>CAWUFW010013386.1:0-479188 GCA_963921515.1 Calotriton arnoldi | reverse complement strand
AACCTAGTCCCCTGGGGTTTATTGTCCAACCTAGTCTCCCTTCCTTACTAATTCCTACCACATCCGGTTTTATTATGCCATTGGGGTTGGGAACATCATTTTTACTACCATTTGCGGATCCCTGATCATTGCACCTCAATGGTGACAGCAAAATCTATCGAACGATTCCCCACCTGCTACAACACCATCCTGAAGTAAACATTTCTTAATAGCTGGTTTAAATATTGGATAATAATCCTTAGGTTTAGCTGCTGTGGCTGGCTAAAGCGACTGACCTCCTAGCCTTATTCCGAGCTTTCCGCAACCTTTTCCTTGAACGTTTGGATAGTGGGGGGCAATCACTAAGACTATCCCCGGAGCTTGAGCATGGGGGTTTAGCAATAATTTATGACTTGCCTTTCTTGGTTCCGTGGGAGACATGACCATCGGGCCTATATGTAAATCTGAACCCAAACTGACCTCAGCCACCCCATCAACCTCTCTAAGGATCTAGAGTTATCACAACCCACCTTGCCTGGACTTCTTGCTGCTTCATGTTTGCACTATATACACTATCTCCCACTTTCTTATTACAAACCAAAGTTCTGTCCAAGACTGGATTCCCTGCTGTTTTTTAACTTCATCCACAAGTGAACCTACTATTTTTGGGAGATCGGACATTTTATCCAAAATGTAGAACATGTGCATCTTATCAATTGGTCATTAACCTCAGTCTGGGCCTTAACCACCAATCCTGTCAGGTTTTTGTAATCTTTGTGTCAATACCGGCCACATAGACTGCTAAAGTATTTGAAAAGATCCACCTGAATTTCAAGTTTATTTGAATGGGAAGGCAAGTGCGCTTGTTATAACGTTCATTGTATTTAGCAAACTTTTCCATACACCAATATCATCCGCACTTTTATTTATTGTAGTGCACGCATCAACAATAGGTAAAACGTCATATTTGTCCAGGAATGACAGATCAGCAGGGTTCAGTGAGTTGTCAGGCTGACTCCTATAATAGGATCGGCAGGGTTCAGTGATGTATCAGCTTGACCTAAGATCTGTACACCCTGTTAGCGTATTTGTAATTTCATTTTTTACAGGGAATTAAAATTGAATGGTCATTCTAATATCTGATCGTCACCACATATCCCTGGACCAGATAGACTTAAAATGTTCTTGTCATTTGTTATCTCAAAAATAGGGCGGACCTAGGCTCTCACATTTCTCTCAACCCCAGACGCGGACATCCCAGATATCAAAAGACCTTGAGGCACTTTGTTCACCTGCACATCCCCCATCAGATAACAGAGGCATCACTGTCATTTGAGGGCATATTACAGCTAGATATGTCCCAAGGAGTGTCCTCTGGCTGGTGTACACCTTTTGCTCCAGGTTGCGTCTTCATTTGGGTAGTCTTCACAATTACTTGCTCGGTAGCTGGAACAGTATGGACTTGGGCATTGACTACCATTTCATACGGTGATTTTTCCGCAGCAGGTGCATTTAAGTTTGATTGCCTGGGACCAGATGCTTGTTTTCTACTATCTCTCCACTCCTCCCTGAGAAAGATAGGGGTCTCAAAAACAGCCAGATCTTTATTCAAAATTTCCGACGCTGGGGGCATGTTGACATCACCGTTGCCTTCACTTTGGGCGACACCTTTCTGTATGAAGAAATCCTTAATACTTGGCTGGGAAGAGTGGGCCCCCCCGCCTCCTCCATCAGAGAATGGGTTACTAGTTTGCTCCACAACCTTCAAAGCGACCCCCGGGCTTGAGATTAACCCAGTTTTACCCAATACATTCTCGAGGGCTGTCTCATTTGCCTGCGGGGTATCCTTTTGGGAGCGGGTTAGCATTTTCCTAGCAACTCTGCGCCTTTCTTGTAGCTGTTCTTGAAATGAAAGTTGAGCTTGACCCCTTACACGACCTGACCTCATAGCATAGGCCTACAAACTCCAATAAGAAACACAAGGGTAACACGAGACACACAGTAGCACTAAAAAGTTCTCTCTATCAATGAATTCTTATATAGACTTCTGCCACACCCTTCAACGGGTCTATACTGTCCCAAATATGTTCCACAAACAGGCCTGGCCTGGCCTGGCCGTCGCTCCCACAGCTATACCTTCTGCTGCGCTCACACTCACCACTCTACACTCCAGACCGTGCCAATAGTCCATGGGGTGTACTGTCAACAAGTCTATTGGGTTACAGCAGTGGTTCCCAAACTTTTTCAGATCTGCGCCTCCCTTGACCCATTGGCCATTGCCCGTGGCTCCCCACTGTTACTTTTTTTGGAGGGTGTGGGGGATGTAAGCCCAGCCTCGGCAGTACTTGCATTTTTCTCCCTGAAAATAATCGTGGGATGAAGCTGATGAAGGTATTATAATCATATACACAGGGTGTTTCAGTATCACTAAGGCTGCACCTCTAGTAAAATATTCCTAGTTACACTTCTTTGCCCATGCTTTTTTAAAGCACCCTCTCAAACCTTTTTATCCCACTTACAGTAATAGATAGCACCCTATGCATGTAGGCCCCATTGCCAAAGTGTTTCTGCGCTGAAGAATATTTGCATGCACTTCCATCTCTACCCATGTCATACGTGCCATCACCTGTCTTAGCAGGGGTGACTCACAATTTTTTAAACCACATACAGCTTTATTTTTGCTGTCTCCCCTAAAATTGCCTCCAAATCAATGCCAGCCAAATAAATTCTCTCTGAGATTTTTTTTTAAACGTCCCTGTTTCTTGCTACCAAACGTTAGCCTTATGAGCGTATATGGTGTTTTACTTCCCTGTGCTCAGGAGAGAGCAGGCCTGTCTGAAATGTGTGTACTGAAACAAATATGTGCTGGAAGTACCTATGGTTCAAGCACAAGTGTCAATACTTACATAATACTTAATGTCTTTAATAGACAGGACAACTGTACTTTCCTGGATAACTTGCATTGGTGTAAAATGCATTTGGAAAAAAACAAAACTGTTAACGCAGTCAGACAAATTAAATCAGGCATCTTCGCTTACTTTGGGAGTGTTGGAACATGGGGATCCAGTGAAATATGGAGGTCATCTTCTCACATGCCATCAACATTCAATTAACTACGTTTAAGCAGCTCTGGGCATGTCACTTACAAATCATTGACATCATGCATTTAAGTCTAGCTCAGTATAACTGAAGACAACAGACCCTTCAACATTAAATGCATTTTAGTGCTTGGTCCGCGGCTCCCATGGCTAGGTTTGACGGCTCCCCAGGGAGCCACGGCGCACAGTTTGGGAACCACTGGGTTACAGGACAATACAATACCACTATCACGCACTAATATGCTGATATACTGCTCCGTTTCCCCAATCTTGAGCCCTCTGGGCCTCTGGCCACTTCTACTGATTGCCTTGCTTTTTGCCGGGAGAGCGAAATGGAAAAAATATGGCACTCCTGTGCCTAAACTCACGGCCGTGCCGCCACTCTGAGGCTGCTCCAAAGCAGCGTGTCGCTCACCTCGTACCTCCCACCGCAAGCCTCGCCCGCAAGCCGCACCTGGTCCAAAAATCCCCGGCCCGCTTCCGCGGGAGGGGGGGGGGTGAGGGGTGAGGGGGGCGGGAAGTCAGCTTTTCGCAGGGAGCGAGTTCACGGCAGATTCACGGCAGCAATTGCAGAAATCCTGGGACCGTGGCTGGAACCGTGGCTGAGACCGTGGCTGGAACCAATCCAGATGTAATCCGTCCTGCTCCCAAGCTCCGAGGCGCCGCTCTATGCTCTCACACTACGTATAGCGTCTGGATGAAAGAGTGGATGATTGAGCCACTAAAAGATGGAATATCCAATGTAGCGATGTTTCGTCAGTTTTATTTGGACCTCACTCATAAGGATAGCGCGCAAATCTTCACTCTATACTGATATATATTGTGTCAGAACGCATCCATTTCCGTCTGAGCCAGTTAATGCTTAAAAGTCTTTATTGGACCCCAGACAGGCCGTGTGGTACATCAAAGGGACCTGTGTAACGTCCTTCCACTATCTCGTATGGTTTGGGGTCATGCTTAAGTTGATTGATCCATGGTAGAGACTGATAAAATGTCCGTAATTGCGTAAATTTCCAATCTACCTCTATTGAGGTTCGGCGTATCAACGGGCGTGGACTGATCTTCTCGCGTTTTTGCTTGTGAACCGAGCATCTATCCTACTACTAGTGTTGCCTCCTCACTGTATTTTTACCAGCCTGACCTGTATTTTCATATCCATGTCAGTAAAACAAATTTGGAATAAGTTGTGAAATTTTGTATATTTCACTTTTTGAAATCCAAACCTACAACAGTATATATGTGAAAAATCACTTGAAAGTATTCAACAGCTGTTTAATTTTTTTCTTACTTGTTTTTAGTAGCATTTTCCATAGCAATACACCAAATGCCAATACAAATAAACATAGCAGCAGAATTGGATACAAAGACAGATTGCTGAAACATGATGCTGATGAGACGCCTCGAGTAGCCCCCACCCAATGGAGGCTCGTCATCCCAAAAGACAATAAGAATAGTCAATCTAATCTAGACTCAGAGGGTCCAGCCCGGACTACCAGCCCACTACACACGTAAATCACCAGTGTGCACCCCACAAGAGTGTCACCTCACTCGTCGGTCCGCTGTATTCATAGCTAAGTTGGCCCCTGTGACAGCACTCGGGCGACCGTAGGTTGCAATCATGCATCTCAGTCACTTCACCCCATTGCTCCACCATCCGAACCTCCTCCGGCTCATCGGGTAAGGTTGACCAGATCTCCCAGGCTGTACGGGATAATTTGGCATACTGGAAAAAGTGACCTGGAGCTACACTGAATAGGGTGGTTGCGTCCACCATCGTAAGTAAGACCCCATTCCAGTATAAGTCACATGCCGCCCGACAGCCACCCTCCAACCACTGAGACACGTCCATCAAGGACTGTATTTGTCAGAAAGGCGTAAACCACCAAAGGGGGGGAAGCCAAGCATATGTTGCCCTACGCAAAACTCGACGTACCGCCTGCTCCCAGGCTACAGCCACCTGTTTCACTATGTGGGGGCATTCCTCCGGCACACCAACGCCACATATCAACAGCGTGGATAGCTCACTGTCATCCAATAAGCCGGCCAACAGGCGTTTCTCACCATTGGTACCGGTGGAACACCACAGGGCCACATACTGTAGAAGGCCTTCCAGATAATAAAGCTGCAGGTCCCGGAGTCCCAGCCCATCTTCGTCAGGGTCCAATTTCAAAATATCCAATTCAACCCGGCTCCTCTTGCCAACCCACACCAAGGACACCAGCCAACTGTTGAGCTCCGCGAACATAGTCCTCGGCAAGTCTCATAAAGAATTCTGCATCATAAATAGACATCAGGGCAAAATGACCATCTTGCTCATGGCGACCTTGCCCATCACTGAAAATGTTAGTGCGTTCCATAACCGAACCGAAGTTCGAAGACCCTCTATCATCCTCCCCTTATTCAGGGTATATTGGGGTCACTGAGCTGTGTACAATCTGCATGCCCAAGTACCGAAAGTTCTCTGTCTCCCAAGGCAGACCCACCTCAGGAAGCTCCTCCCTTGGACGCCCCACCAGGCCAGCTAGCAGGAAGAGCACTGCATTGAGTATATTGACCCACAAACCAGATGCCCTGCCAAAGTACTCCAACATCGCCAGCTATACCGGAATCGAATCACCCGGTCTGCATAGATATAGGCGAGTGTTGTCAGCATACATTGACACCGTATGCCCCACGGGTCCCGACGCGTATAGCCCCATTCCCCCAAGTCCTGCTTTAGGTATACAGCCAGGGGCTCCATTGCCAGGGCAAAAAGGAGTGGGGGCAGGGGGCATCCCTGCCTTGTACCCCTCTCCGCACAGAAGGCCTTGGATACCCCTCCGCCCATCCGTACCCGTGCCGTGGGTGCAGTATATAGAAGGTGCACCCAGGATAAGAACTCCAGCCCCACTCCCATACACTCTGTAAACAAAAATGGTTCTGTCGGGAAAGACAATCGCTTTGCTCAATGTATACAATGCGATCTGAACTTTCAATTTTTCAGATGTGAATCATAATTTGCATTCAAAGGACACACCAAAGAACCAACAATTTTAGTAAAGTTAAAGTTATTTACTCAATTTTTTCTGATTATACACAATAATGAAGGCTGTCTACAATACATAAACATACGACAATAAACAAGTGACTATAGTGTGGAATAAGTGACTTGTGGTGATACGTGAAAAGTGCTATACATAGTTAACACACATGGATAAACATAAATGGACAAAAAGAAAAGTGCTAATTTGTCATGTCCGTTTCTTAATACATGTATCCCAGACAATGATATTGCTTTTATATTCAAGGTAGGGAACTGGATGGACTATGGGTGACTGTAACGTCGACGTTTCGACCCTTGGCGTTTGCGCAGCTGATTAGGCGTCAGGGGCCGGTCTTCATCAGGACAAAACGGACAAGAAGTGACAGCCGCAAGCGATCCTATTGACAAAAAAGTTGGGCATCCAAGTGGGACCAATTATGTTGAGTAGTCAGTTAAGATGGACGCCAAGGCCCACACCAGAGGGTTGTGGTCTTCAATTATGTAATGTAATTATCTTCATCTAATGTAATTATCTTCACCAGCCGGTTGAAGATGTATTAATTGGTGGGGAAAGAATTGGCCGCCAAGGCGATCCTAAATTCAAGGGCACACGTCTTCCTTCACTCCCATACACAGCAACGCTTCCCACAGGTACTCCCAACCCAAGGTGTCGAAGGCCTTCTCGGAGTCTAGTGCCACCAGAGCCGCTTCGAACCCCATCCCCTGAGTCGAGTGCATCATGTGGACAAATGTCTAAGATTCATATGGTACCCCTCCCATGCATGAACTCACAATGATCACCCCCTACCAGGGTCGACACCATCAGCCGCAGCGGCATTGCTAGTATCTTGGAGAGGATTTTTGAGGTTCATATTCAGCATGGACAGCGGCCGATAAGAGCCTGGGTCATTTGGGTCTGTACCTGGCTTAGAAAGCACCACAATGAGTATCTTCCGCATAGGTGCCGGCAGAGAGCTTCAGCTCCTAGCTTCTAGGAGCATCTTTGGGAGTTTGGGGATCAGTAAAGCGGAAGAAGTCTGGTAATACTTCACCAGCAGGCCATCAGGGCCCGGGCTTTTGCTATGGGCCAAGTCTCGTAAGGCTGCACTTAGCTCCTCCAACCAGATTTCCCCCTACAGGGGGAGCCGGGGCAGCGCCATTATGCCCAAGATGGTACCTACTGCTCGGTCCACAGAAGTGTTTGATACACACCCACCAGATGATCTCGCTATAGAGCGTTATTGCCCAGTTGACTGACCACCAGGGCCGGACTGGTAATTCCGGGCACCGGGCAATCCCCCGGTAGGCTGGATGGGGTGGGGGCCAGTTTTTTCACAGGGGGCCGGTTTTGTTTTCGGTCCGTGACGTGAGAGTCTGTCTGACTGTGTCTGCGCGGAGGTCAGACAGACTACTACTCCTCCCCGTGTCTCCGCTCCGCGGTGCGGGGAAAAAGCACAACTGCAGTGGTGCACAGCACCGTCCGTGACCCGGTGCTTGCAGCCAGCCTTAGCCAGGTGAATTTAATAATCAGGAGGAGTGCCGGGTGCGTAACGCGGAGATGTCTCCTCCGTGCCGCGTCTGCGCGCCACTCTTCCCTTAGGGTGGGGCTGGTGGGTCATGCCGCATGCGCATTGGGGCTCGCGCAAGAGCGCGTGACTGCATCCCAGAGACGACCGGACTGAGACAGAGAGCAGGGGCACCGTTGCGGCCACATAATTTAATTATTTCAATTCTAGCCCGGGTAGCCCCCCTGTCTGCCGCCCGCAGCAGGTGAGTTTGTGACCACTCGGCAATCATCATGGGCAGGCCATGGGCAGTGGGCACTGGCTGGGCAGGCCGGGCGTCGCGCCGGGCCGGGAATAAAGCAAAAGGTATAGGCCCCGGCTTGGTTCTAATCCCTGTGCGCAGTGGCTTTGATTTGTTGTGAGCAGGGCGGAGCGAGGTCACGTCAGGTGGCTTGAGTTGCGCACCGTCTAAATCAAAAATTTTAATCATGATGATTGTCACCGTCAGGGACCGTGACGATCATCATGATTAAAATTTTTGATTTGGTGCCCGCGACGTGGTACTTACGTAGGCAATTAAGTGAAAACTGGCTGAGCAGGCGGGGTCAGGGAGACCACGATTGCGATGCTGTCCATTTGGAATAAACCCTTTCATTTACCCGAATCAGCAAAAACAAAAACTCTCCAGCTTCCTTATTCAGTGAGCAGTAAGTGTGCGCAGTTGGCACATAAATGAGCAAGAAACAAAACCATTTACCGCCTAAATTGGCCAGAAATAACACTTATTTAAAACCCTGATCGGTAGTAGCTGTGCTGCTTTGCGGTAGTACACAGAGCCCACCACTGGGATTTGACACTCTTACAGTCCTCGTTTATGAATGCTGCAATTGTGTTGAGGGTTGTGTGCTGCCAGGCTTGTGGGCTGACTGACGCGTGAAAGGGCAAATATGTTCACCCCCCTGATTTACAAAAATGTGTTTAGTGGCAGTGGCACTAGAAACCCACCTGTTTCGTTTTAATCATTTTTATTTGTTGTTGTAGCAGATAATGTTTTACTTTGATAATCAGATCCCAGGGCCCCCGGATGCATGCTGCTAACCACCCACTTGCATACCGTGTTCAGGCCTGTTTAGCGGAGCTGAGTGAGGAGCACATATAGTTGGGCCTCAGAATAAGTGGGACACAGTCTTAGCGATGCTGATAACTTAATACACCGTGTCTGTGTGGCATGATGCTGATAACTTAATACACCGTGTCACACAGACACGGTGTATTACGTTATCAGCATCGCTAAGACTGTGTCCCACTTATTCTGCGACCCAACTATATGTGCTCCTCACTCAGCTCCGCTAAACAGGCCTGGGCTGTGTGCGCCAGGCAGCGTGTCAGCTGCGCACCAACACAACAGTGTGCACGGATCAGGGAGCCTCCGCAAGTGTCTGCATGCCGTGCTTTAGAGGTCGTGCAATATAGATATCTGGACGTCACACCCAAGTGGTGAATGCATGTATATAGGTGTCTGCCTGTTGTGTAGTATAGGTGTGTGCATGTTGTGCACTGTATGTGTGTTCATCTCATGTGCGGTATGTGTATGCATGTTGTGCAATATAGGTGTGTGCCTGTCGTGCAGTATAGGTGTGTGCATGTTGCGCACTGTAGGTGTGTGCATGTCATGTATGGTAGGTGTGTGCATGTCGTGCACTATAGGTGTGTGCATGTCGTGCACTATAGGTGTGTGCATGTCGTGCATTGTAGGTATGTGAATGTCGTGCACTGTAGGTATGTGCATGTTATGTATGGTAGGTGATTGCATGTCATGTATGGTTGGTGTCTGCATGTTGTGCACTATATGAGTGTGCATGTTGTGCACTATAGGTGTGTGCATGTTGGCACTGTAGGTATGTGCATGTCATGATTTGTTCCCGTCGTGCACTGTAGATATGTACATTTCGTCCTATATAGGTATGTGCAGCTTGCGCACTATAAGTGTGTACGTGTCATCTACTGTAGGTGTGTGCACATCGTGCGGTGGAGTGCAAATCGTGGACTATTGATCTGTGCATGTCATGAACAAGTGGAGTCTGGATGTTGATCTATAGTAAGATTTTTATCGGCAGATATCTGACTAATCGGAATCCCCAATAGGTAGAATGAATGCTATGAGCACCGTGGTAACGTGAACTCACACCTGGCTCGTGATGACCGTCTGGGGCAAGCGGGCACGCTTTGGTGAGACCTCAAAGCACGCACATGCTGTTTGCTGTGCTAACGCTTGCTCGAGCCACAGCAGATCTGACCCGCGCAAAGCAATTTAGGTAGTGCAAACAGAAAGTTTTACACAGTGGCAGCAAATGGCTCGTGTCTATTTTTGGTGCTCTCTGAAAGAATGTCTATGGGTACATATGACTGGGTGGGTAACCTGGTGCTCTTTAAGGTCATCATCTACTATTTACTGTGCTTTTAAAGTTGATACAATTGAATATGTAATGAAAAATGTGCTGTAAAATTCACCATTTTGGTCTGTCTTTTTCCAAAATTTTCTTGGGGGGAGAACGCCCCCAAACCTCCCTAGTAGTGGTCGGCCTCGCTCGCTGCGCTCGCTACGCGCCGGACGGGGGCTGGTCTGCAAACATTTGCTAGGGCTGCTTTCAGTTCCCAGTCCGGCCCTGCTGACCACCGGTGATCCAGCAAACCTGGACAAGAACAGAATCAATGGAGGGGGGCCTTTCCCGTTTAAGGAGCCACGCCATTAGGCGTCCGGATTTGTACCCCTCCCGATGTAGCCACTGTCGGTATTTCTTCCGGGTATAACGTTCCAGCTGTTTAATTTATAGATTATTAAAACAAACATTAGGATAATTGCCATGCTACAAAATAACAGTGAGAATTGTACTTAAATTCACCTTCACCAAGTTGCCTTTCCATAATAGTAAATATACATAATCACACATGGCCTGTATTTTTTTTTTGTTGCAGATTTTATAGCAAACTCGACCCGAAGGTATTGGAGCGCTTCATGCACCGGTTACGTTACACAAGGACACATTCATGTTTTTGAGGGGCACGGGGAGATTAAATGATTTGCCCAGAATCACAGGATTTGGACGCGACACCGAGGCTCGAACCTTGGTTTCCAGCTCCAAAGTCGGCAGTCTAGCCGTCAGACCACATCCTCTCCGGAAAGTGCAAGTCCTGCTCTGTTTGTATTTCGATTTCATTTGCCAGTGGTTTGAGCTCACTCGGGCTCAAAATAATCTTTTAGGCTCCCACGCTCATCTTCGGCGCTGGTGAGTAACCGCTGTCTGCGGTTGTTAGGTGCCATGTTAAAGTTATCTCTGCGGGAGGCTAGCGGGTGTCTTTCAGCACGGGCCCCATCAGCTCCCAGCTTTGGAGGAGGTCAATCTGACAGCTGACGTCATTAGGCTCGTCGGCGTGCACAGTTGTAATGACGTAATTGTGAACGTCAGCGCGTGCCGTGGGCGTCTCCTACCGCGAGCAGCAGGGTGCTGAAGACGTGTAGCTCCCTGGGCTGAATGTTTCTGCGTGTGAGTGGCATAGTAGTTAGTTCCGCTTTTGGTGCCACGGATTACTAAGCCGTTTTTGGTACAACGACGGCATCTTGCCTTTTTAATTAATACTCACTGGGCAGTTCCAGGGAACGTATACTTTAGCTAAATGTCATGTTACCGTCTCCGACAGTTTCATTTTATTTTTAACCTGGCGTGAGGTTCACAGCTAAAGCCTCCATCGAAGGCATCTGCCTCCAAACAAGATGAGAAGGTGAGAGTGGACCAGCGAACGAAGCAGCAATGTCATGCCTGCTATCGTAATGTTGCTAAATTTGACCAGTGTTTAACTGCCTGGCTGATATTTCCAAGTCGAGACAGTTGAAAAGCAGGAAAACTGTTAAAGTCTGGCATGTTTCCCCTTAGGAATATAAACTTAAAACAGCAAATGCTATAGAGGTATGTCAGAAAGAATGCGAACGCTGTACAGACTCTTAAACGTTGTTTAAAGCAAACAGACAGAATTGCTCCGTTAAAAGAAACGGAACACCATTGATTTTAAACCCATTGTTATTCAAATGCTGGATACTAGCCCTTCCGGAACACCAAAACAAGCTCGAGTGGCGGTATGTTTCTCTGACGAACGAGGCAATCATAAGTGTGTATGTAGGCACAACCAGGATCAGCACTTCTAGAAGGAGAGATAACTTGCCGGCCTTAGAGTGCCACCTTTTGATAGTGAGTTAGATGCTTGGGAAAAAAACAAAAATAAAATAGCTTTTCTTGGTGTATGGGGAGTGTTACAACTGGGAAAATTAATTTTTACTTGGAGGGCTGTAAATCATCCAGACAGGCCTAATTTTCCAATACCTTGCACGGAGCACTTGCTGATCCCACCACCAATGAGTTGGACGTCTTAGGGTAAAGAAGTAGCTTCCTTTTATTTACTTCAAGAGTTCCACAGAGTGCCGACCATGCTAACTTTTCACAGTCTTTGTTGCAAACCTTAAGGGTGCTACAGGATTCAAAATGCTAGCAAGAGCACATGCCATCTGGGGCTGCTCCAACACCCTGCAGCATAAAGCCTCATGTCCACAAATCTACCCTTCCCGATTCTTTATTTCACTCTTGAAGGTTCTTTTTTGTTCCTGCTTTCTCCCTAGTCACTGTTTTTCTATCTTTCTCTTTGTCATTCTTTCCCCTTTTTCGGCTTCTCTCTCTCTTTCTGCTTCGCTCTCTCTTTCTCTTGTTCTGGGTCAAAGTCTGATAGTAAAACATAAGTCCCAGGTACCAGAAATGAGTGTGGGTGCCATTCGCCTGCAACACTTGCACAGATTAAACACCAACTAGGTTGTCTGGGTTTAAGACCTCACGCTACGCTCCCGACATAATTTCTGAAATTAAGACTGTATACTTTTGCCCCGATGAGGGCTGAGACTTGCATATGGGTGAATCTGGGACCTGTGGAAGGATGCCACCCATAGAGCCCTACCTCATTTTGCTCTTGGGTTTTACTTCAAGGAGTGGGAGGTTGAGTGAGTGAATTAATGAGTTCAGTCTGTGTGGGGCAGAAGAATTATTTAGTGATACCACATGGAGGCAAAATAGAAGCATTTCAATGTTTAAACAAGTGAATGAATAAGTAACCGAGTTAACAAATCGGTGTATCGCTTTTGTGGCTCGAGGTGTCTTAGGGAGAACAGTAGTAGTTGGAGGTACCAATAGGAGGGAGCGCAAAGGAATATTTCAATATAAAATTCCTAACTCACTAATTCTGAAAAAGGCATGCTTCCCTGCATTTACCTCTTCGCATTCTCAAAGATTGGTGGGTTAGAAGTGAGAGTTCTGAAAAGTTGAGACAAAACAGCGGATAAACATTTAAGGCATCCTCACTTCCAAGTTACTTATTCCTTTGGCCCTACTGTTAACATCTATAGTTTAAAATATTGCCATACAATGCCATGGTTACAACCTAAGCATACCTTTAGTAATTTATCTGCAACGTCTGCATTAGTGCTGGTATTGCTGAATACATAACGATCAGGTGCGAGAACTGCAGGCTGTCTAGTCGCCAATGCGAACAATGCTTTGTACCAGTAAGGAATCAATGGAAACTGTTTGCAGTTGGTACGATGTCATCAGTACTTAATTTGTAGAAACAATATGTTTAAAGTGTATACTATGTATATATATATTGCGCAGGGTTTCAAAGTGTTTCTTAGAATTCAAGTTGCACTTGCTGAATGCCCGGGTTAAATACCAAGGCTGCCCATAGTCATTTCACCTAATCCTCTGACCACCCTACCCTTAATCTTTCGCTATCTCACTTGTAGGTTCTTCATCAATAAAGGTTTTTTATTTTTGTTTACCTATCGTTCTCCCCTTTCTGCCACTCTCTCTTGCTCTGGGTCAAAGTCTGATAATGAAAATAGGTTCCACTCCCCAAAAATAAGTGCTCTTCCTCGCAGTTGCAACAACCTGCAAAAATTGGACACCGAGGTTCTATTCCACCTACTCAAGCGTACTTTTTTATGCTGGGCAAGCCGCACTATGTCAACTGACAACAATGTTGTGGGTGCTTAGAAACAGTCTGAGGCACTATTTAAGTAGCTTGATATTGAGGAGATTATATATGCCATTAGTGTTAGTGCAATTCCAGTTCAATTCTTTATTTCTATGATTAATAAATACCACTACAAAATGTCCTTATTCCACATTCTAAAAACATTAAAAAATAACTTAGCATTGTTTTGAGGGATGTTTCTCAAAGGAAAAACAGAAAAGCAAGAAAACTAATTACATGTCCCTTAAGGACTACAATAAAGGGCTAACAGTGACAGACATGAAAAAACATTCTAATACTACCTCTGGGTTCTCTGTTTACATATTGTGCAAATGTCTAGCAATAATAGCTAATCACGACCGATAAAAACATAAATGTTAAAACATACATATTAAAACAAAGATTTGAAAACATACAAATCAAAGCATACGTATCCAGACATACACCTCGCTAAAAGAGTAGGTGGACCTCCAAAGTGCATAAAAAGATTAAAGTGCTGTCAGTGTTGCTACAGCTTCCGTCAGAGTGGCGTTTCAAATTACTGTATTTTCCTGCTACTTTTACCTTTTAAATGTAAATCAAATCTCAGTTCAATTAAAACAGGCATGTTAGTGATATGATGGGTCTCAGGCCAACCAAGACCTGCATTTCCAGACCCAGGCCTCACTGGAGAGATGTTGAGGCCCCCAAAAGGGCATAGAGTGTATTTGGTGCTGTCTTGACTGATACTTTGCAGATCACAGGCACGTTTCAAAGCCTCACTAATTAGATGTTGACCCCCCCACCCCATGTGCCAACAATGAATAAAGTGCTGTTTAGACTGTGGTGTTGGGGGGGTCACACGCATGTACCTCACTGAAAGGAAGTTAAACCCTCCAATGTGCCTGCAGAGAATGAAATGCTGTCTAGGTTGCTGTGTTTCAGGTCATGGGCACATTTCATAACCCGTTTAACGCCCCCAAGAGTGCATGAGGTAAATAAAGTGCTATCTAGATGGCTACATTGCAAATCGCATGCCCATTTCATAAGACTCACTACAAAGATATTTAACACCCCCCCACCACAGTGTGCACGAAGTAAATAGATCACAATCTAGACTGCTGCATTGCAGATCACAAACACGAGCCTTACTAAGAAAGGGTTGAGCCCCCCGGTATGCATGCCGAGAATAAGGTGCTTTCTAGAATGCTACACTGTGGATCACAGGGACATTTCATGATGCAGTTCAGTTAACGCAATGATGACTATTGCAATACACAGGACCACTTAAGGAAAAAAACAGATTGCAGTCTATTTGGGGCGCGTTTAACCAGGTACAGACTTCGCAGAAGAGATGTTGGGTCGGTGAGAGCCTGATAGATGTATTAACCATGATGTACTATATTGTTAATTCTCCCCTAAAAACACCTGCATAAATTTCACGAATTTCCCAGCCAAGATGAGATGTTCAGCATAGAGACAGGCAATTACAGCAGGTCTGCAGGAGCCGCTGCCCAGTGCCAGGGACTGAGGTTTCAAAAGAACCTTTCTTTCTTTCAGCTGGGCAGGACAGATACAGCTAATGTACACAAGTGTTTCCTTAGGGGATATACAGAGTCTGCATAGGTTATTTGAACTTTCTGTTCTTTGTGCAGGTGTACAGTCAAGAGTCGGTTGCCCTCCGCGCCTATATTGAGTAAGTTGTTGTTTAACGTGTGTTGACATGCAGATGTTTGTGACCAGTTGCGGTCCTAATTTGGTATAGTTGCTTAGAACCGACCAGGTGTGCGAACGTGAGGGCAATTTTTGTTTGTCGGCTCGTCGTGATATCTGGTGCGCCATTTTGATGATTATCTTTTTGAAGTTAGCAAAGGGGGTGGGGTTGTCCACAGTGCGGGCTGCTTGAAGGTTCTGGACTGATAGTTCCAGATAAGACCGGGCTGCTTAGTGGCTGGCCATTTTAGATATCTCTATCTAAAGTTGGTTTTCCAATGTATCAGTACCAGCTTAGCATGGATCACCTTCATTAGGGGGTCAAGTGAGGGTCCGTGGAGCTTTGAGGAATGAATGTAGCGTTGTCTGCATACATTAGACAGCAGATTGGTTTATCTCCCAATTTAGGGGTGTGAGCATTCACTTCACTAAGCGCTATAGAAAGATCCGCAAGGAATATATAAAAAAATAGGGGAGCGAGGAAGTAGCCTTGTTTGAGCCCTTTCGATGTATGTATTTTCCGTGACCGGGATGTGCTGTCCCTCTAGTTTTACTTGAAGGCAGGTGTTTGAGTTCAGAGTGACAATGCTTTTTAGTAAATGGGGTGGAATATTCCTTGCTGCAAGCTTCTGCCATAGTATGTGTCATGTAACTGAATCGAAAGCTGCTTTGAAGTCCAGTGAAACATAAATATAGCAGATTTGTTTTTGATTCTTTTATCGCTAGGGATGTCAGCACAAGAAGATTTGCAGTGGTTCCCAATCCGTTCTAAACCCTATTTGGTTGGGGGAACAATGCTATTTTCTTCGCCCACGACTCCAATTCTCCTAGTAGGAGACCCGAGTTGTAGTTGGCCTCATTGTCCAACAGGGAGATTTGTCGATAATTTCCTGGATCAGAGGGATTCCCTCCTTTATATTATGGGGTGAATTATCGTCCCTCTCAATGACTCAGGAATTAACTCTAGGGAAATGCAGTGATTAAATAATGGTGTTAATAGGGACGCCCAGTATTCTGGGTTATCTTTGAATGAAATGAAATTTGTACTTGTAAAGCGCACCCATACCCCCAAAGGGGTGCCCAGGCGCTGTACGCATACCGCTGCGGAACCCTTCCTGGCTTTTCCCTGTGAAATGTCCACTCCTGGGCACCCCCAGGGTGAAGCCAGGCATCCCAGCGCTGTTGGGGCCGTTGTGGAGATTAAGCAAGCTATTGCCCAGAGTTGCAGAGTGGGACCCATGATTAGAATAGGCACCGAGGCGAGAGAATTATCAGGTCCGAGGAAATTGAGCCCAAGACCCGCCGAGGCGGGAATTGAACCCTGGTCCCGGGCCAGATCTCTGCATCAGGGTCTGCCGCTCTAACCATTGAGCCACACTTCTCCATAATTAAGCATGAATTCAAGGCTGTGTAAGTTGGTGCCGGAGGCTGATCCTCCCTTGCTCTTCAGCTTGCAAGCATACATCCAGAATCTTTTCTCCAAAACCATCACGTCTCTTAGTAGATGGAATCACTTGATGGAGGATGTGCCAAAGGTCACCCTGTAGCAGTATGGTCTCGTCTCCATGATTATTTATTAATACATTTGAGTTCAAATCGCTGGATAGGATTATGTAAGCCCCACCGTGCATTTGTCTTAGATCTGTTATGATTGACTCCAGCTTGGGCATGATCTCGTATTTTGAGTGAGGGTGTGGATGAATATAAATGATTATTAATATAAGAAGTGCCTTGAGGTCACACGCCCAGCTGTGAACTAGTACATCCATGATCCATGGTTCGTGAAGGTCGATTTCTTCTGTGCCAAAGTACAAATCTGAGGTGATATAAATAGCCAGGCTACCTTTAGGTCTACATTTTCCATTAGTTTTGATTGCTACTGAGCGGAACTCCAAGTACCCAATCAAGGGACTTGAAGTGGTGCTCCATGTTTCCTGCAGCATAATTATATTACATTTTTGCCAATATGTAACTACTTGTGCATCATTGATTAAGCTGCTCATACCTCTTGTGTTGTGGGAGCATATTTTGAAACCAATATGTGAACCAGAGACACTAGGCAAATGGGTGGGAGGAAATTTTCCTGTTTGTTTAATTAAGGCAGTTGGCAGCCACGATCAGTCTGATTCGGTGTTGCAGACTTGATACTGCCTTTGATGCCTCCCTGGCCTACTTTCCAGCCTTGTTGTTGTTTCTTTGGGCTGGCTGCTACTGCCTGCTGCATTTCTCAGGATCGAGAAGGTTTTATTTGGCCGGACTCTGTTATAATTTGCGGTTATAACAGGGTTGCAGAACTGTGCTGGGTACTCTTCAGTCCCATATCGTGTTAGCTTTATTCCCCAGTTCTTAAAATGATCCTCTTCATGCCACATTTGAAGTGCTTTTTCAGGAGTGGACAGTGTTATTAAAGTTGGTTCCTTCGATTGCTTGCCTTTCTGGGAAAGGAACGCTATTGGTATTATGTCCGTGCTAGTTAACTGAGCCAGGGGTGCATGACTTCCCAGTAGTTTTAAGATATTTCCCCTGTTTAATATGTCTTGGGGGGCCTTTTGAAGCATATTTAGGATTCATAAGAGTATTGTTACTGGATTGGTGAGATAGGCTTGCGCATTGGGCTGTTGCAGCGCCCAGTGACATCTTATTAATTACATCTGAGATTTATGGTTGTGCGTTCACACTTAAGCTCTTCTGTCCGGGGGCAGGGAAGTTGGGGTCGACTGCCCAATCGTTAGGGTTTCAAGTTTTATTTTTTCAAGTTTCAAGTTTTATTTTTATTTTGCATACTTAATTAAAACCATTGCAATAAAATATTTCAAGATTCTTAAGACATCCTTGTTTAAAACCGATAAAAGTCAAAGCATGAAAAATTCATTACAGTTTAAAAATAATAATTCAATAAAGCTAATTAAAGACAAACATTTATACACTGACTGTTGGAAATTACTTATCCCAGTTTTCACTTGCTCTCGTCCAGCTTGACCATTTGTTATGTTTTCCACATGGACTCTGCTTATTGCACAAGTTGTCCCCCTGGTGTTAAAGGGACATCTTTAATAAGGTTCCGCTAAGTCCTTTTGCCCATCTGCTGGTCAGCTTGGATCTGCGAATTTTGTGGAGCCTTTTTCACTGTTTTTGGCATTCTCCGTTCGATTGCCATCAGAAATTTTACAAATCTGCAATTTAGTTGGATGTTTGACGGGTTTAAGCAGGCGAGCACCGCTTGCCTTTTGGTGCGAATGCCTTTTTGCTTGAATTGTTCTATAAGGAGCTGGTGCCGTTATTGATGCAGCTCTTCACATAAACAGATTGCGTGAAGGATGTCGCCATTGTTGGAGTTACACAGCCTACAAGTCTCTTGTCCAATTTTCCTCAGCCATGGTGGTAGGTGCCCTGTGCATGGAAGAATCCCTAGTCTGTACTTTAGGAAATTCAATTTTATGGCTTTCAATCGTTAGGGAGATACAAGCCTGACGACTTCATATCGCTTATAGTGATCATTTTCTACAGTAAATTTGGAGAGCCATCATGTTGTACAAAGGGTTCTCTTCTGCAGTTATAGAGTTCCTTAGTTTAAGGTGATAGGTTGTGGTGGTGGGTTCTTCATTTAATACTTGTCTTGTCGTCTTGCCGTTTAGAGTTGTTTTTAGTTTTGGGGTATAGCACTATCCTTCCCTACTGTGGAGGTAACATTGATGACAATTGCCTCAAGGTTTTGCTGCTCGAAGGAAAGATTACTATTTTTCGAGATCAAGGCGACTTTAGTTTGTGGGAAAACTGTATTGGTGGAAACCTGTGCCTGAGTCCCCTGCATTATGTCAGTTTTGATAGCGGGGGAAGAGATTAGGCTCTGTGGAAAGTTTTCAACTGTTAGGGCTGGAACCTGATGTGCCCTTACAGGCTTCATTCTTTTTCTCAAAGATTGGGTATATTTTGTTAATTTTGTTGGTGGGTCTGTAATCAGTGGCTGTTGGCTGTCTGAATATCTTTGTTCCTTGCTTTCCACAGTCTTTTGCGTTCTCTCTTTGTTGGAGGTTTCCATTGAGCTGGAGTTGTTAATGAAGTTGAAGGGCTTTCTCCCGATGGGCTATGTTGTACCATGAGCTCAGTACTCGCCACTTTATCTATGATTTTAGGGGTTTCCATTTCCAGGATTGCTGCCACAATGCCCTGGCTCTTATTGGCAGTGCACCCGGACTCTTATTCTGCGTGTATCTCTTCTATGCTCAGAGTCTTACGTGAACCCCACATTGAATGCAGTGGTTGGCAAGGGTTCTCCAGTTCAGAGCCCTGAGTACCCTTTGAAGCGATTAAAGACCTGAAACTGATGGGGCCGTGTTTTGAAACCCCTTCTTGATATTTTGACAGTCTACATTGAAGGTTGCGGTGAAACATGGGGAAGAAGAGACATTTGGGACTGGTTTAGTTGGCTCTTGCACAGACTTACTTCCGTCGCTATTACTGCGCACTGATAACATTGTTCTTTGAGTCTTTAGGTCAGTAACAGTAGATTCAAGGACTTCCGGCAGAGTTGAAAATTAATTGAGAGTTGGTGAGCAGGTGCATTTTCCTAGCTCTTGGGGCAACAAAGGATCCGGCACCTGTTATGACCCTTGCGTTCGCACAATGAGGTTGTTGAGCTTGTCCAACGTGTCATCTATCCCTGACACAAGGTTTGGGGGGTTTGTGAGAGTTGTTGGTTGTGTGCCCTGTACCCAAAGGGTGAGAGATGACAATGGGGTCAACGCGAAGTTATTCACACTCGTGCTCTGCAAGACCCAGCTGCTTAAGTGCTGATCTGGTTCAGGGCCCCCTCTGCACCCTGGGGTGAGGTAGCACTCCCAACTTTATCCATTTCAATTTGCTCTGGAGAGACGTTGTAATTGACTGCACTTTCTGCATTTTCTACAGTTATGTTGGTATGAGCAAGTGGAAGGGGCTTGAAGAAACGAAGTATTGAGAGAGCCTAGTAGCCCCCCACCGAGTTACAGGTTTGAGGTTGTTAGACGCCCATGTTGGCGAAGTCTGCTGAGCAGGGAGTGTGCATAAGGGCGCAATTTACTATTTTGGCAGCTTTAATCCCCCTTGACGAACAACCCAGTAAGCCTTACTAATACGTTCTGTGAGTTCCGTATGATTCCCATGCAGTCCCTTTTGGTGTTTTTGTCCATGTCTTTGTCCATTACTGCATCTAAAGTCAAGTCTCCAACAGTGATCCATGGAGAATGCAGCCAACCATTGTCATACTGCTGCCCATTTCCTTTTGCTTGTTGTTGTCCTTGTGTTATCCCATGTTGTTGTGCGTTTTGTCATAATGAAAAAATTTGCTGATGATAATGTGCTCTTTTCAGTTCTTTAGGGCTTACGGCTTATGGCTTACGGGCAGATGAGGGCCCCTGTTAGCCACAGAAACCCTTGCCTGTGATGCACGAATGGCCAGGAGGTGGGTGGGAGGCAGCAGCTGGGAGTACTTGAAGGCCATGGCAGGGCCACAATAGGGCTGCACTGAGCACTGTAAGTGGCTAGAGTGGCTACCTGCTAAGGAGTGCAGAGGAGAGCTGAGGAGTGCCGGGCTGATGAGAGCTGTCCCGGGCAAGCAGGGAGCGAGGCGTGTGGCAGCAAAGAAAGCTGTGAGCGTGGTGGTGAGAGCAGTGGCGGTGTGGCGCACAGATGACATGATGAGCACAGCTGCATGGGGCTGATACCGGTACTTCCATGCAACGTGCGGTGTCGCAGCCTAGTGCTCTTGCCGCCTCTCACCGTTCGCCTCTCATTGCTCTCCCACCGACCACTCTGTGGTGTGGCAGCAGGATCGCCCCCCTCCTCCTTTCGCCACCAGTGGGACCAATGGCCAGGGAGGCCGTGGCTGTTGCTACAGTGGGCGGCTGTAACCCTCCATGCTCTCCCTCCAGTGGAGCCGATGCCTGGCCAGCAGCAGGACCAGACTGGAAACACAAACCAGCCCTGGCAATTCTGCTGGACTGGCCCCAGGGAGAGGTGGTTGGGGTGTACTAGTCAGAAGCAATGCTGTCACTTTAGCACTGCTGCTGGCCGCTTTGTTACAGGGGGTCGATACTGCAGCACTGCTGCAAAACCAGCCCCCAGTAACAAAACCGGCCCCTACCGCTCAAAAAGCGGCCCCCATCCTTTCTGCCCACCTGGAAAATGCCCGGTGCCTGCTACGGCCAGTCCGGCCCTGGCCAGCAGTTACAGAGGGAGCAGGACCGATCGGGGACCAGTCTAAGTTGGCCTCGTACATGCCGTCAGCAGTGGCGGTTTCTTCGTTGGGGGTGTGAGTGCGTTGCCCCCGGGCCCCATATTAAGTAATTACTTTGTTTCTGATCCCCAGCTGATACCAATCCGTTGTTTAACATCCGCAGCTGTGCAGTGGACGTTACGGGCAAAGTTTTCTGCTTTGCAGTTTAAGCATTTGTCAGGAGGTGAGGGCGGGCGAATTCGGACGTGGGTGAGGTGGTGGAGCTTGAAAGGCTGAGTGAGTGTGACACAGCTGGAACTCCTTGTGGTGAAGTGCGCATGTTGGGTTGGATGGGCGCCTTGCTCTGCCCAACTCAACATGCGCACTTGAACCTTCACCTACTTGCAATGCTAGGAGCCTTGGGGGGCTGCATGCCCAGCCCCCAAGTCTCTAAAGGAGCATTGGAAGCCGCTGACCCAGCCAATCCTTGAGCTGCTCTATTGCATGAGAGCAGCGTCTGTATTGGCTTAGAAGTCGTGGAGCGGGGGAAACTGGAGGGCCGAGCTGAAACAGTGAACCGAGGCAAAGTCGCAAGTGTTCTCTTCTCTGTGACCGCCGCCGCAACGGACCGGACAGGACCGGACGGTAAGTGCCTGCTCATTTTTGTTTATAAAACTAAAAAAGTGAATTCCTAATTTTAGAGTACAGCCTGTTCATTCTTAACTGCCAGACTATGAGATTTATTCTAGATCACAGCCTAGCCAAACTTGTCACGTGTTGTCTTGTTTTTTAGTTAGTTACACCAATGTCTTTTTGCTAACTTGAAAATTTAAATTGTTTTGTTTCTATGAAGTTGGTATTTGTTTTGTAAATTGTGATAAATATAGAGGTCTGGGTGCTGGGCGAGGTTTGTTTGCTGTTAATGGTGGGATTTTTTGTAGTTTATGAAGACTGTGCTGAGCCCTTGCATGGAGTTCTATCTTGAGTGAGGGCTCTTTATAGTGCTTTCTTTAGGGTGAAATGTAAGCTCTACTTCTCCAGTGCCCTCTGCAGTACCAAGAGCCAACTGATTGCAAGGCTTGATTTACAGAATTGTCAAAGCCCGAAGAGACAGAGTCAAACTTTCTCAGGCTGTGCTGCTGACCTGTGGAGGAACATCTGACTCCAGACTCCCTGCTTTAAGAAAACAGATCAAGACTTGCTTGTTTATATGGTACCTCTCTTGTTAAATCTACAGCACACAGCCTATGCAACACCCACAAGACTCCAAGAACGTGGTAGTTGACAACAAAACTTGCACTGTGGGGCGAGGCCAACTGCCTTCTGAGTAAGTTACCGTCCTTTTAAGTTAAGCTGCACTAAGCAACGTACTTCTCCTCCTGAAATTACCCTAGAGCTCTCACTGCGACAACAACAGAACTAACACTGATATCCCTCCCCCACTCTCAAGCAGCCATCCTTCACCAGTTGCTAAGCCGACCATCTTTAATCAAGCTTGATATTAACTCTAGTTGTCGCTCCAACCTGATATGAACAGGGCTGTACAGCTTTTAAAAGGTAGGTTCCCACTGCGGGGTGAGGGCAAAGCCCACCTGCCTCTAAGTATAGCAAAGTTGCATGGAGATTGGTCATGATGCAGGCTCCACTCTGAGAGTCACACTTAGTGTGTGACCCCTGGGCCAGGAAAGACTAACAGCTGTAGGAGCCAGAGTAGTCTCTCTTGAGTGCTGGCCTGCACAGGGGTCACAATCAGTAAGCCTAGACTGGGAAGTCACAATTGTAATGTAATTGGACTTGGCTGACCCCAGGGGTGTAACTGGCTAGCATTCTGTCCATACTAATCCCAGACTTTGAGATAGATAAGAGCACATTTTGTCCACACTCTGACTCTTGAGGTAAAGCTGGAGCACAGCCTGTCCATACACTGACCCCTTTCTGTTGTGAATTTCATGCATTTTACAAATGCCAAACAGTCACTAAGTTTAACAAACATAGCCACAATTTAGAGCGCACAGAAGTGCAATGCCCGCATGCGGCACTATAAAAAACACTCCTTCAGTTAGCTTCTTCCCAGGTGGATTTCTTCTAGAGTTGGGGCTTTCATAATGATTCATGGTACACAAAGCGGCACAGACCTTTTCTGCCCTAAAGTAGAGTTGTCATACGTCTAAGAAGAAAATCCCGGCATTTTTTAATGTTTACCTATCGTTGAAGGGGTTAAAGCTGGTATGCGAATAAAAATTTGTGTAAGATCTTAACAATTATTTTTTAAATGGCAATAATGCTTTGTTTGCCTTAATAATCATTATGAAACAATTGAAACAGCTCGCAAACACTTTGTAATCGATTTCCTTGTAAGTGTGCTACATGTATTCAGGCATCGTGACGCTAAGGGAAATGGCCTTGGAGTCTCTACCCGAAAGGAGAGTTTAACGCTAGTTTGCCTTAAAGCTATATGATTGGAAAGTGTGTGATAGAACCCGCTGAGCTATCTCGTCAGTCTTTAAATGGCAGCGTGAAACAAGGAGCAATGTCTGGATTCTGAAAACAACGAAGAGAGGGCGTCTTTGCAAAGTGTGCGAGCTTGTGGCGTGCTTAGAGAAACTCCCAAGACCTAGAAAAAGTGATGACATGACAAAGACCACCAGGGCCAACCTGCCTGCCATTTTCATCATTTACTGAGGCCCCTCAAAACCCTCCTTAACCATCAGGTTTACCATGGCTGGCTCATCTTTTGGTCCATTGAGGGCTATTTGCGGTCCTGCCAATGAACACACGGTCCTGGGAGTCTCATAGGACAGTTGAGCTGTGGCAATGTCAGTAGATTTACTGGCAGGCCTGGGTTTCTGAAAGGACAGTGGAGCTGGGGCAGTGTCAGTAAACTTACAGACAGGCCTGGAAGTCTGAAGAGACAGTGGAGCTGGGGCAGTGACGGTAGACTCACTGGCAGACCTGGGAGTGTGAAAGGGCGGACTGGGAGTCTGGAAGGACAGTTGAGCTGGGGCTGTCCATGTAGATTTATTACAGCAAACAAATGATGGACGGAATGCTGACAATGCAAACATTCTTCCCCAGTCAAAAGATCTGGGTTAAATCCATCGTTCTTTTGCCCACTACGCCACCCCAGTTTGGACCCAGCCATATGCAAATCAGTCTTGACCCTGTGCCGCATGGGAACAGTCCAGACCGAACTGCCAGGCCAGGTCCTCCCTGGACCGGAAACAAGCATCCTGGGACCGGTTTCAGGGTATGTCACCCTTCTTCCGCCAGGCTAGCTTGAATCCAGTGGCACAGTGAGCAAGGGACCCACGTCTGGGCATACCCATCCCACTTGGGGCGAAAAAGTGTTACAGCAAACAAATGATGGACGGAATGCTGACAATGCAAACATTCTCCCCCAGTCAAAAGATCTGGGTTAAATCCATTGTTCTTTTGCCCACTACGCCACCCCAGTTTGGACCCAGCCATATGCAAATCAGTCTTGACCCTGTGCCGCATTGGAACAGTCCAGACCGAACTGCCAGGCCAGGTCCTCCCTGGACCGGAAACAAGCATCCTGGGACCGGTTTCAGGGTATGTCACCCTTCTTCAGCCAGGCTAGCTTGAATCCAGTGGCACAGTGAGCAAGGGACCCACATCTGGGCATACCCATCCCACTTACGGCACAGGGTCAAGACTGATTTGCATATGGCCAGGTCTAAACTGGGGTGGCATGGTGAGCAAAAAAATGATGGATTTAACCCAGATCTCTTGACTGGGGGTCTGCATTCCGTCCATCAATTGTGTGTCTTTTGCTTTCTCGCCCTAAGTGCGCCAGGTATGCCCAGACATGGGTCCTGGGCTCACTGTGCCACTGGAGTCAAGCTATCCTGGCTGAAGAGGGGTGAAACCCCGAAACCGGTCCTAGGATGCTTGATTCCGGTCCAGGGAGGACCTGGCTTGGCAGTTCGGGCTGGACTGTTCCCATGAGGCACAGGGTCAAGACTGATTTGCATATGGCCAGGTCTAAACTGGGGTGGCATGGTGAGCAAAAGAATGATGGATTTAACCCAGATCTCTTGACTGGGGGTGAATGTTTTGATTTGTTCTGCATTCCGTCCATCAATTGTGTCTCTTTTGCTTTCTCGCCCTAAGTGCGCCAGGTATGCCCAGGCGTGGGTCCTGGGCTCACTGTGCCACTGGAGTCAAGCTATCCTGGCTGATGAGGGTGAAACCCCGAAGCCGGTCCTAGGATGCTTGTTTCCGGTCCAGGGAGGACCTGGCTTGGCATTTCGGGCTGGACTGTTCCCATGAGGCACAGGGTCAAGACTGATTTGCATATGGCCAGGTCTAAACTGGGGTGGCAAGGTGAGCAAAAGAAGGATGGATTTAACCCAGATCTCTTGACTGGGGGTGAATGTTTTGATTTGTTCTGCATTCCGTCCATCAATTGTGTGTCTTTTGCCATGTAGATTTATTGGCAGGCTTGGGAGTCTGAAAAGACACTTTCACAATTGATTTATTAACCTTCTTGCTTTCTCAAATATGCTTGAAAATGCACCATTTGCCCACTCTTTTTTTCAAACTTTTCTTGGGGCGAGAGCCCCCCCAAACTCCCCCTAATGATGGTCTTGCTCGCTTACTCGCCAGCGGGCACTCGCCTCGAAATTTTGCGCCCTACCATCTTCAGATGTTACCAGCCACCACAGGCCGTCAGTCACACTAGTGGTAAGCATTGGCGTTACTGGTGTGCAAAAAAATAACTTTATCAGAATATCAGTTGCCTTGCCGGTGTCTTCTTTGTTTGCCAGAATCTATTCTGAAAAGTGAACATGCCAATGGACGTTCAGGCTACAGCTTTAGGATAACATTTTTTGCCGTAGCCATCTTGTGCACTGCCGGCCTGGCTACAATAGCCACAGCATCCGTTGAGGACAGATCATTGACGGATTACTGCTCATGTGGAACTTGTGAGGACTCGATTGATGTTGGTCACTGAACTAGGCCTTTGCTCTCTGCTTGATCTCTGTGCTGCATTAAGGGGCGTAGCTTAGTCAGTGAGATGCTGGTAATGTGAATCGCAAATTGCCCAACTAAAAAACAGTATGCTAAACGGTGGAGGAATGACCAAGGTTTGGGATACACACTTCCCATGTGGAACAAATAATAGTTAAAATCTTTTAGTCAAACGAGTTCGAAGAGAAAAACCAACTAAGGCATAGAAGACCCGACTTGGGGCCCCCAAACCAAACTCTCAAGCCAAGAATGCATTTATTTGGGGGGGAGGGGGGTGTCACACCCCAAACACCCCCTGAAGCTACCCCCCTGGCTGCATTGTCAGAACTGTAAACATTGGTCCTTATTTCTCTAAGTTTTATATAGCACAGACACAATGCACTTTGGACGAAAGCTTGAGACCTGCCTCTTATTTTATGCTTGCTTTTAATTATTTTTTCATTGTGTCATCATTTGAGAATATCTCTCTGAACAGCTCAAATCTGTTGGTAACTGAGGTTGCCTCATGAATCATTTTGCTTGTTTGTTCTAAGTTTATCCTAAACACAAGGCAGACTTTGTTCTGTTTTTCAACCTGCTTGCTTGGATTTTCCAGAGATTTGTGTTCATTCAAGGTTAGTTTAATTCTTTTTTCTAGGTGAGAAATCTGCTTTCTTTTGCCGTACCTTTTACAAGTTGTCTCATTGCAGAAGGCTAGCCGGCGCAGGCTCGCCTCATCAAGGTTGCAGTCATGCATTGTGAACATAATCGCTAACATCTGCACATGCATGCAGGAGTCTCTCTCATTGCGGGAGGAGGCTACAATTGAAAGAGCAGGGACATGGACCTCATGCCAGTGAGTGGAACAAGAGGCCAGGATGCTTTTACTTCCAGGCCGTACCAGGCTACCCCAGTGTTGGCTGACTGTAAAGTAGAGGCCAACTTCTTTAAGTACCAAATCCTTTATATTGCTGCCCTGGGCAAAAGCAGTAATCCTCTGTCGAGGCTTAAATCTATCACACTTTCTAAAGACATAACATTCTATAGAGGTGGGCTAGCCAATAAATGAATAGAGAGAGCCGAGCTTAGGGTGTGGCTTGGCTCTAAGAGCCCTTGCATGAGCCGAGCTTTGAAAATCTTTGGCATGTAAATTATGCAACAAACATCACGTAAACATATGATAAGGTTGCTTCAGATTTTATAAAAATGTATTTAATTAACACACAGAAGTGTTGCATCTTAGTACATTAGATTATTGTAGAGTGCTGATGATCACGCAGCAGCAGGTGGGTTTGTTCAAGAAGATTTATTCTCAAGATAATAGAACCACAAGTGGAAAGCGGTCTGGTCAGAGCATGCAAACTTTCAACTACCAGTTTCAGAATCCAGCATAGAAGCTTCTATCCCAAGCATTTCACATTCCAGAACAATGACCTGCAGTAAACTGAGAGCTTGAATGTTAATTCCAGTGTATCCAAATACAAACATACGAACTTGGACATTACACTTACCACATTATCTTCCCCATAACAAAAAAGAAACATATATCCCTTTTAACTAATACAAATAAAAACCATTGTACTTAGAAGGCAGTTCAACAGTTCGGATACCAACCTCCCTGGGCTATTAACCATCAGACTTACCCTGGGAAGAAGTATCCAAACTATATTGGTTATACACAAGTGATATCCCACATTCAGATGTGCACTAAGTAACTTTTGATGGACATGGCTAAGGAACATGCAATTGTGAAGAACTAACGCTTGAAGAATGTGATGGTGAAATAATCTGTGATCCTGATGACATTGACGCTTATGATAACCTTATTACAGGATCAGAACTTTGACCTCTAGCCTCTGGTGATAGACTATCCATTCCCGCAGAAACTGTATTCTTATCTCCCCAAAACACAAGTTCATAATCTGTGAAAATCAAGAATGTTTGATTGCTAATCATTTTAGCCTGTTCCTCAGACATTCGTATGATATTTCCCTCGTCTCACCAACTCTTACCACCTAGCAAAATCGCAGCCTTGTAAACCCTCATAACCTTGACGGGGTCAGAAGTTTTTGGCTACTCTTTCGCTGTTTTCTTGGGAGTTTTAATCAAAATCAAGTCTCCAACATTTATCTCAATAGGTTTGACCCTTTTCTTCCTATCAAAATAAGACTCCTATGCCAACCGCTTGTCACACACCCTTTCACAAACCTCCTCATGCACAGGTTCTTCAAACACAGATTCAAACCTTGTACGATTTAACCAACCTGGACACAGTCGAATCTAGGATCCGTCTTCCCTAACAAACTGAAAAGTGAAACTTCTGTGGTGTAAACATCATAGCTCCACACTGTGTATCAAATATTCCTCAACTTTAAGCCCACCAGCTAAAGGAGTTAAACTCCTCTTCCAGGAAACAGTTTGCTCTTTCTACAAGACCATTAAGTGAATGGCTATACTGTGCTACTTGCAGGTGTTTAATGTCATGCACAAGGGAGTGCATCTGCACATGTTCTGACACAAAATGCATACCATTGTCTGTATCAGTCTCCTTTGATGCAGCTTCAACAGAGAAAACTGATGTCAAAAATCTTATTACATTATCCGTATTGGTTGCTTCACCAAAGAAAAATATAACCATTTATAGTAGTAGTCTATTAAAGCAATCCTATATTTTGAATATGCTGTGAGAAGATTAAACAGGCTAGCAAAATCCAGTGAAAGTTTTACCTGTGGATGAAAGGGTCTTTCTGAAGGATGAATGAGTTTTTCTCAAGTCTTGCAGCGTTTGTCTGACACCTAAGCATTCAGGGCAACTGTTGATTCATTTTTCCACTTGTCCATTGTAAGAAATTAGGTTATTTGTTGAGTGTGAGTACCCACCTCAAGTTATTATCCCTATCATCGTGAACCACTAAAGTCACTGAATAAACCTGAGCTCAACCCCCTGGCAGCTATGGCACCGAGCAGAAAGGCCTAACTTAAGGACAATATGTAAAGTATTTTATGCAGTACTAAAACAGTAATAAATTTGAAATGCAAAACAATAACCAGCATTGGCATAGCCAATAGGTCTCACCTTTGGGACCTTATAAGTGTTTAGCCATGCAGCAGATTATCCTAGGTGCTCTGCTGCCAGGGATTGAAGAGCTATACAAGTCTCACGTTGCAAGGTAGAATAGAAATAACACACCATTGAACAATGCTTTATTTACCGATTCTAGAGATCGGTTAAAAGAGAAAGTGTAGTAAGGCCTGTAGCGATTGTTCTGCTTGACGCAGCCTTTCATTCAAGTGCTTGAAATAAATTAGGATTTGGACACCGGATCTGAGTTTTCCAGCCTCTATATATGAGACTTGCATGCAGTATATGAGATTTGCATGCACTGTAAGCAGGTAAGATAAATCGTTCTGAATGGTTACACTAATTGCCATTAATATACCACTTACTAATAAGTGTTTATTACAACCGAAAGGAACCCTTTTTAGCAACCTTAGAATAACAAAAGATTGAGAGAAAACAACAATAAGGTCCTACTCTTATGCCTTGCATATTGCATACAACACCTTGCTGCTCATTCATAATTAATTGAGTTATAGTGCAAAGAATACTTGTGACCTGCAGGTAACTCAGGGGTCTCTATAAAAAAACAATCTACTGAACTGCCTGCCTAAAGTACGAGTCTGTGGCCTACATATTACATGTTGTGCTTTACAGACACACAAACTTCCTATGCTATTTTGTGAGGCATAAACCTGTGAGCAGACTGCATACAGACGTTTCCAGCAAATGCATTAACCACTGGTGTTATCTAACTGTGATCATACCGTAGAAATTACAAGGTACACAGAGATCTCTGTAGTGGGTGCCTTAACATATAATATATTTTAAAACGCATTCTGTTTGTGACCAATTAAAAAAGCCAGAACAGCATTATGATCACATTTGTCCGAATTGCCAATTTCTTGGGGCAGAGTGTCTAAAACTAAATGTGTAAGTTGACTATGAGACTTCACTCCTTATGACCCTTCTCCCTGTTGCAACCCCTGATAGCTAATCTGTGGGATCCCAGGCCAAATTATTTCCATTTTCCAGCACGGACTGGTACAACAATAGTACAAGAAACTGGAATAAATCCAACTGCTCAGCAATAAGTGACGATACCCAAATACTGGATAAAATTCTGGATGAGTGCCTAGCTGCAAAAACCGAGGTAGCTGCTGTTGTTCATAAAGACTGCCAAACGTATTTGAGGCTGCTAGGAACATGAATGAGGACGCAATGGGCGTCATGAAAGAAAATTCATGAACAGCTGAGACTGATCAGCAAAAGGATCAATTAAGCCCAAGTCAAATTGATATTGTACAGAATGTAACTAAAAAAAAAAAAAAGATTTACAGATATCATGTCTACGTATTTACCCAAATGGAATTTGGACAACTGACCCTAACAAGTGGATCAAGTTCAATATACGAAAGGCAAGATAAAGAACCAGTGTTCTTGCCCTCAGAAAGCCAAACAGAACGGCTCATTTATTATTATTATTATTATTACTATTATTATTATACGTCCATAATAAGCAGTTAAGGTGACAACACGTCCTCTACTTACACGGAAATGTATCTTGGTATGCAGAAGAAATCTTTACATCTGTAACTGCAATTTTTTTTATGGCGACAATTAAGATATATTCTAAAATTTGCTGACAGGAAAAAAAGATATATCTTTACATCTCCCCAATACATACCCACTAGAGAATAGCAAGTTCAAAGAGGACAAGCAGGATGGGTGAACCAAGACTGATCTTTCAGCCATTTAGATGGACCACATCTTTACCAGTCAGAAGTGGTTTCCCTTTACATCATTTTAGGTCTCGCCTAGCGTTGCAGCGCAAAGCACTGCTCGCTCGGCGAGAGATATTGTGGATGAGGGGTTTTCAGAAGGGGACTCGAAGCCCCGCCCCTCATTTTCATTGGCTTGCGTCACCGTTTATGTTAAACGGTGACCTGCCATTGGAAATGGGGTATTTTTGTTGCCGCCTTTTCGTCCGGCCCATCCGGACTGGCTCATCTGCTTTGCGGCTGTCGCAAAGCAATTCCTTATCTTTAAGGGGGCCATCTGGTTATAATTAGCAGTCTCAGCTTACTTGTGTTGTTTTCGTTGCGCGTCCGAGTCTGCGCGCGCAGGGGCCATCTGTTTTTTCGCGTCCGTCCGTGTAATGCTTGTTTTTGAGGCTGGTACATTTTCAGCCACACTACCAGGCTTTTCTTCAAAGCAGTTTCCGAGCTTCTGAGGCCATCTCGGGAGGCTGAATGCAGTAGAAATCCCATTGATCAGCCCTGGTTGCATAGCAACCACAGTTCAAGTGAGGATGAAACGCCATGTTAACACTTTCATTTCCTCCATAGAAACCTCTGGCAGCATGGTTGTGACTTCGTCACTTGGTTGCCGTGCCTTCAGCAGGCTCACTGGTCTGCTGCTGTCGAGACTGGTGTGAAAACAGCACCGTTTGTGTGAGACGGTGGAATATCGCTCACTCAGCAGCGTACTTTGAATTAAGGCCGACGCTCCATATTGTCAGCCTTCCCGCCCCCTCCCCCGCTGCATGCGAAAGGAAAGCGTTCCTCCGTGTTTTTAATCCATTGTGGGTTTTTTGTTCACGGATCTACTATGCGTGACCCTCTGATGAGATAACGTGCCAGAGTGTGTCTGGGGCTATCACAAGAGACCTATATGGATCTATAGGGGGCTTCAGCCTTCCTCTGGTCTGCTGGCCACACAACCACCCTCCTGGGGTCAGGCCAGTCCAGCCGCGGTCAGCCGCGGGCCGTGGGGGTATTGTCTCGTGGAGTCGCACGCGCTGTGCACATCACAAGAGTTGTGGCTGGCTCCCGCACTCCCACCCACACTGGACCAAAGCCTTTAGTGTACTGGATCTACTGGCCCACACTTGGGTGGGCTGTGGAAGACGAGCAGCTCATGGCGTGACTGGACTCCACCCCTTCCACAGGGGCAGTGTGTGAAATCAGTGCATAGTGAGGAAATGTGAGTGACAGCAGAGCAGCGGGCCGCTATGGGAAAGCTGGAGACCTGGGGGGGGGGGTGAGTGTTCCTCGAGGCGAACCCTTTTGGGAGTCCAGCGAGCTCTAGCCCTCACCTGCCTGCCCAGTGGGCACCGTTCACACGCCCTCCCTTCCTGCCATTTGATTTTCTAACTTCTATGTTCTTTATTTATTTTAATTTATTTTTGTATTCCTGTTTATGTACACTGCTCCAAAAAGGTATGGCTGCGCTGTATCAAACACACCTAAATAAAGAGGTCATGTTTCCGAAAAAGTCTACGAAATCGCAGCGAAGAAACCGAGATGTGATCTCCCTGTTGCCATTGTGGCCCTGTGGACATGCTGTTCATGCTGCCCTGCCCACAGGGTAGGGATGCTGTGCGCGGCACGCCCAGAGTTCCAACCAAGCCACCCTGGGCAGGGCGCGCCCCTGGATCGCATCAGCCCCCTGGGATGTCTCTGGCGCCCTGATACCATCGGCATTTATGTAAAATGCCTGCAAATGAGGGGGGGGGGGTGTTGTGAGAGTGAGACCAGTGCCTCTGATCTGCTGAGGAATGCGTCCACGCTGCAACCCCACCATCTTTGAACATTTCAGAACACGTTGGATTAAACATACCAGGCCATCATATATACATTACTGCATTAAAGCTACATAATTGTTTGGTGACGTCACAAACCATCACTGTGCCGGTGAGCAATAAAACGCAAAGTTCTTTGGTACACTCAGCCTATGCATGCAGTACACAAGGACGATCAGTGCCAGGAAGAGGCCTTAATTTTACACATTAACCACTAGAAAACAGTAAATAAATCAAGCTTTCCCAGCCAAAGGGGGCTACATCAGGCAACCTGACTGCGCCAGTAATAACCCTAGAACCGCACAGAGCGGGGCCCTCAGACCGAAACTGCTACAGCGCCCTGAAGCTACGTTCATTACATAAACCGCTTTACGCCTTGTCCAGCCACATGTTCGGCTCCTGCAGTGCCCCACATTTACATGCTTATGCTATGAAAGCTTGGTTATCTCTGCCCCAGCAGCTGACAGTGGGTATGTGGCAACCGCACGCAACCTTTCCCAGAATCCTTTTCACGTGCACCGGCTCATTAAAGTGTCCTTGTGTAACGTAACTAGTGCTTATGTAAAGCGCACAAACTTTACAGTATTGAACACAGCAGCAGCATTTTACTTTTAGACTGCAGTATTTTTTGTTTTATTTCTAAACGTTTAATGCCTATTGCGTATGTTTGTAAAAAAACATTTAAAAATGAAACAATGCCCTCTTTGCCAAGGCAGGGGTTGCTAATGCTTGTCTGACCTTGTGTCCAATCTGTTCTCTTTAAACTGTTCTGCCTTCTCTGCCTCTCTTCTCTGTTCTCCCTTTTCTGCCTCTCTTCACTGTTCTCGCTTCTCTGCCCCTCTTCTCTGTCCTCCCTTTTCTGCCTCTCTTCACTGTCCTCGCTTCTCTGCCTCTCTTTACTGTTCCCCCTTCTCTGCCTCTCTTCACTGTCCTCGCTTCTCTGCCTCTCTTCACTGTCCCCCCTTCTCTGCCTCTCTTCACTGTCCTCGCTTCTCTGCCTCGCTTCACTGTCCTTGCTTCTCTGCCTCTCTTCACTGTCACTGCTTCTCTGCCTCTCTTCACTGTCACCCCTTCTCTGCCCCTCTTCTCTGTCCTCCCTTCTCTGCCTCTCTTCACTGTCCTCCCTTCTCTGCCTCTCTTCACTGTCCTCGCATCTCTACCTCTCTTCACTGTCCTCCCTTCTCTGCCTCTCTTCACTGTCCTCCCTTTTCTGCCTCTCTTCACTGTTCTCGCTTCTCTGCCTCTCTTCAGTGTCCTCGCTTCTCTGCCTCTCTTCACTGTCCCCCCTTCACTGCCTCTCTTCACTGTCCTCCCTTTTCTACCTCTCTGCACTGTCCCCCCTTCTCTGCCTCTCTTCACTGTCCCCCCTTCTCTGCCTCTCTTCACTGTCCTTCCGTCTCCGCCTCTCTTCACTGTCCCCGCTTCTCTGCCTCTCTTCATTGTCCCCCCCTTCTCTACCTCTCTTCACTGTCCTCGCTTCTCTGCCTCTTTTCACTGTCCCCCCCTTCTCTACCTCTCTTCACTGTCCTTGCTTCTCTGCCTCTCTTTACTGTCCCCCCTTCTCTGCCTCGCTTCACTGTCCTTGCTTCTCTGCCTCTCTTCACTGTCCCCCCTTCTCTGCCTCTCTTCACTGTCCAAGACCAACACCACCACCACCAATACCACCACCACCAATACCACCAACACCACCACCACAAGTGCCAATACCACAACCAATACCACCACCACCACAATACCACCACCATCAATACCACCAATACCACCACCACCAATACCACCACCACCACCACCACCAATACCACCAACACCACCACCACCATAACTAATACCACTACCACCACCAATACCACCACCACCAATACCACCACCATCAATACCACCACCTCCACCACCGCCAACACCAACACCAACACCACCAACACCACCAACACCACCAACACCACCACCACTAACACCACCACCAATCCCACCACCAATCCCAACACCACCAATACCACCACCACCAATACCACCACCACCACCAATACCACCAAACCAAAACATAAATAAAAGGCATTGTCATTTATAATGCCAATAGCTCAAACTCGTGTGAATGCGAGACCTATTGCATTGCAAATGCTTGTTTGGTAAGCAGCCACCAAATCTTGATGTGTCTCCCTGGTGTTCCTGGATCTCTTTGAGGCCTGGTAACTTGTAGGTAGTGTACAGTGCCCCAGTGTAGGCAAACTGGGATGGAATTCCACTGTGCAACACGCTTGAATATTGTGCCAGTGGTAAACAATGAAACAGATCTGTTCAGCCCATTTCACTTTTTATCATTTTACACTAGGGCCTGTCAAAAAGCTAATCACTTGCTGCACTATTTAAGGGTTTTTAGGGCAGACCAATGCTAGAGACCCTCCCAGGCAGTAGATTTCCTCCCATCTTTCTCCAATGTTTGCAGATGGTGCAGCCTTTCCCTGGTATACACTTTTATCAGGGGACTCATGGTTGAAAAAAGGATGGGATGGAAGGCTGGGGTTGTTCATTATCCAAGACACCGAGGCTCGAGTTAAGACCGTCATCCTGGTAAGAGAAGAAGCTTTCCGCATCTGCTGAAGGCTTGTACTTAGCACTCGCCTCACTAACTTAGTATGAACTAGACTGGCCTTTCAGCAATCAAGACATCACACTAGGTTACTCATCTGGTGTTATACCCAAAACAAGCGTCAGGAGTAAAAGGAACATGAGCAGTGCCATGACGAAAAACATTTCTGCCATCAGAGATGTACCGGTAGAGATTACTGGAGTACAAAAACTAATGGCATACCAAAACCTCACACAATGGTGGAGATAAGTAAATCCAGGAACTATTAACAAAACTTACAAAAATAAATGCTGAAAAAATCAGGTAAGACTACATTTCCCATGAAACACTCCAGAGGTTCTGTTACGCTGCTCGTTTTCTAATTGACGACCGGTGAGGAACCGAGGCAGATTATTCCGGTTTGGATCCTGTCCTGTTCGTCTTTGAATCTGGCTGTTCCGGTGGTAAGGGTGCTTGCACCAAACCTGTATTTCTGTCCGTTTTCAGCAGTTTCCACTCAGCGTGAACCCTGATTCTTGACAGTGTGCTTGTGAAAGCTCTCCTTTGAACTTCACTGCATTTTATGGAAACACTGGGTTTTCTGCCCGTTTTCAACTGGCTGGCGTTTTTCCTTTTCATTTGCTACATTGGATTCATAGAATTTTGGGGTGCATTTCGGATGACACTATCTTGGCTACATTTGTCTTGAGTATTAAAACATTTGTCAATGCAAGTTATAATTTGGGGTTACAATCGAGTGACCAGTATCACGTGACTTGGTACAAGGATTACGTGGTACACGGAGTGATACTTTGTTGAAACAAATATGAAACGGCAATAATGAGGCAATAATTGCTGGTTAAACTAACAGAGAATATGCTCGTGTTACAAGGAGTATAAATATTGGAAACTTCACTCCGTTTTGATATTCATTTGTGGTTCTATCATTTTGCCATTTTTAACAGGGGGGTCTCTATGGAGTCCATGAGGTTGGTTCTACCCCTGTGATACACAGCTTCTATATGTTTTGGTGGGTATCTGTGTGTTTATTATATAGCAATAGTGAATACAGGAAAAGCGATTGATAAATATTTCACAATCACCATACTCCCATTCTTGGAGAAAGAACGCACTCCAAGCAAGGCTTCCATCAATTTATTAGTGCAAGTGCACTGAAAACTGCGTGCCTACCCAACGCATTTCGGTGTAATCACCTTGATCACGGGTACTGTCGGCAAAAATAAAACCAGTAGGTGAGTATTTATAACGCGTGATTATCCTCAAATGAGTTCATCATAAGCACAGCATTCTGGTATAGTTAGTTCATTAAATCTTCTATAGATTGCAATGTTTCAATAATAAAATTCGCCTGTTCGCCCATAATTCCAGCCTTCGCAAAAAGCTGAAAGGGCCCCCATAAGTGCGTAAATCTGCTAGAGCAACCGCCACCCACAATCTTCACAGGGGGTTAGGCGTCTCGTCTCATGGAGTGGTACAGTTCCTGTTCGGCTTTGGGCAAGCCACCAATATTGTTCACAATCTCCATACTCCCACTCTTGGAGAAAGAACGCACTCCAAACAAGGCTTCCATCAATTTATTAGTGCAAGTGCACTGAACACTGCGTGCCTCCCCAACGCGTTTCGGTGGAATCGCCTTGATCACGGGTACTGTCGGCAAAAATAAAACCAGCAGGTGAGTATTTATAACACATGATTATCCTCAAATGAGTTCATCATAAGCAAAGCATTCTGGTATAGTTAGTTCAATAAATCTTCCGTAGATCGCAATGTTCCCATAATAAAATTAATTTCTGCAATCAGAGATATCCCGGTAGAGATTACTGGAGTACAAAAACTCATGACATTATACCAAAATCTCACACGATGGTGGAGATAAGTAGGTCCAGGAACTATTGACAAAACGTACAAAAATACATGCTGAAAGAATTAGTTAAGACTACATTTCCCATGAAACACTGCAGAGGTTCTGTTACTCTGCTTGTTTTACAATTGACGACTGGTGATGAACCGGAAAAACTCTATAATGAGCTGAGGTGGGTGAAACGAGGCAGATTGTTCCTGTTTGGATCCTGTCCTGTTCGTCTTTGAACTGGGCTGTTCAGTGTGGTGTGGTGGTAAGGGTGCTTGCATCAAACCTGTATTTCTGTCAGTTTTCGGCATATTCCACTCACCGTGAACGCTGATCCTTGACAGTCTACTTGTGAACGCTCTCCTTTGAACTTCATTGCATTTTATGGAAACGCAGGATTTTCTGCCTGTTTTCAACTGGCTGGTGTTTTCCCTTTGCTTCCTTGGAGTCATACAATTTTGGGGTGCATTTCGATGACACTATCTTGGCTATATTTTAATCGAGTATTAAAACATTTGTCAATGCAAGTTATTACGATTTAGGTTCACAATCGAGTGAACAGTATTGATCCAGCGCGAAGTGGCCGAGGTTGGATATTTTACTCACAATAAAATATAAATTTTCACTGGGCCCATATACTTTTATCCAACTGCAATTATTTGCATTTCCCTTGGCGAATTTCCCGCTGGAAGGGGGTCAAGTTTTTATAATTCAATTAAGTTCAGATTAGTTAATTTCCTGTAATCACAAATCAATTACAATATCATTTCAATGTCTAACTAATCTTCACGAATCGACACTCTTCCTCTGGTCGATGGACCATTAGTTGAGTTAGTTGATGATGATATTAACAACTTCTTAACTAAGCTCTTAATAAAATAACCACAGACTCTGAATAATAATAATAATAAGTTTATCTAAAATTTCAGTCATTAGGTTGGACGCTCATCAATTACAAATACACAGTGCAAACTCCATCTTTCTTATAGTGGGAGAGAGAACAATCACATAGCATAATACATTCAATTACACAAGTTTATTCAACAAAATCAAACGCATAAGAGTGGATAGATGTAGAGACATAAGGCACATGATAATAATAACATTTGCAAAGAAATATGCAAATTGTGGATAGAATGACATTTACCTAATGAGGATAACTGGAAAACCACCCCTCTGGCCAAAGGACTGGCGGAGGTCCCCTGACTTAGGATCAGGAGACAAAGATTATAGGATAGGATCAGGACAGGTCTGATACTTACTAGACTTCTCTACAACCCGACGCGCCAGGGCAATTCCCTCTCTTACACTCTCTCCCTCCTCGATATTCTTCCTCAATCTTCAAATCTAATCAGGCAGTATTCTGGATCTTCCAAGTCTGCTCTCGTCTCTCTCTCTCGCTCTCTGTTCAGCTCTCAGCAGCAGTAGTTCCCTCACAGCTCCATCGAATCACCTCTCTATCAGCAGCGTTGGTAATTTACTTAATTCAAGTCACTCTAGTTATAGTCTTTATTTCTTCATGTCCCTCCCTCAAGTGTTGCAGATTTACTAAACTACGGAATATGATTGGACGGGGTTAGGGCTGTTTTCATCATACCAGGCTGACGTATTCACTTTTATTAGTAAACCCTTTTGTTTGTTAACCCTGCCCCTTCTACTCCTTCATATAATTTGTTTGAAACATGCATATTTTGTTGCAATTGCCATAATTAATTTAATACAAGCTTCATGGATGACCGATACATCTTCTTCTTTTCCCATCCTTTCTGTCCTTGGGTCTTGGCAGTCACTCAGCTCTCCCTCATCACCGGGTCATTTCATGGACTCACTGGGCATGCGTAGCTTTCGCCATTTTCTTTTTCAGTCATGGATTAATAGGCCCAAATGTACACTATTAATAAAAGAATCATAAACAGATGTTATTTTCTTAAACATGTAATTCTCACTGTTCACCACCCACTTCTACTCTATCCCATGTAATTATTATTACTCTTGGGCAAAAGCGTTAATAGCAGTAGCTTTCGTTTAAATCAAGCAAGCATATGCCGGGCATGTGGTACCTCAAGACCGTGTTCTGGACTTTCTTGCGCATGCGTGAGATTTTCCCTCTCAAAGCGAGTTAGTCACGTTACTTATGTGTAATTCAAGTTTGCACATGCTCAAAGCGTTTTCGCAAGTTAAAGCGGGTTTTATTCGTGCTGCATTTTATTTCTCATTAATCCAAGCATGCGTAAGCTTTTCTCCCCATGTATCTGTGTTGGGTGTATGTTAGTTTCGTCTTATTTACTTATTTAATGATTAGTGTAAGTTAATGGAAGATTTAATCGAGCAAGTTTCACTTTTCTTGAATCCTTGCTCCATCAATCCCCCCTCTGATGGCATTTTTGAGCCATCATAAAAATACCCATCATTACCAAGTGCCAACTTTTATTCATTTAATTTTTCAGTATCTTCCTTTCTTTCTTCTAACTCTTCAATTTTCCTTTTCATGCCTACTCCTTTCATTTTATCATATAGACTTCCTTTCATCTCCTCTAATTCGATCTCTTCTCTATTTCTCTTTCTCCCCATTCTTTTATTCTTTATTTCGGCTATCATTCTTGCTTTTGTTTTATTCTTGCAACATCTATATGTCATTATCATCATCAGACCTATTATTGCTATAGAAATTACTGGTATTAGGATTTTTTCTAATACACTATTCCCTAAAATGGAAAACCAACTACCTATAGTGGAAATACTTTTACTAAATCTCTCCCAAACACCGTCAACCTCCAGTTGGGTCAAATCGTCATGAATCTTTGTAATATTCTTAATATATCCCTCAATACCTTTACTGTTGTCTGGGATATATGTACAGCAATGTTGGACTTTCAACATGCCACAGACTCCACCCTCTTTTTGCCAATAATATATCAAGTGCAAGTCGATTTTGCAAAACCATAGATCTAATTGCAACCATTTCAGTATTAATCATTAAGAATCCCCCAGCAGTATCTGTCGATAGACGATCAACTACTGTTGACAATTTGCGTATCTTATGTGAATTCAGTATGACTCCAACTGATGGTATCAGTGCACCAAATATATCACCTACTATTTCTGAGAAGCTTGTTCTTTTAGTTCGTTTTAGTCCTTGACTTATTACATCCATCTCATTGTTCTTAGTAATGTGGTACACTTTTGGAAATACTATCCCAAGATAACTACCATACCATTGTTTTGGCAACCTATAATAGGCATTTTTGACACATACATGATATACTCCTGGAAAAACAGGATCAGTTCCACCTTTTAGTCCCCATCCCCCCATGATTAGGAAGGTGTGTTCACATTCACTTTTACTCCACTTGGCCAATAATCACCCTTTCTGATTCTCTTTGTTTGCACTGCCTTTTCACCTTCTTCGCCAATTTCTAACGTTCTTTTATTTTCCTTTTCTTTTAGTTGAGCTTGTTCTGAGCTTTCTAATTTCTGTCTTTCTGTCAATTGAATTTCTTCTCTATCTTTTAGCTCTTCCTTTTCTGATTCTGATTGAGCTTGATCTGAGTTTCCTGCAGCAGGTTCTTCTGTTGACTGAATTTGTTCTGAACTTGTCAGTCTCTCATTTTTCTTCTTCTGATTGAGCTTGAGCTTGATCTGGATTTTCTGTTTCAATTCGCTCTGGTCTTTCAATCTCTTGCTCTTCTTCGGCCACTACAGCAGTCTCTTGAGACCCAGTATCCAGTGCCCACCCTACTTGACTTGTACTTGGTTGTTCATCATCGATACGTTCTTCAGAATTTGTTTCTCTGATTTCTTCGACTTAACAACTTTCAGCTTCTGGTTCTTTTCTTTGTTCTACCAGTTGCTGCTCTTGTCGTTCAGGAGGACTTGGGACTCTTTTGGTATGACTGGCATGTATCCAATTTGGCAAGGCCTAAACACTTCACTGCTGTTGTTGTGACCAATATAATTTGAAGCGGTCCTTTCCACCTGGGTTCTAAACACTACTTTCTTGTGTGCTTCTTTATCATAACCCAGTCTCCTGGACACACATCATGAGCTTGATTCGGCTGTGCTGTGGTTGCATCTTCTCCAACCTGGTGAGACACAGAACGTACCAGATCAGCTAGTCCTTTACAATAGTCCAACACTAGATCATCAGTTATAGTCATCAGTTTGTTTCCAGGTACAAATACTTGTCTCATTGCTCTTCCCATAAGAATTTCATGAGGACTCAAGCCTGTCCTTCTGTCAGGGATGCTTCTAAGGCTCATCAATACAAGGGGTAAAGCATCAGGCCATTTCAGTGAAGTGGATGCACACACCTTTCCTAACCTGGATTTTATTGTACCATTTAGCTGCTCAACGACTCCAGATGCTTCTGGTCGATAGGCACAATGTAGTTTCTGCTCAATTTTGAAAGCTGTACAAATTAATCGAATTATCTCATTATTAAAATGAGGTCCTCTATCTGATTCCAAACTGACTGGAAATCCGAACCTGGGGATGAGTTCTCTCAAGAGTAGTTTGGCAACCGTGAGACTGTCATTGTTTCTTGTTGGATAAGCTTCCACCCAACGAGAAAACAGACACACAATGACAAGGACATACTTCAGACCGTTGCACGGCGGCAACTTTATAAAATCAAGCTGCAGTCTTGTAAATGGTCCTTCTGCCTTTCCTATTTTTCCCCAACTGACAAATGTTCTTCTACCTGGGTTCTGCTGTTGACATGTCAAACAGCGCTGGCAGAGACTCTCTGCAATAAGCCTAAACGTGGGATTGTACCATGTCTGCCTGAAGTGCCTAATCATGGCATTCCTCCCAATGTGTGTAGCTCCATGATATATTCTTGCCATTTGTGATAACATACTGTCTGGCATTATTGGTCTTCCATCTGGACACACCCATACCTCATCATCAGTTCTTCTTGTGCAACCTGTGTTGATCCAGAATTCCTTTTCCTTTACATCGGCCTCATCTTGTAACTGTCTAACTTCATCCCATGTTTCAAAAGCAGAGAAAAACATTAGTTGGCAATTGGTAGTTTCTTTTTCCAACCCTCTGTTTAAAGCCATTGTATTTCGAGCACAAAATTGTGCAACCTGGTCAGCATATTTGTTGCCTTGTGTCACGTAATCATTTCCTGACTTATGTGCAGCACACTTGACCACTGCAATTTCTTTTGGCAATTGTAATGCTTCCAACAGTTCTTTGACATTTTACTGTTTCTGATAGGAGAACCTGAAGAAGTCAGAAATCCCCTTTGCATCCATAATTGGCCAGAAGTCATGCACAACCCCAAAACCATATTGACTATCCATGAATATGGTTACTCTCAATTTTTTCCCAATTTTGCAAGCTTTTGTTAAAGCTACCAATTCGGCTATTTGTGCAGACTTGACTCCTTTTAAACAGGATGCTTCTATTATAGCAGATATAGTACAGACAGCATAGGCAGCACTCAGTTCTCCATCTTGTTTCTCGCAGGCATGACCCATCAACAAACAGTACATAATCTGACTCTCCCAATGGGACATCAAAGATGTCCGGCCTGGGCTTTGTACACATTTCTGTTAGATCAAACAATCATGATCAACTTCTTCATTTACTTCTTCACAGAATGGGTCCACGGCAACAGGGTTGCTGGATTCACTGTGGTGCATCTTATCACGCTTACATTTTCAGCACCTAGGATCACTCTTTCATATTTAGTCAGCCGACTAGGGGTCAGAGTGCTGAGTTCGAGTCCTTGTTAAAAGAATCTCGACAGAATGTGGTACATGAGCCTTCAAGGGATGTCCCATAACAATAGACTCACTCTGCTCCACACTCACACAAGTAGCAGCTACTGCTTTAAGCAGCCAGGCAATGCTGAGGCCACAGATTCAGAGTGGCAGAAAAGTGTGCCACTGGACGTCGCATCAATCCATGTCTTTGGGTTAACACTGAAAGTGCACATCCTTCCCTCTCACAACAGAACAAAGCAAATTCTTTTTGTATAGTCAGGCATTCCTAATGCTGGTGCTTGACACAAACAATCCTTCAGTTTTATGAATGCATCCTCGCTTTCATCATCCCATTCAATCGGATCCATCACATCTTTTCGATGTCAATTTTATTAGAGGTTTTGCAAGCAATGAAAATCCACTGATCCACTGACGACAGTATCCAATCACTCCCAAAAACATTCGTACTTCTTTCTTCGTTTTAGGCAAGATTCATCTGTCAAATCACCTTTTATTGTCTCTGGTGTCACTTTTCTAACTCCTTTCTCTATCTTGTGTCCCAAATATTGGACTTCTTGTCGGCAAAACTGTAATTTTTCTGGCGACACTTTGTGTCCACCTTCTGCCAAATGGTTCAGAAAAGCAATTGTGTCTGACACAAGCCTCTCTTGTCTTTGATGCCACCAGTAGGTCATCAATGTACTGAACCAAAACTGAATTTCCTGGCATAACTAATGTTTCCAAATACTTTTTCAAGATTTGATTGAAAATCGATGGACTCTCTGTGTACCCTTGAGGAACTCGGCACCATGCCAAAACACGGTCCTCGGGCCCGGAATGCAAAGAGATATTGGCTTTCTACATGCAAAGGAATCGAAAAGAATGCTTGGCACAAATCAATCACTGTATACCAATGTGCATCCCAAGGTATCTGATAAAGAATTACTGCTGGATTTGGTACTACTGGACAAACAGGGTACTACTATCTTATTGATTTTCCTTAAATCTTGCACTATCCTATATTTGCCACTAGGCTTTTAAAGTCCCATGATTGGCGAATTACAAGGACTACCCATTATTTCTTTCAAAATACCCTGTTCAATCATTTGATCAATTACTGGAGCAACCTGCTTTTACTTCTGGACTTATTTTGTACTGTCGTGTGTTTGGATAGATTGCACCTTCTTTCACCACTATTTTAATCAGATCTACATTTGCCATCAGACCAATTTCCATTTCCATGAAAAATCCCACACATCTGATCTCACTGTGTCTTTCAGCTCATCAGGCAGACTGCTTTCCGTCAGGAAGTAGAAAACATCTCATCCACTTCTGTTCCTTGTTTTGCTAGCATCATCTTGAAAGCGATATCTTCATCAGGTGTTTGAAAAGCAATACCATCAGGTGTTACAATAGATGGTACGAGTTCATTTTACATAACAAATCTCTCCCTAACAAGTTAACTGGACTTGAATCACACACCACAAACCGATGCATGTCTTTGAAATTTCCGATATTCACTTCTATTGATTTAGTAACTGGGGTTTTTGATCTGCTTATTTGAGACTCCTACAACTTGGATAGTTTCTCCTGAGAGGGGTAGGTTTGGAATTTCTGCTGCTCTCACAGTAGAGCAGGTAGCACTCAGTATCGACTAGGAAAGTGATGTCATTTCCTTCCACTTTTCCATCAACAAATGGACCTGACTGATCTATCGCCAAGGATGCGCCAAGCACGCATTCTTCCTCCCCCTCAGGCACCGTCATTGAGAAACATCCAGAATCACACTCGTTACTGTGCATCCAATATCGTTGAACCGCTTGTGTATTCTTCCACTCTCTCCGCGAAATCCGAGTGTTCACACTGTATCTCTGCACTTGAGCGTTCATACAGTTGGGCATAGGGGCTTGTGGCACCTGTAACTGTGGAGTAACTACCTGTTGCTGTTGCTGCTGGTTCACAACCACCTCATTCTGCATCTGTGGATTTAAATTTTGATTTACCCCATTATTATGTTGAACGTTTCTACACTCATACTTCCAATGTCCATGCTTTCCGCACGCATGACAAGGATACTTCTTTTCGCTTCCTCTCTACTCATTGCGTCCTTTTCCCTTTGTTCCCATTCGATCCTTGACTATTCTGATTTTAGGTCATTCGACTGGTTATCATTTTGAGAACCAGTACTTGCCTCTTGGTGTTCTGCCAACTTCACTTGTGCCCACATCATCTTTTCTTTCAATTTCTTGTGCTTTGCGTCAATATCATCACTGCAATACTTCGCGTACTTCAAAGATGTCAGTCAATGGGCTTACTCTGCCAGCAAAGCATATGCTGTTGAATCATCTGACTAATTTCGATCTCAATCCATACACAAACCTGTACACAAAATGTCCCTTATCACCAATATTTTCAAATCCACTATACTGTTTAAATACCTGTAACAACCTCTCGTAATACGCATGCACTGACTCTTTTGGTTCTTGAGTTGTTCTATCTATTTTAACCCAATCCGTTTCCTTTGGAGGGATTTTCCCCTTCAAGAAAGTAATCACTTGCTGATACTTTTTCATCACATCTTCTGAAGGTGAACCTGTCTTTGCATGTCTTGGGTACTCTTCAGTTGGCCAATCAACCGTAATCTTACATTCTGTCCACAAATCAGTTGGTACTTGTTGAAATGGCCCTTTTGCAGGGTTATCCCCAAACTTTTTGCTTTTTCCTCTATTTTCCCCTGACCTGTTTGTGTTGGTTTTAGGACTCTGGGCACTTTACCAATGCTAATCAGTGCTAAAGTGCATATGCTCTCTGTGTAAATTGTGTTATGGACGGGTGTTTCCATGATTGGATATTTGATTTACCTGTTAGCCCTAGTTAAAGTGCACTGCGTGTGCCAGGCTGGTGAATCAGACTGCTACTCGAGGGCCTGCAGCACTGGTTGTGCCACCCCGTGAAGTAGCCTTCAAAACGGTAACTCAGACCTGCCATTGCAGAGTCTGCTGCGCAGTTTGTAACTGCCATGTCGACTTGGCCAGTGCACACACTGGCCGGTCCCTAACCTTCCCTTTTCCCACATGTCAGACACCCTCAGGTACGCCCAAGGTGCCCCTGTGGAGTCAGGGTGCAGTGTATGTGAAAGGTGGGACATGCCCTGGTGTGTGTGGATGTCCTGATAGTGAATTACAGCCAATTTCGTTTTTCACTATTGCAAGGCTACCAGTTCCCCATAGGATAGAATGGGAGGTTTGTTTATAACATCTTATAAACATAGCTGGCCCAAGGGATTCGGTAAGAAAATAGAATTTAGTATGCCTGAACTCAGAATCTAAAGATGCATCTTTTAGTGAAGGTGATTTTTACATTCTGTGTTGAAAATACCACTTTTGGAAAGTGGGTATTTTCTTGCTCAGTCATCCCGTGTGCCTCTGCTGGAATGTGGATTGCCTGTCTGGGTTTTGGATGACAGAAGGCTGGGGGAGCAGGAGGGGCGCCAGATGGTCTAAGTAGGTCAGGAAAGGGCTGAAGAGACCTGGCTGCGATGGGGGAGGGGGAAGGAGATTTCCTTGCACCTCAAAGGGCCTGCTCTGCCTCTGACAAATGCCGTCTCCACCTCCTGCCAGGAATTCACACCAGAGAAGGCAGAACTGGTCCTGACCGGGCACAGGCCCTCTCTGCCTAGAGATCAAAGGATTTTTGGACATAAATGCTGGGTCCCAGACCCCTGAACTTTAGATCTCATCTGGAACAAGAAGACTGCCAAGAAGAAGAGCCGAGAGAAGCTGCGAAAGGAGCGCTGGCTGCTTTGCTGGGCTGACCTGCAGTGGCTGCTTCTGTCTTGGGCAGTGAAGAGGCCTGGACTGGACTTTCTGCAACCTAATTTGTGAGTCTCTCCAAGGGCTTGAGGTAGAGCTTGCCCCCTGTTCACGAAGTCTCAGGAACAGCAAAGACTTCCAAGTTCTTCGACCCGCAGCACTGGGGACTGTGTGTTTTGTGCTGCAACCCGAAGAACACCAACTCGACGACGTCTACGACGCCACTGCCGACTCCGTGTCCTGGAAGGCACCGCAGAGGGCACCGCCACAACGCCACACCGCAACCCCGGTCTCACCGACACGCGCCTGTTGATGCCGCCACCGAGCCGCTGCTTGCACCGCGACCTGTGGGCACCCGCACTCCGCACCGCCTTGCTTCACGCCGAAGCTTTGGCACCGCAGAGAGCACCGCCGCAACGCCGCACCGCAACCCTGGTCTCACTGACGCCTGTTGACGCCGCCACCCAGCCGCTGCTTGCACCGCGACCTGTGGTCACCGCACTCCGCACCACCTCGCTTCACGCCGAAGCTTTGGCACCGCAGAGAGCACCGCCGCAACGTGACCCTGGTCTCACCGACGACGCCTGTTGATGCCGCCACCGAGCCACTGCTCGCACCGCGACCTGTGGGCACCGCACTCCTCACCGCCGTGCTTCACGAGGACGCCTTGGCCGGCCTGACGCCGCCACTTCCCGCCGAAATCGACGCCGCTGCTTGCACCGTGGTTCGAGGGCACCGCTCGTAAGTTACACGACGCACCACCCTCATTCCGCACCGCAGCCTTGGCCTACCGACGCCATCGACTCCAGTTCCTCAGCCGACGACAGCGCTTCAGCAACGACGACGCCGCTGTTTGCACCATGACCTGCTAGCACTGTGGCGAGCACCGCCTTCATCTCGCACCGTGACCCTGGTCTCACCGACGACGCCACCTGACGCCATCACCGAGCCTCTGCTCGCACCGCGACCTGGGGGCACCGCACCGCTGCACTTCGTACTGCAGCACCCGACGCCTGCCGGCGCCAGCGCTCCTGATTCCATCAGAAAGGAGCTCGACCTGCAACGCAAGTGACTCAAGGGCCTCAACGCCCTGCATTTCTCACAGGTACTGTTTGCGGGTCTTCCCGACACCGTAGCTGGCCTGCGACCAGCCAGAACTCCAGAACTTTTGGATTTGTGTGTTCACAACGCCGTGGTAGCCCGGACGGAACTATCCACACAATGAACCCTTTTTTTTTTTTTTTAACTTTATTTTTCAATTTTTCAAATAAAAAAAACAAAAAACAATACATTGGCATCAATGGAGAACGTATGCATACACATCATTAAAAGCAAGTACAGTCGCATGAGACACATGGCCGAACCAAAGAATGTAAGTACAATGGGGTCAGGAAAGCCCTCCATAAGCCCAGCCCAAAGGACAATGAACCCTTTTTAATCAGCGTATTTTTGAACTGTGAACTTTCAAGTATAGTATTGTGGATTTTTATCGTTTTGGTCTTGTTTTAATTATATAAAAATATTGGATTATTTTTCTAAACTGGGGTGGTGTCCTTTTTGTAGGTGCGTACACTGTATTACTGTTGGTTATGTGAAAATGCTTTACACACTGCCTCTAAGATAAGCCTGGCTGTTCGTGCCAAGCTACCAAGGGGGTGAGCAGGGGTTATTTTAGAAGTGTAACTCCCTTATCCTGACTAGAGTGGTGGTTTTTGCCTGGCTTTGGCCCACGCCCTAGCCTACCAAGAATCCCATTTCTAACATTGGTTGTCCAGCGGTGAGGATAGGACTTGCGTTTGCGCTTGACTTTACAGTGATTGGTGTGCACTACTACCATATCGCAGACCATTACGTGCCACATACTGGTTCTTTTTCTTTTGGCCTATTTTTTGATCTTGCCAGTTTTGAACTTGCTACTTCATCATGCTGGAATCAATTGCATCATCTGTTGCATCCTTGGATGTGGCCTTTGAGGAGGAGAGGTTAAAAACCTACAATGTGAAGGAATTGAAGGCGATCTGCAAAAACCTCAAAATCCAAATCAGGGGCCTCACCAGAAAAGAGGAGCTACAAAAGGCGCTGAGGGCCTGGGTAGCAGCCAGGCATGCTAGTGAGCTGTCTGGAGATCTTGGCATGGAGGCAGAGGAGCCTATTCCAAGGGTGGATGTGCTTTGGGAGGAGGGCACCCTCTAAGCCAGGCAGCAGCAGTCTGTCCCCAGAGGAGCTGGAGGAAGTTCGAGTTGGAGAAACTCAGGATGGAAAGTGAGAGGGAAGACAAAAGAATAGCCATGGAGAAGGGAAGATGATGTTAGGCCATGAGTTGAAAATGAGAGAGCTGGACTGGAAAGCAAGTTGGGCTAGGCCCGGCCCAGATGGTGGCAGCAAAAGTGTTAGGTCCAGTACTGAGGATGAGGTACACACACAGATTTGGGGCCCTGCTTCAAGGAGGGGGTTGACATACACCAGGGGTTCAGGATTGTGAGGGTACCCCAGTGGTGCGCAGTGTCCCTGAGGTGGGTTGGGGAACGGGCACAGGGGATCATTTTCCCTGGTAGTGGGAGGACACTCTACTGACTCTAGATGAGAGGTGCAGGGAGAGGGGTTTCCCCATGATAGAAGCCCCTTAAGTGAGTATGGAGACCAGCCAGAAGAGTATGGGTTAAGAGACAGCAACAGTCAGACACTGTCTCACCAGTCTTGTGAGAATGATGTGGGGTACTTGTCTGAGGCACTGGATGGATGGGTGAAGGGTAGTTTGGTTAACACATGTGTGGGGCTGTGTGATTCAATTGTTGGAGAACATATTTTAAGTCCCTGTTTTCCAGAGCTATGCCAACACCCAGTGGAGTGTGAGTTCTCTGACCCCAGGGAGCTTGCACTGGAGGCAGACATTTTGGTGGATTCCAGAGGGTCTGGAGAAGCATCTGGGGTGACCCGGAAGGAGACGGCTTAGGTATTTCCCAACCGAGGGTGGTGGGAAAGGTTTGTGGTAGCCCAGATAGGTCCCGGTGTCGTGGGAAGGGTGTAGGGACTCACGTCCTGTCTCCGTGGCGAAGGAGTGGGATTGGGCTGCGGCCCAAGGTGCCCAAAACCCGGTCCCAGAGCCTGGGTGGTTCCAGGAGGGAACACCAGGTGGGGAGCCTAGGCTGTACTGGTAGGCCGTCTGTTGAGGGGGATCTCCTAGTGGCTAGAGAACGTGGAGTGTCTGTAAACAGAGCTCCAGCGGTTCTGGTGTCTGACGGTTGCCGCTCCTAGGTGGAGGGTGCAGAAGTCCGGATGGAGGGGTGAGAGGGGGATGCGTTCCCCAGTGGGAGAACCAGTGGGTCAGGGGCCAGCCAGAAGGGCTGAGCCTCCTAGGAGTGACCATGGTGACCTGCCACTTCTGTCCTGGAGGATCTTTGCGCACTGTCCAGATGGACAGGGGTCGGGAGATCTATGCAGGCAGACTGTCACACAACACATGAGTCATGTGTTACCCTCAGGGGGCATGCGTGCTCCCAAGGAAGTCCTGGTGCGCTGGGCAGGTGCTCAACCCGCAGGGTTTAGTCCCTGGGTTGGGAGGCCAGGTTCAGGTCCTGCCTGACCTGGAGGGAAGGACGACTGTAAGGCAGTGTGTCCTGACTGGTTTGTCTTCTAGGGGTACCACTCTGGGTGGGAGGGTACAGAACTCTGGAAGGGGGTGCAGAGGGAGGATGTCCTCGCCTCTGACCCCGGTGCAACCTAAGGGTTTAGACCCTAGGTTTGGAGACCAGTTGCTGGAGAGAGGTCCTGAACTGGTGGGAGAATTGTTTGGGAGGTCCGGTTTCAGCGTCCTGACAGTTTTCGGTTCTGGGGGTGCTTCTCCTGGGAGGAGAGTGCAGGACCCTAGAAGGAGAGGTGAGGGGAGGAGAGCCTCACCCGAGACCTCTGGTCAGCGTGAGGGTACCGACCCTGGGTTGGAGGACCAGGCTCAGGGTGTCCCCCCTGACCTGAGGGAAGGGGCGACTGCTAACAGTGCCCCTACCAGTTTGTCTTCTGGGGGTGCTGCTCCAGCTGGGAGGGTACAGAGCCCCAGGGAGGAGGACCCGGGTGTGGGGAGCCCACCCCAGTCCCCTTGTTCAGCCTCGGGGTACAGACGCCTGGGCTGGTGTACCAGTTGCAGGATAGCACCCCTGAACTGGTGGGCGAATCTGAGCAGGACACCTGCCACAGGTGCCCTGACAACCCTGGAGGGGAGTACCGCTCCAGGTGGGAGGGTACAGAGCCCCCAGGGAGAAGGAGAGGTGCGGGAGAGCCCACCCCAGTCTCCTGTCCAGCCGCAGGGGTAGAGGCCCTGGGCTAGTGGGCCAGTGTCAGGATGCCATACCTGAACTTGGCAGAGGGAGAGTGGAGAAAGGGTGCCAGCACCTGGGGCCACCGACCCCCACTCTCTGACACCACAGCGGGCTGAGGTGGCCTGAAAGGCCTAAGGCCTGGCTCTCATCACTGACATTTGTCCGTGGCCACTGTGGCTGGTTGTCCTGGTGGACAGAGTTGCCCCTGGGAGGGGGACAGGAGTCACACCCCGGGGGTGGACTGGGGTACACCATTGTGTTGGCCATGTGGGTACTGACTGCCTGTTGGGACACATCTGTGAGCAAAGTAAGTTTAGAGTGCTACACAGATGGGGTCCACATGGCAGCAGAGAAGGGTTCCCCATGGGGCAGCTCAGTGGGCCCTGAAGTATGGATAGAGGGATCCAACTAGGTTCAGGAAGGCGTAGAACAGGAAGGAAACCCTGCTGTTGCGGGCCAGGTTCCTTGTTCTATCGCCCCAAGCAGGGAAGCCCATCGAGGTATGGTTTGGTCTACCCTGGCTTTAGGCTGGAAGGGGGTTGTGTTGGAAATGGCCCTTTTGCAGGGTTATCCCCAAACTTTTTGCTTTTTCCTCCTATTTTTCCCTGACCTGTTTGTGTTGGTTTTAGGACTCTGGGCACTTTACCAATGCTAATCAGTGCTAAAGTGCATATGCTCTCTGTGTAAATTGTGTTATGGACGGGTGTTTCCATGATTGGATATTTGATTTACCTGTTAGCCCCTAGTAAAGTGCACTGCGTGTGCCAGGGCTGGTGAATCAAATGCTACTCGGGGGCCTGCAGCACTGGTTGTGCCACCCCCGTGAGTAGCCTTCAAAACGGTAACTCAGACCTGCCATTGCAGAGTCTGCGCGCAGTTTGTAACTGCCATGTCGACTTGGCCAGTGCACACACTGGCCGGTCCCTAACCTTCCCTTTTCCTACATGTCAGACACCCCTCAGGTACGCCCAAGGTACCCCTATCGGCAGGGTGCAGTGTATGTGAAAGGTGGGACACGCCCTGGTGTTGTGGGTCCTGATAGTGAATTACAGCCAATTTCAGTTTTTCACTATTGCAAGGCTACCAGTTCCCCATAGGATAGAATGGGAGGTTTGTTTATAACATCTTATAAACATAACTGGCCCAAGGGATTCGGTAAGAAAATAGAATTTAGTATGCCTGAACTCAGAATCTAAAGATGCATCTTTTAGTGAAGGTGATTTTTACATTCTGTGTTGAAAATACCACTTTAGAAAGTGGGTATTTTCTTGCTCAGTCATCCCGTGTGCCTCTGCTGGAATGTGGATTGCCTGTCTGGGTTTTGGATGACAGAAGGCTGGGGGAGCAGGAGGCGCCAGATGGTCTAGGTAGGTCAGGAAAGGGCTGAAGAGACCTGGCTGCGATGGGGGAGGGGGGAAGGAGATTTCCTTGCACCTCAAAGGGCCTGCTCTGCCTCTGACAAATGCCGTCTCCACCTCCTGCCAGGAATTCACACCAGAGAAGGCAGAACTGGTCCTGACCGGGCACAGGCCCTCTCTGCCTAAGAGATCAAAGGATTTTTGGACATAAATGCTGGGTCCCAGACCCCTGAACTTTAGAACTCATCTGGAACAAGAAGACTGCCAAGAAGAAGAGCCGGAGAAGCTGCGAAAAGGAACGACTGCTTTGCTGGGTGCTTTGCTGGGCTGACCTGCAGTGGCTGCTTCTGTCTTGGGCAGTGAAAGGCCTGGACTGGACTTTCTGCAACCTAATTTGTGAGTCTCTCCAAGGGCTTGAGGTAGAGCTTGCTCCCTGTTCACGAAGTCTCAGGAACAGCAAAGACTTCCAAGTTCTTCGACCCGCAGCACTGGGGACTGTGTGTTTTGTGCTGCAACCCGAGGAACCACTAACTCGACGACGTCTACGACGCCACTGCCGACTCCGTGTCCTGAAGGCACCGCAGAGGGCACCGCAGAGGGCACCGCCACAACGCCACACCGCAACCCCGGTCTCACTGACGCGCGCCTGTTGACGCCGCCACCGAGCCGCTGCTTGCACCGCAACCTGTGGGCACCGCACTCCGCACCGCCTTGCTTCACGCCGAAGCTTTGGCACCGCAGAGAGCACCGCCGCAACGCCATACCGCAACCCTGGTCTCACCGACGCCTGTTGACGCCGCCACCGAGCCGCTGCTTGCACCGTGACCTGTAGGGACCCGCACTCCGCACCACCTCGCTTCACGCCGAAGCTTTGGCACCGCAGAGAGCACCGCCGCAATGCCGCACCGCGACCCTGGTCTCACCGACGACGCCGCCACCGAGCCACTGCTCGCACCGCGACCTGTGGGCACCGCACTCCGTACCGCCTTGCTTCACGAGGACGCCTTGGCCGGCCTGACGCCGCCACTTCCTGCCGAAATCGACGCCGCTGCTTGCACCATGGTTCGAGGGCACCGCTCGTAAGTTACACGACGCACCACCCTCATTCCGCACCGCAGCCTTGGCCTACCGATGCCATCGACTCCAGTTCCTCAGTCGACGACAGCGCTTCAGCAACGACGACGCCGCTGTTTGCACCGTGAACTGCTAGCACTGTGGCGAGCACCGCCTTCATCTCGCACCGCGACCCTGGTCTCACCGACGACGCCACCTGACGCCATCACCGAGCCTCTGCTCGCACCGCGACCTGGGGGCACCGCACACCGCACTTCGCACCGCAGCACCCGATGCCTGCCGGCGCCAGCGCTCCTGATTCCATCAGAAAGGAGCTCGACCTGCAACGCAAGTGACTTCAAGGGCCTCAACGCCCTGCATTTCTCACAGGTACTGTTTGCGGGTCTTCCCGACACCGTAGCTGGCCCGCGACCAGCCAGAACTTTTGGATTTGTGTGTTCACAACGCCGTGGTAGCCCGGACGGAGCTATCCACACAAGGAACCCTTTTAATCAGCGTATTTTGAACTGTGAACTTTTAAGTATAGTATTGTGGATTTTTATCGTTTTTGGTCTTGTTTTAATTATATAAAAATATTGGATATTTTTCTAAACTGGTGTGGTGTCCTTTTGTAGTGCGTACACTGTATTACTGTTGGTTATGTGCAAATGCTTTACACACTGCCTCTAAGATAAGCCTGGCTGCTCGTGCCAAGCTACCAAGGGGGTGAGCAGGGGTTATTTTAGAAGTGTAACTCCCTTATCCTGACTAGAGTGGTGGTTTTTGCCTGGCTTTGGCCCACGCCCTAGCCTACCAAGAATCCTATTTCTAACAGTACCACTATATCAAACAGACCATCCAAATCCTTTAATAATACCTTGGAAACTTTCACAAACCTCTCTACCTGCTTGTACCATTCAACTTGCTTCTCCCTTAATCTGGGAAAATCATTCGTAAAAGACAAAATATCCTGTCTGGACCATGGAACATGAACGTATCCACCACCAGGAACTTCTCTCATTGGACACACTCTTTCAACCTGTTCTGTTTCTCTTAATGGGTATGCAGATGCTTCCTTTGTAGCTGCCTCATCCCTTTTCCTTGTCCATCTACCTCTCCATCCGTCTGCATCTCCCCATTTCTTCAAAATATTCATAAATTCTTTAATCTGTAATCTCCTTCCTGACGCATTCAAACTCTCTAGATCCTTGTCCGTAAATTCTGCCCTATATGGTTTCTGCAATAATTTCGATTTTTCTACATCCCTTCCAAATTCTGAAGCAACTTCTACTATTTTCTCATGCAAATTCTTTGCTCTCCATGTTATACTTTTGCACAAATATATAATAAATCATCATCTCTGTATGTACCTAATCTCTCCGGGCTTATTGTACCAATGATCATTTCTTCCAAATCCACTTTCAACTTGGCCACATCTATACTTGGTGTTTGAGGTTTCTATATGTCTAATCCTTTCGCCCACTCCTCTAGGTCTTCTGGCGAAAATCCTTTAGAATTTCCTGCTACTGGAGTGTCAATCAGTTCCTTTCTCCTCTTATTCACTGGTGAACCTCTTTTCGGGGTTTCAGTCACCATTTCAATATTAGGGAGATCTAGTAATCGAGATATTTGAATCACTCTCACTGGTTAGATCTTCTGACATTGCTACCTCTTTTCTAACACTATTTTGTGGGACTGTCACTGTTTGTAATTTCGGGGTATCTCGTTTATCCCCATATAATGGAATAACCGGACCTATCGTTACTGGTACTGTCAAGGCTTCAGCATTTAAACCTAACTGATTTATTTTCTGAATTATCTCTTCTTTTGTTCTATTCAATGCGTCTCTTTCCTTTTCCTGTAACACTTGGGTAACTGTTGGATCATATAAGACTTGTGGAACTAAGGGAGTTCTCATCATTGGTGCACTTGGAGTTGCCTCTCCAGCATTTTCTTGATAAGGTGGAGGTCTTTTAACTAAAATGTCCTCTAATAACTCATCATCAGTTTCATCACATTCTGTTCCTGCCATACCTGTGTGTTTCATTTTTTCTTTGCATTTACTCCCTCCTTGATCTTCAGCCATCAATACTGGATACAACCCTTCAGTTACTACAGCTCTTCTCCATCTTTTCATCTCATCTCCTCGAGTATCAAATGGATATCTTGGAAAGAATCCTCTATTTATTCTTCTACCTCCTCTGTATTTCTCTCGCTCAAATGCCTCAACTTCCCAATCCTCTAAAGCTTCATACTGCGTTAACCTAGGGCTGGTTCTAATGAATTCATCCGATTTCTCAAATTCTGAAGAATCCTTACATTAAACGTACCATTTTCAGGAAAAGCTAAAACACCATCACCTTTCGTATACTCCACCCAATTCTCCAACCAAATACAAGTATGATATCCTCGTTCCAACATCATAAAAGAAGCAGGCGTATTCGGGGGTGGCATAAGAATCCCTTCTCTGGTTACTATACGCTTATCTTTTTTAAAGACATTTTTAATTTTATTAATCAGCTTCGTTCTTCCAATTCCTGTAACTAAGTTGTTTCAGCAAACTAGAAACTCTCCCGTATTCTTACGTATCCTGCTTCCCAACACTCGTCCTATACCAGCGCGACTCACACCAACAGTCCAATCAAGGCTCACTACGTATTTTCTTCCACAACCAATACCTGTGCGACTCTTGTCTGCCAACCAACCAGAGCTTTCCACACACCCACTTGTCTGTCCAATACCAGCGCAGCTTTTTATGACATCAGTATTACTTCTACTACTGACCCTCCCTATACAATCGGCACTTGTTACACGCCCGCTGTCTCAACCAATACCAGCGCGGCTCTCTGTGACGTCAGTATGACTCCTGCTACTGACCCTCCCTTCACAAAGTAATACAGCAATGTATTTTTCTAAACTTTCTTAATAAATTTTCTGTTAGTAACAACGTAAAAACAGCGCTACTCTGTCTGCTCCGCTAATTCAAAGATAGTTTATTCACTTGCTTCAAAGAGAAAGTACTTTCTTACACTGCGAGTAAAAACCACTGTTTACCCTTCACTTAAGCTCGGGGAGGACCTATTACTCCTCTGGGGCTACTCCTCCTTTGGGTAAGGCCAAAGTTTCACAGGTGGACCCTTCGCTATCACTCACTCTCGGCTTCTATACGATATAGTCCCTATTATAACACCTACAGCCCTCCATAGCTTTTAGGTATTATGACAACAGACGAGTAACCTTCTGCAGTGTGATTTCCTTACCACACTCTTCAAAAATTCAATTCCCGGGATTCCCAGGTATCTCCGTACCTGTACTTCCAGACGACATAGAACAGGATACTAACTTTTCATGTTAAGAACATATAGTCAATAATCAATAATCACCAAACTAATCAATAATAACCATAACTCTGCTACCAGAAAAACTGATCCAGCGGGAAGTGGCCGAGGTTGGATATTTTACACACAATAAAACATACATTTTCACTGGGCCCATAAACTTTTATCCAACTGCAATTATTTGCATTTCCCTTGGCCAATTTCCCGCTGGAAGGGGGTCAAGTTTTTATAATTCAATTAAGTTCAGATTAGTTAATTTCCTGTAATCACAAATCAATTACAATATCATTTCAATGTCTAACTAATCTTCACGAATCAACACTCTTCCTCTGGCCGATGGACCATTAGTTGAGTTAGTTGATGATGATATTAACAACTTCATAACTAAGCTCTTAATAAAATAACCACAGACTCTGAATAATAATAATTACAATAAGTTTATCTAAAATTTCAGTCATTAGGTTGGACGCTCATCAATTACAAATACACAGTGCAAACTCCATCTTTCTTATAGTGGGAGAGAGAACAATCATATAGCATAATACATTCAATTACACAAGTTTATTCAACAAAATCAAACGCATAAGAGTGGATAGATGTAGAGACATAAGGCATATGATATTAATAACATTTGCAAAGAAATATGCAAATTTTGGATAGAATGACATTTACCTAATGAGAATAACTGGAAAACCACCCCTCTGGCCAAAGGACTGGCGGAGGTCCCCTGACTTAGGATCAGGAGACAAAGATTATAGGATAGGATCAGGACAGGTCTGATACTTACCAGACTTCTCTACAACCCGACGCACCAGGGCGATTCCCTCTCTTACACTCTCTCCCTCCTCGATATTCTTCCGCAATCTTCCAATCTAATCAGGCAGTAGTCTGGATCTTCCAAGTCTGCTCTTGTCTCTCTCTCTCTCTGTTCAGCTCTCAGCAGGAGTAGTTCCCTCACAGCTCCATCGAATCACCTCTCTATCAGCAGCGTTGGTAATTTACTTAATTCAAGTCACTCTAGTTATAGTCTTTATTTCTTCATGTCCCTCTCTCAAGTGTTGCAGATTTACTAAACTACGGAATATGATTGGACGGGGTTAGGGGTGTTTTCATCATACCAGGCTGACGTATTCACTTTTATTAGTAAACCCTTTTGTTAACCCTGCCCCTTCTACTCATTCATATAATTTGTTTGAAACATGCATATTTTGTTGCAATTGCCATAATTCATTTAATACAAGCTTCATGGATGACCAATACATCTTCTTCTTTTTCCATCCTTTCTGTCCTTGGGTCTTGGCAGTCACTCGGCTCTCCCTCGTCACCGGGTCATTTCATGGACTCACTGGGCATGCGTAGCTTTCGCCATTTTCTTTTTCAGTCATGGATTAATAGGCCCAAATGTACACTATTAATAAAAGAATCATAAACAGATGTTATTTTCTTAAACATGTAATTCTCACTGTTCACCACCCACTTCTACTCTATCCCATGTAATTATTATTACTCTTGGGCAAAAGCGTTAATAGCAGTAGCTTTCGTTTAGATCAAGCAAGCATATGCTGGGCATGCGGTACCTCAAGACCGCGTTCTGGACTTTCTTGCGCATGCGTGAGATTTTCCCTCTCAAAGCGAGTTAGTCACGTTACTTATGTGTAATTCAAGTTTGCACATGCGCAAAGCGTTTTTGCAAGTTAAAGCGGGTTTTATTCGTGCTGCATTTTATTTCTCATTAATCCAAGCATGCGTAAGCTTTTCTCCCCATGTATCTGTGTTGGGTGTATGGTAGTTTCGTCTTATTTACTTATTTAATGATTAGTGTAAGTTAATGGAAGATTTAATTGAGCAAGTTTCACTTTTCTTGAATCCTTGCTCCATCAGTATCACGTGACTTGGTACAAGTATTACGTGGTACACGGAGTGATACTTTATGTTGAAACAAATATGAAACAGCAATAATGTGGCAATAATTTGCTAGTTAAACTAACAGAGAATATGCTCGTGTTCCAGGAGTATAAATATTGGAAACTTCACTCCGTTTTGATGATATTCATTTGTGGTTCTATCATTTTGCCATTTTTAACAGGGGGTCTCTATGGAGTCCATGAAGTTGGTTCTACCCCTGCGATACACAGCTTCTATGTGTTTAGGTGGGTATCTGTGTGTTTATTATATAGCAATAGTGAATACAGGAAAAGTGAGTGATACGTATATATACATGTGAACAAGGCCAGGCTTGGCCGAAACGCGTAATGGTGGACATGTTGCACGAATAAACTAATTTTGCACAAGATACCGGAGTCTGTACCTGTCCTTGATGAAGTAGAGAGGAATATATATATATATATATATATATATATATATATATATATCAGACAAAAGGCTCCCAAGTGCATTCATGCACAAGCAGGGACACGGACTCAGTATGTAGCTGGTGCCAGATTCATATTTATTTGATAGATTCGAACAGTGCTGTCTCTGACGCGTTTCGGACACAAGACGGTGTCCTTGATCAAATGATATATATATATATAACTAAACACATACCTCTTATTTGTAGCTTGATCAGGAAACAAGCACAAGGATGCTGATATAGCTTTTATTGTCCCTCCCATATCTTGGCAAAAAAACAAAACACAGAAACTTTTTTTCTTTTGTTACAGGTAATCTAAATTATGGGGAGAATACATTTGACACATGAGACACAACAATTAAGTGTTTAATATGCTTTGTTTATTTCAGGTCTCCTTCCTTGCTGCTCCCCCCCTTTCCTTCCCTCACTTGATCACCTTAAGCTTCTGTGCTATAATAGCAGTCAGAATTAAGGCTATCAAGAGGTGGACCCTATTGTGCATCAAACCGATCCTGAGGGCATTCATTGATCGTCATTGTTACATCTGGCTGCTCTGGTGAGGTCTCTCCACTCTCTCCCCAACTAGGGCTTGAACTCACATCTGAGGCGCGTGGATGCAAGACATACAATCATGACAATTTCTTTCCAGGATTTCTGAGGCTATTTGTGTGTATATGCAACTGGACTAGTGAAGCAGAATGCTCGATGGAAAGCTACAAAGTGTTGAACAGTGGGTGAGAGTTGAATGGAATGACTCCGATCGTTTACAAAGAGGCAAGTAATAAGCAAGTTTCTAATTTATAGGTATGTAATGTTCTTAAAAGAGATGGGTCTTCAGCGCCAGCATGCAGACAAATTACCAGGATCTGGACCTTAAGACTGATAGACAGCTGGTCCAATAGAGGAGGGGGGGTAACCTAGGTATGCAACGCAATAGTATATAATACAGCATGCTCTCTTGGGGCATGTGGGGAGAGAGTTCAGTAGTCTAGCAAAATAGAGTAAATGGTTAGGAAAAGGGAACCATAAATCATATTTTTGCAATGCTTTTCCTGCTGTTAAGAGTGAAACTCTGTTTTAACAGTATTCCGCAAATATTTGCTTTGCAGCAAGTTTAAAATACTATGTATCACCACTCTACATGCTGCCTGTGTTCGACAGAGACCTCAACAAACACAAACTGCTGTAAGAACATCACACCAACTCTATTTTTCATATAAACAGTAAATGGAAAACGCCATGACTGCTCAGATATTCATGTGGAGCCCACGGGTCACAGGTCTGATTCTTAACAAGGCCAGCGCAGCCTTTCATCCTTCAGAGGTTGATGAAATAAGTACACATGAATCTTGTAGTAATAGCCTGTGCTACATATTGTATGTACCAGATGAGGGGGAGAAGTGCACTGGGATGTTGAGGTAACTGTGGCCTCCTCACCTTGAGAACTAAACCACTTTGCAATTACAGTTTTTAGTCACCCATTTAATATCTTTCATCTGAAAAATATTAACATCTTTACCTCCATGAGGACATAAAACAGCTTCTCTGATAATCTACCTGCTGCAAAGATGCATGTAGAACCAGCATGCACATCGTAGGGTCAGCTCCAGGTAGGCAAGCCCCTGCCCCTACTCACACTGTTCTGCCGCACCTCATGCTTCAACGCGATACCCATTTACTGCACTATGATGGGAATGTAAGTTCTCTGCCACTCTTGTCCGGCTTACATCAAGCACTATATAAATTCTACAGTAAAGGTTGACTTGGGCTGTCATGGTCGAAACAGGGAGTACACGTATCACTGCTGGCTGACCACACATGGCATGTACAGTACTACCCACTCCGGAAGCCCTGCTCTGAAACGGCCCTAGAAAAGGATATAGCGCTTAAAGCCCCATCGCAACATTCAAAATGTTATTGAACCCTCTGTGAAATTAATTGCAACGTATCATGTGATGATGACAAGGCGCTATAAAAGAAGATAAGGTGTCGCAAACACACGTTCTGGTTTGGAGAGTTCGTTTGTGTCAGCTCCACAGAGAAGATAACAGACATCGAGCCCCCCCCACAAACCCCTACAAGATGTATTTGCACAATGGGGGTTCCCCGCCTACCGATGAATGGCTGCTGCATCCCTCCGAGCCCAGCCACTTATTAAAACCCACAAGGCATTTTCATGCAAATCAGGAGACCTCTGCCACAAAACAGAAAGCTATCATTTTAGGGTCTGTTTTTAGGATGCTGGCGTCATCCCACCCCGCTTTCTCTCTTAAGCACTTGAAAAAGAAAAGTGGCATGTGGAGCAGAAAGAGCCCAGGGGTGTGAGTGGAGAAAGGTGGAGTACAGTCCTGAAGTGAGGGTTCTTCTGTGAGGATTCCAGAAAAAGGAGCAATTAGACAATGGGGATGAAGAGCGCTGGGGCGAGGGAGCAAAAAAGCTAGAGAGAGTCCTCGTAGGAAGGATTGGGCTCTATAGCGAACAGAAGCTTGCTTAAAGCGCATTCTATCTTTATGAATTTAAAAGACCTTGCAAGAAGGTCATGTTAGGCTTACAGTGACTCGCTATGTGCCAACACTGCGATATCCATTCTGGATATTAACGTGAAAGCTGAGTGGCACCCTAGTGCATTCTGGAATTAGTAGTCCTTGATTGTACCATGGTGTGATCGGACTCCATTAACTGATGAAATTGATTTATGACAAAAGCCCAGAACTTTCTGAATTAGTAGGCTATGTATAAGCAGCCTGAAAATTTGCCAGCTATGTGAGGCATGACTACAAAGGAGACAAAAAGACCGTACTCCCAAACAAACAATAAACAGCCCAGCACACACTAATAGTAAAAGAGAGTGTGAACCCCGTCTCTGTGGGCTGTGAGCAAGATTTATGGCGCAGGAGCTGCCTGGAGCTGTAAACAAGGAGGAAAAGGCACAACTTGGCTGCTCTGCTCCACTTCCTACTTCAGGGGCACAGATAACATGCAGCTGTTTCAGAGCGGTCCGTTTTATCAAGCATAACATTTAAAACGTTTGTAGTGGGAGGAGCGGGACCTGCAAGTGAGGTTTACAGTGAGGCACCAAAAACCTCCTTTTTGCAACCCAGGCGGCTAGTGGGATCAAGGAGAGCGCACCTGCATTCGCCGAGCAACAGAGCACCCCTGTTGCAGCAGCTCTGATCAAAGCACAACAGCTCTTTTCCAGCTACAGCTGATGAGGAAATTAAAGGGGGCAGAGTTAAAGGCGAAGCGGAGCACGGTGGCACAAGGATTGTTAAAGGGGCAGTCTTTGCATGAACAGCAGATGCGACGAGATAATAATTAGAGACGTTTATATAAAAGCTCAGAGCAAGTGGAAACACAGACCGCTCACTCATGTGAACGGCTCTTAGACAAAAAAAAAAAGTTCCTTTCTCAGTTGCTATATTGGGACAAGTGAAAGGATACAAGTAATAGGTCAGTGCTCTGTTGGCGTGAGTAAGACACTAAAAGGAGGAACAAAAAACAGAGATTAGCCACATTCACGCAAGCTTTTGGGAGGGCACGCAAACAAGCGAATCAAATGGACGGGCTATAAACCCACAGAGTAGATACAGCATGTCTCAAAGAGACAGCGCATGCGCTGCCTAGGTGAGACCTAAAAATCCCAAAATGAAACAGAAAAATAAAGTACAATTTAATAAACAAAATAAATCCAATAAGGGGAACCAGAGCTAAGAATGTTTTAAGTTTTAAGTAGAAATAGTGCCAAAAGCACAAAGTGCCAATGATGGTCAATGGTCGTGGTAGAACAGGACCTAGGCACAATTTGACGCTGACTGTGATTGAACATGGGTCTGATACACCAACCAGGTTCTTCCTGGGCAAAAGATTTTACCTTCCGTTGTAGTCATTTAAGTCCCAATCCACCATAGGCGTACATTTCTAAAGATCCCCATGACCTCAGAGGAGGCACTTAGAGACTCACAAGGTGTCAGAAAGGGACCAAGCAGCAGGGTTTAGTCCTGGTCCAGTTGCCACTGGTTTGGTGGGCAGTGCAGGAAAAGGCCTCTTGTAATTTGTTGTGTTTCTGTAGCTTTAGCAGGTCGTCTGCTTTTCTAGGTCCCTCTTAGGCAGTGCATGTGCTCTCTTCGAGACATGCTGTATCTACTCTGTGGGCTTTGAGCACGCCCATCGATTTCCATTTGTTCTTTTGTGTGCCATTCTGAAATATTGACTTTTCATTGGCGCATTGGTTGTATTTGTCCCTCCTTTTGGTGCTTGGTTCTCTCCCATGGCAACTGGCCCTATTACATGTAATCGTTCTGGCCTGTCGATTTATTCTCATTTGGGCGCACTGTTTTTGTTTTTCTTCTCGTCCCGTGTGTTAGGAATGTGGGGTTTCTGTGCTTTGAGAGCGAAACACGCTCAGCTGGTGGCAATAGGAATGCAGGTGAGCGGGGACAACGGGTGGAAGGAGCGGAGCTTGTGGAGGATTTTCCTTCTCCTGACTCCGGTTGGGGTTACAATAAATACTGGAATCAACTTCACATCTCCACGTCTCATCCTTACATGTATGCATGTGTAAACAATTTTGTTAAATGAAATGCTTTTGTAGCCTGCAAGGCTTTTGTTTGATCAGCACGTGCGGCTTCTATTTGATCAGCACGGCGCCGGCACTCCTGTACACGGAATTGTCCTTTTTGTTCCCTGTGCATGATTTAATTAAATATTCAGAGCAACATCTCGCACATCAAAGCGTCTCCACCACCACTAACTCTTAGCCGTGAGCACGCACATCAGCACAATGAGGATGTTTGTGCAGCAACTGTGTGGCGGATGTACAATTTGGATTCCGCCCGGAACATGGAACAGAGACTGCTCTGGTGACCCTGCTGGACGATCTTCGATTATTGGCAGACAGGGGTCAATCGGCGATACTTATTCTGCTCGACCTGTCTGCTGCTTTCGACACGGTTAACCATGGCATCTTGCTGACCCGATTAGAGGAGGTAGGAATAGTGGGCACTGCCCTGGATTGGTTTCGATCTTATTTATCCGGCAGGTGTCAGGCAGTGGCTCTTCCTCCGTTTCAATCAGCCTTTTCTAATATCTGGCATGGTGTTCCTCAAGGGTCTGCCATCAGCCCAATTTTGTTCAACATTTACTTGAGCCCATTGATTAACATAATTCGGGCTCATAATGTGAAGCTGGTTAACTATGCCGATGACACCCAGATTATCTTATCCCTGGATGGAACCCAGTCTAATGCTTTGGAGGATTTCCATGCTTGTATGCATGACACTGCGCAGTGGCTACGGAATAACTTTCTACAATTCATCTCGGATAAGACCGAAATTTTACACTGTGCAGTTAGGAAGGTTCCTTTGCCTCTCCCTCACAACTTTTGGCCTCTTGTAACATCTACTCCTCCGGTTCCAACCAAGACGGCGCGAAATTTGGGAGTCGCATTTAGCGCTAAACTGTCTTTGGAGACGCAAGTGAATAAACCTGTGGGGAGCTGTTTTGGTCTTATCAGAGCACTGAGAAAGATCCTGCCGCTGCTTCCAAATTCGGCCAGAGCCTTAATAGTACGGGGCGTTATTTTAAGCAGACTTGATTATTGTAACGCCCTACTGTTGGAGTCTCCAAAGTACCTGATTCAGCGACTGCAACGAGTCCAAACTACGGCGGCAAAATTAGTTTTGTCCAGGCCACGGGACTCTTCAGCATCAATGTGCTTAGCTGAGTTACACTGGCTTCCAGTGTTGCAAAGAATATATTTCAAGTCCTTATGCATAGTGTTTAGGGCTCTGCATGGATTTGGTCCTAAGCCTCTACAGAAGAAACTGGTCTGGTACACTCCCACACGGAGCCTTCGCTCCTCTTCTGCCAGTCTGGCTGAACGTTTCAAGGTTTAATAAGGCCAGATTGGGAGGGAGGGCCTTCAGTACTGCTGCTGTGAGGCTGTGGAATGAACTACCACTTGAAATTAGACAATGCAACACCTTGTCTCTGTTTAGGAAAAGGATTAAACGTGGCTGTTCCCCAGAAACTGATTTCTTGTCTGTGAGTGCTGTCTAATTGGTTTTACCTTCCTCGTTTTATGATGGCTTGTGTCACGTACCATAGCGCCAGGGTACCCGTAGGTTGTTAGTTACGCTTTATAAATGATATATACAATACAATACAACTGTTATTACGTGCACTGTGCCCTGTTGTGCACTTTGTGTTTATTTCTGCCTGGTTTCGACGAAATGCTAGTATCCCCTTTAACACGTTGTTCTGTGGGAGTGGCTTACAAATTGCCTCTTCCCAACATGGCTGACTCGAAGGAGGCCATGGAATGTTCTTTAGTAGACATTTGAAATGCGGCAGCCATCTTCAAGTGCCTAATTTGTCTCATCTCATCAGAGTCCAAGCTAGTCCTCTGTCTGTCCCTGCAAAAGGCCAATATCTCATAGTAGTAGCCACGGCCACCTGACCTGCAGGTTTAGGTGGTCTTTCCCTCAGCTTCTCCCGACAAGTTTAATATGTTTCAGTGCCCTCCGAAATTCTCACCCTTTCATGTGCAAACAAAAAAATGCCACTCCTGTCCTCTCTCTTGTGCCCTCGCTCGTCATTTTATGTTACGGTCGGCCAAACGCTCTTTCTTTCTCTTGTATCATGGTTGGGTGGTGGTCTCAAATCCTGTTGCTATTAATTTGGGCAAAGATGCCAGTACAGCATGGACAAGGGAAAATTTGAGTTTTTATATTTTTTAAGAAAAGCTCAATCTCTGTCTCTTATGTGCCTTGAATTCGTGTGGTTTAGATGTCTCAACTCGGCATCCTCTCCTTTATGTGAACAGCCCTCCAGGCATTGTCAAATTGTGGTGTAGCTGGCAAAACTCATCAGGAATGAGTTCACTGTAATGCCTACTGATGACCTCAGCTCCACGGGCACACAACACAAAGCATGCAGTATTTACTTGTATGGTCTGTGATAGGTTTTCTAATGTCTTAGTTTCCTAGTCCTGCAATCAATCCTTCCTTGCCACCACCCTTCTGCCCATCTCCCTACCTACTAGCGCACAGATATCCAGGCTTTTTATTGTATAAAGCAACACATATATAACCTGCTCGCTTCTCTCTATCGTTTTGATGTTACAATCAAATTAAACAATGTAAAAATAACATACATAAAACCTGCTTGCTTCTCTCTCTAGTTATGATCTTTTATCTGCACGTTATTGCAACACTTTTGATCTCTCCTTCACGCTGCTAATCTGGTCTCTCTTTCTCTCAATCACTCTATCGATCCCTCTATCTAATCCGTGTCTGTCTGTCCTTCTCAGCCGATCTGTCTCTTTCACCACCTCTTGGTTGTCCCCTCCGTTGCCTTTTTCGTTGCCAATCCCCTTGATTTTACTTCTGCTGTCACATCCAATTTCCCAGTCATTCACACCAATTGTCACCTAAAGAATTATCTTTCATTATCACCATTGGATTTCTCGGTCTCTGGTCTTTGTCACCTTGTAAGAGTCTCACCTACAGATGTTTCAGCTTGTTGTATGCGCCTAACAAGCAACTAGCATGATAAAGCTACTGCAAATATACAGCAAATGTTCGGTATACGCCAAAATTGGCCGCATTCACATGTGCCACAACTCACTAACTCTCCAGTACTCACTACAGCCTCACGAAAATGTCCTACCACTCCACCACTCACTAACCCCCTCACTGTGGCACACTCCCACTCAAGTACTCACTACAGCCCTCACTGCAACGCCCTCTCACTTCAGCCCTCACTAAAATCCTCACTGAAACACACTCCCACTCCAGAACTCAGTACAACCCTCACTGCTACACACTCACCCACCAGCACTAATAAAACCCTCACTGCAAAACCCTGCCACTGCAGCACTCGCTAAACGCTCACTGCAACTCACTAACCCTCCTGCACTCACTACAACCCTCACTGCAACACGCTCCCCCTCCAGCACTCACTAAAACCCTCACTGCTTCAATCGTCATATTCAAGCTCACTGAACACTCCTTCCTTGACCCTAAACCTTCAGTCATTGTTCCCCATGTCTGACTCTCGCTCTACCCCCCCACCCACCTTGCCATCATGGTCCCTCTCCAACCCTTGGTGCATCAATCCAACCCTCAGTAAATCCTCCCCCACCCTCACTACACCTACTTCACCCACATCGCACCTCCCCACCCCTCTTACGCCCACCCACTCCCACTGGTAACTCTGTCTTTCTCACATTGCCATTTGTTGGGGAGGAACACGTTCACAGGTAGCAGCTGGGGGCTGCCAACTCCATCTTGCCCAGTAAGTCCCCCATTGCCCCTTTACCTGGTGAAACCGGTTCTCTGCGAACACCTGCCTGCGGCTGGTGTTCGTGTTTTATAATGTCACTGCGTGGCGTAGACCGGTCCAGTCGGAGGGCCCAGTAGGACCGGGGGGTAGTACTTCATTTCTCTGCTGCACCTCATGCTTCCCTCACACTATATCCATTTACTTGCGGTGCACCGTGGGATTCCCAGGGGAAGGTTGTGTTGTGTCTGAAGGGGCCATAAGGCTTCTAGGGTTATTGTGGGCTCTATAGAAACAATTCCGCTGCTTAGCAGTAGTTTTGCGTTTCAGGGCCAACCCCACCTGATTGCCAAAGCTAATAGCTCGCCCATGGGCGAGACCTATCGGCTTAGCCAATGCTTGTTATCCTTGGTGTCCATTTCTTTGTCCTGGGTACAAGAGGAAGAGCATGTTGAGTCTTCTAGGCTCTTCCCAGGTCTCAGACAGTAGGTTCATTCCTCTTCTGATCTTCCACAGGTCCAGGAGTGTTCTGTAGTGGGTGCCTGGAGGTGCCACATTTATCTTGGTACAAAAGGACCACACACTGGGTGGGCGGGGTGGTGGTTGAGGGAATGAGCGAAGAGAGTGGACTGTCTATGTTTGCATTCTCCCAGATAAGTATCACTATCACATAAGGCAAACATATTATGTATGAGGCTAGGTGGAAAGCCTCGTTGTGGGTAAATACCCTATTACTGCAGACCGAACTGTGTCCCTGATGTCAAAACTCACAACCCTGAGATCTTTATGAAAATGTACAGAATGACCTCACACAACCCGCTGAGTGTCATGCTTCATCACTGGTCATCCTGCGATGCCAAAGAATTCCCAAATGGCGAGTGGGCCCTCGTCTACAACAAGGGAACTTGCAGGGAAATGAGGTTGAGGTTCCAGATAAGAAAGAAGTAAAAATCTCGCTCAGCCGCCCTGGGATTTTCTCCTCTTTAATGATCAGGTGTTAATGAGACGATTAAAAGCAGCTGGGATGTGCTGGAGAGTTTTTTGCTTCTACATCCAACTGGTCAACATGTTTCAGCCCTACAATTGGCCCAATTGGGGTCCGGGGCTTTTGTCAGAGCCGGGCTCACTATGGTTCCTAAGCTGTATCCCCGACTACATACATACACCACCAGCATACATGCATTCAATGACAGTAATACGTTTCTGCTGGCGAGAGAAGCATCGCTAATCATGTAGTATTCATGGGTTCCAGTTGCACACAAAATGAAAATAAACTATAAATGAAAATTAGTGATGCTTAGACAAAAAATAATAGTAAATAACATAAAGGACATGCATACAAACAGAGAGGGGAGCACTAGTCTCCTCTTGTAAAGATGCTGTGTGTACACTGCAAACATGACAACGCAGTGGGTACTCACTGCAACAAGTGATCACACATGGTTGTGTTTAAAAACCATGCTCCTACATCCACTCATTACCCTCACTTTAGGACTAAAGAGCACCATGGAGGAGTTAATGAGGGGAGTCTTGCAGTTAGACACTGTGAGAAAAAGTGTGTGTCCTTATTGTTAGTATGCGGGCTAGTATGTACAAAAAGGCAAGCCTTCTATTTTATCACTTACTTCAGGTCTCTCCCTGTTTGCAAACCTATTTTCACTCCTCCCGATGATAACTAGGTCTGTCTCATGTCGGCTTTTAAATTAAACTCGGAAAGGCTGCCCTGCGGCATCCGAGTGACGTCATTGTGCGTAGCGCGACGGCGCCTGGAATTTGCAGTATGATGCAATTACGTTTTTCCTGTATTGAATGTGGTCTCTTGACCGCATGGAGAGCCAAATAAGCCGTCAAATGATTCCACCACATGTGATGTTATCATTCAGCCTGGTCTGATCACACAGCAAGGTTTTTTCTACTTAGACAGCCACATTACTGATGGGAGATGCACCTGTATTAGCAGCGGCGCGTGGTAACACTTGCTGCTGTATCTGTTTATTGTATAATGAATTAAAACCATTACAATATATATGTACAGAAAAAAGAAATCAAGATCAATAAATAAAAACTGTTATCACAGACATGCTCAAAAGAGTTAAAACATCTGATAAAACCTTTAGAGGGGTAAGTATAAATATTAGGTTTAAGGCTCAAGACAGGACATAAGTTGGGAGCAAGCCAATTCAGTACTCCACGGTGGCAAGAGTAGCCGGAAAGTGCATATAATTTAAAGAGGGCCTGAGTACCTAGCAAAAGGCAGGTATCTTATTAAGAAATAGAGTGCATGGTGGTGAGGAAAGTGCATAGCAGGAAATTGATTGATTGATCTGGTGCTAAAAGATACGGCATTAGTAAACATTCGAAAATAGTGAGTAAAAAGGTGCATTGGGGCAACAATTGAAATGAGACACATGAGTATTACACAAAGAGAGGTCTATGCTCGCCATGGATGGCTTAGGTATAAAGTACTTTATACAGTCTGCACCTTTCCAGTCTCATTAAGTTCTTTAAGGAGTTCTTGTAGTAGTCTAACATATTTGCCAAATTTACCCACATCGCATGGCTCCGTCCTAGTGAAGACCAAGTTCATGGCCTCGTTGCACGGTCGTATTCTGTGGGCTAAAAAAAAGTGGCTTTAGCTGAGTGCGCCAGGCGTGCAACAACACAATAAATGATTAAACGACTCAGGTTGATAGCCACAGAGCCTACAGTTAACTATCATGGAAAGAGAGTGCCATTTTGGATTCATTTCTTTAATCTGGAGGCACATCACTCTTGCAGCCATGATTTGTTTGAGACCAGCCTTTCCAGTTGAGCACTGAAGGTACAGTTGTGGTTTCAAACAGGGCGGGCGCTTATTAAGATATGATGTGGCCACTGTTTCAAGGGCCAGTGTGCACTTCAGCTTGGCCATATCGGTTAACATTGACAGTGATTTTGTCTGTCTTTTCAAAATAGTTTTAAATGCTGTGTGCGAGAGCAGACAATTGTTCTATTCAGACCTTCCTACTTGGAGGATGTCGAATGATTTGTTTAAGTAGTTGGTCCAAGGGCTCTTCTTTAAATCGAAGATGCATCAGAGCGCTGATTTCAGTGGGAGAGACACCTATATAATCCAAGATATACTGTGTTTGATGCAATGATATCAAGGAACTGTAGTGCCACACAGCGAGTCACTGACTTATTGTGGTCATTCTATCGAACCAAAATAATAATGTGTATAATTCATTTGCTTTACCACAAATAATGCAAAAGAAACAATTGATGGACGGAATGCTGGACAATGCAAACATTCACCCCCAGTCACAAGGATCTGGGTTAAATCCATCACTCCTTTGCTCACCACACCAGCCCAGTTTGGATCCAGCCATATGCAAATCAGTCTTGACCCTGTTCCTTGTGGGAACAGTCCAGCCCGAACTGCCAAGCCAGGTCCTACCTGGACCGGAAACAAGCATCCTGGGACCGGTTTCAGGGCATCACCCTTCATCAGCCAGGCTAGCTTGAATCCAGTGGTGTGGTGAGCAGGGGACCCACGTCTGGGCATACCCTTCCCACTTAGGGCGACAAATGCAAAAGAAACAATTGATGGACGGAATGCTGGACAATGCAAACATTCACCCCCAGTCACAAGGATCTGGGTTAAATCCATCATTCTTTTGCTCACCATACCACCCCAGTTTGGACCCAGCCATATGCAAATCAGTCTTGACCCTGTTCCTTGTGGGAACAGTCCAGCCCGAACTGCCAAGCCAGGTCCTCCCTGGACCGGAAACAAGCATCCTGGGACTGGTTTCAGGGCATCACCCTTCATCAGCCAGGCTAGCTTGAATCCAGTGGTGTAGTGAGCACGGGTCCACGTCTGGGCATACCCTTCCCACTTAGGGCGACAAATGCAAAGAAACAATTGATGGACGGAATGCTGGACAATGCAAACATTCACCCCCAGTCGCAAGGATCTGGGTTAAATCCATCACTCCTTTGCTCACCACACCACCCCAGTTTGGATCCAGCCATATGCAAATCAGTCTTGACCCTGTTCCTTGTGGGAACAGTCCAGCCCGAACTGCCAAGCCAGGTCCTACCTGGACCAGGAAACAAGCATCCTGGGACCGGTTTCAGGGGCATCACCCTTCATCAGCCAGGCTAGCTTGAATCCAGTGGTGTAGTGAGCAGGGGACCCACGTCTGGGCATACCCTTCCCACTTAGGGCGACAAATGCAAAAGAAACAATTGATGGACGGAATGCTGGACAATGCAAACATTCACCCCCAGTCACAAGGATCTGGGTTAAATCCATCATTCTTTTGATCACCACACCACCCCAGTTTGGACCCAGCCAAATGCAAATCAGTCTTGACCCTGTTCCTTGTGGGAAGTCCAGCCCGAACTGCCAAGCCAGGTCCTCCCTGGACCGGAAACAAGCATCCTGGGACCGGTTTCAGGGCATCACCCTTCATCAGCCAGGCTAGCTTGAATCCAGTGGTGTAGTGAGCACAGGACCCACGTCTGGGCATACCCTTCCCACTTAGGGCGACAAATGCAAAAGAAACAATTGATGGACGGAATGCTGGACAATGCAAACATTCACCCCCAGTCACAAGGATCTGGGTTAAATCCATCATTCTTTTGCTCACCACACCACCCCAGTTTGGACCCAGCCATATGCAAATCAGTCTTGACCCTGTTCCTTGTGGGAACAGTCCAGCCCGAACTGCCAAGCCAGGTCCTCCCTGGACCGGAAACAAGCATCCTGGGACTGGCTTCAGGGCATCACCCTTCATCAGCCAGGCTAGCTTGAATCCAGTGGTGTAGTGAGCACGGGTCCCACGTCTGGGCATACCCTTCCCACTTAGGGCGACAAATGCAAAAGAAACAATTGATGGACAGAATGCTGGACAATGCAAACATTCACCCCCAGTCGCAAGGATCTGGGTTAAATCCATCATTCTTTTGCTCACCACACCACCTAAGTTTGGACCCAGCCATATGCAAATCAGTCTTGACCCTGTTCCTTGTGGGAACAGTCCAGCCCGAACTGCCAAGCCTGGACCGGAAACAAGCATCCTGGGACCGGTTTCAGGGCATCACCCTTCATCAGCCAGGCTAGCTTGAATCCAGTGGTGTAGTGAGCACGGAACCCACGTCTGGGCATACCCTTCCCACTTAGGGCGATAAATGCAAAAGAAACAATTGATGGACGGAATGCTGCACAATGCAAACATTCACCCCCAGTCACAAGGATCTGGGTTAAATCCATCATTCTTTTGCTCACCACAACACCCCAGTTTGGATCCAGCCATATGCAAATCAGTCTTGACCCTGTCTCTTGTGGGAACAGTCCAGCTCGAACTGCCAAGCCAGGTCCTCCCTGTACTGGAAACAAGCATCCTGGGACCAGTTTCAGGGCATCACCCTTCATCAGCCAGGCTAGCTTGAATCCAGTGGTGTAGTGAGCACGGGACCCAAGTCTGGGCATACCCTTCCCACTTAGGGCGACAAAGGCAAAAGAAACAATTGATGGACGGAATGCTGGACAATGCAAACATTCACCCCCAGTCACAAGGATCTGGGTTAAATCCATCATTCTTTTGCTCACCACACCACCCCAGTTTGGACCCAGCCATATGCAAATCAGTCTTGACCCTGTTCCTTGTGGGAACAGTCCAGCCCGAACTGCCAAGTCAGGTCCTCCCTGGACCGGAAACAAGCATCCTGGGACCGGTTTCAGGGCATCACCCTTCATCAGCCAGGCTAGCTTGAATCCAGCGGTGTAGTGAGCGCAGGACCCACGTCTGGGCATACCTTTCCCACTTAGGGTGACAAATGCAAAAGAAACAATTGATGGACGGAATGCTGGACAATGCAAACATTCACCCCCAGTCACAAGGATCTGTGTTAAATCCATCATTCTTTTGCTCACCACACCACCCCAGTTTGGACCCAGCCATATGCAAATCAGTCTTGACCCTGTTCCTTGTGGGAACAGTCCAGCCCGAACTGCCAAGCCAGGTCCTACCTGGACCGAAAAAGAGCATCCTGGGACTGGTTTCAGGGCATCACCCTTCATCAGCCAGGCTAGCTTGAATCCAGTGGTGTAGTGAGCACGGGACCCACGTCTGGGCATACCCTTCCCACTTAGGGCAACAAATGCAAAAGAAACAATTGATGGATGGAATGCTGGACAATGCAAACATTCACCCCCAGTCACAAGGATCTGGGTTAAATCCATCATTCTTTTGCTCACCACACCACCCCAGTTTGGACCCAGCCATATGCAAATCAGTCTTGACCCTGTTCCTTGTGGGAACAGTCCAGCCCGAACTGCCAAGCCAGGTCCTCCCTGGACCGGAAACAAGCATCCTGGGATCGGTTTCAGGGTGATCCAGCGCTATCAATAACATTTCTTCTCCTATAGACTTTGAACATCCAGGTACAAATATCCCTCTAAAAAACACAGACTATATCCATATGACGGTGGGGCCCATAACACCGCATATACATTCACTCTCTCATATATTCCCTGGATTTCATCCGTCCTTACCTAGGAGAAAAAACAGTAGAACGATTCACTGGAAGGAGACGGGATACCTCTTTTAAAACGACATAATATTTCTCATTGCTTTTAAGGTATTCCGCTCATTGGTCGATGGACCAACTAGTAGGAATCAGTTGATGGTGATTAAGACCAGCTCAATCACAATAAACCTTTAAACATTTATATTTATCATTGAACTAAAGAACCACTGACTCAGTGTTTTAAAGGTAATAAAGTTTTATATACATTTTTGAAGCATGAATAAGTTTCAGATTTATTATTCAGGATATTACATTTAGCATCATTATAAGAATATATTGAAATTGCAATGCATACCTATTAGATGGAAAATAAAGTTCGTCACAGCAAGAACTCCCAAAGGATCTATCTATCTGTCCTGGAAACAGGCCTTCTCGTTCCTTTCCCCTTCAGTATTTTAAGCATAAGAGTCTAATAGTTCTAAATGGAAAAATCTATTGAGAATAAAAAGGTTCTCCAAAAGCAGCGTCTTATGCTCAATCAAAAATATAAAATAGCAACAGCAGCATCAGCTCGTCAGCATCAGCAGCAGCAACTCCATCAGCAGCTAAAGGCAGCAACAACAAGCCCCCTCCCCTCCATGAGTAAGTCTTCTTATACCCTAATACTAGCTTACTAAGTGAAAATGTTACATCTTTATGGCGAGATCCTCTCTAATTGGTCCATTCGGGTCGGTATACATTTCATTATCAATATCTTGGTTTCAACCAGTTTTTTGTGGAAAATTCAATCTTCTGTCGTTTCTCACGGGTTCATGACATTACCCATCCGCTCTTGCAGTTCAAATTGTATCATTTTCTGATACTTCTAGGTTCAATAGTTCTTTGTCTATTCATTTATTCACTGCGACTTCTCACGCTTCTTGCTGATTTTCTTTTTGGCACATGTTCACTCTATAAGGTCATCGCAGCCTTGACCATACTTCCATCCTAGGCTTTGGAACGATCACATGATCCCTCTTGTTCACGGCCTTTCTCTCTTTTCATAACTTCACTCGCGCCTGCGTATTCTAGCTCATGGCGGCCATTTTATATCGCTGCTCAACAGGCCTAAGCGCTCTATTATAAAGATAAACAAAACATAGTTAAGAATAAAGAATATAAACCCTTTCGTTTCCCTCCTGTCATTCTACGTACCCCAATTAGGTATTACCTAGCCAAAAGCGACATATAAAGCCATCCCTTACTTACCACCGCTTTACTTTGCCACTACACAGTTTATTTCCAAACACAGATCATGCGTTTTATTATTCTAATTAGTACGCAAATATTTGACTTATGTTATCCACGTCAACAATTATAAGTAAATTAGTTTGCACATAAATAGCATGTTACCTTTAACCCTTTACATGTAACGTACATGGTTGGTTATTTACTAAGACGAACTTGTGTGTTAAGTATTTAGCGTAAATATTAGGAGGTTACAATTTTTTCGTTTACCCTGCTCCACCAAGGGCATCACCCTTCATCAGCCAGGCTAGCTTGAATCCAGTGGTGTAGTGAGCACGGGACCCACGTCTGGGCATACCCTTCTCATTTAGGGCGACAAATGCAAAACAAACAATTGAGGGATGGAATGCTGGACAATGCAAACATTAACCCCCAGTCACAAGGATCTGGGTTAAATCCATCATTCTTTTGCTCACCACACCACCCCAGTTTGGACCCAGCCATATGCAAATCAGCCTTGACCCTGTTCCTTGTGGGAACAGTCCAGCCCAAACTGCCAAGCCAGGTCCTCCCTGGACCGGAAACCAGCATCCTGGGACCGGTTTCAGGGCATCACCCTTCATCAGCCGGGTGAGCTTGAATCCAGTGGTGTAGTGGGCACGGGACCCACGTCTGGGCATACCCTTCCCACTTAGGGCGACAAATGCAAAAGAAACAATTGATGGACGGAATGCTGGACAATGCCGACATTCACCCCCAGTCACAAGGATCTGGGCTAAATCCATCATTCTTTTGCTCAGCACACCACCCCAGTTTGGACCCAGCCATATGCAAATCAGTCTTGACCCTGTTCCTTGTGGGAACAGTCCAACTGAACTGCTAAGCCAGGTCCTCCATGGACCGGAAACAAGCATCCTGGGACCGGTTTCAGGGCATCACCCTTCATCAGCCAGGCTAGCTTGAATCCAGTGGTGTAGTGAGCACGGGACCACGTCTGGGCATACCCTTCCTACTTAGGGCGACAAATGCAAAAGAAACAATTGATGGCCGGAATGCTGGACAATGCAAACATTCACCCCCAGTCACAGGGATCTGGGTTAAATCCATCATTCTTTTGCTCACCACACCACCCCAGTTTGGACCCAGCCATATGCAAATCAGTCTTGACCCTGTTCCTTGTGGGAAAAGTCCAGCCCGAACTGCCAAGCCAGGTCCTCCCTGGACCGGAAACAAGCATCCTGGGACCGGTTTCAGGGCATCACCCTTCATCAGCCAGGCTAGCTTGAATCCAGTGGTGTAGTGAGCACGGGACCCACGTCTGGGCATACCCTTCCTACTTAGGGCGACAAATGCAAAAGAAACAATTCTCTTGACTGGGGGAGAATGTCTGAATCATTCAGCATTCCGTACATCATTTGTTGCAGATACACTTTTCGCCCTAAATGGGATGGGTATGCCCAGACGTGGGTCCCTTGCTCACTGTGCCACGGGATTCAAGCTAGCCTGGCTGATGAAGGGTGACATACCCTGAAACCGGTCCCAGGATGCTTGTTTCCGGTCCAGGGAGGACCTGGCTTGGCAGTTTGGTCTGGACTGTTCCCAAGAGGCACAGGGTCAAGACTGATTTGCATATGGCTGGGTCCAAACTGGGGTGGCGTAGTGGGCAAAAGAACGAGGGTTTTAACCCAGATCTCTTGACTGGAGGAGAATGTCTGAATCATTCAGCATTCCGTCCATCATTTGTTGCAGATATACTTTTCGCCCTAAGTGGGATGGGTATGCCCAGACGTGGGTCCCTTGCTCACTGTGCCACTGGATTCAAGCTAGCCTGGCTGATGAAAGGTGACATACCCTGAAACCGGTCCCAGGATGCTTGTTTCCGGTCCAGGGAGGACCTGACTTGGCAGTTCGGTCTGGACTGTTCCCATGAGGCACAGGGTCAAGACTGATTTGCATATGGCTGGGTCCAAACTGGGGTGGCGTAGTGGGCAAAAGAACGATGGATTTAACCCAGATCTCTTGACTGGGGGAGAATGTCTGAATCATTCAGCATTCCGTCCATCATTTGTTGCAGATACACTTACAACAAATAATGACATAATGGCTGGGGACTGTGATGGAACAATGATCTGTGGGCTTTACCACCAGTCTGTGGCCACTACCCATGCCGAAGAGGCTCTGTTTGCATCGTACTACTTAGCAGGTCCTTGTGCCAGCTCCCCCGCTACAGATCTCCTGCCCAGCTTGCCCTCAGCCCCCTCATCTCTGCTGCCTTAGGTTTGTGCCTCCTCTCGTTTTCTGTTTGCTTTCTGTTTATTTTATTGCCATTTTCTCCCCACTTCTGCCCTCTGTTTTTGCCTCTCTGCTCGTTATTTTGCCTCTTTTTGCTAATTTCTGACCATTATTTTTCCTTGTTTCTGACCTTTATTTTTCCTCCTTCTGCTGGTTTCTGACCATTATTGTTGCCCCTTTCCGCTGGTTTCTTACCATTATTTTTCCTTTTTCTGCTAATTTCTGACCTTTATTTTTCCTCTTTCTGCTTGTTTTTTCCCTCGTCCTTTCATTTGCCTCCTCCCGCCACCCAGCGCCTGCCCGCCCTCTCCCCAGGACCCACTTAATGGAGGCCGCAGAGCGACCCTATTGAGCAGGTCCTAGTGCCAGCTCCCCCTGCGACAGTTCTCCTGTCCATCTTGCCCGCAGTTCACTTCACCCTGCTGCCTTAGGTTTGTGCCATCCTCTGCTAGTTTTCTGTCTTCTTTTCTGCTTGCTTTCTGCTAGTTTTTCTGCCTTTCTCTGCCCACTTCTGCCCTCTATTTATGCCTCTCTCTGCTCGTTCTGCCCGTTATTTTTCCTCTTTCTGCTCATTTCTGATTTTTCCTCTTTCTGCTTGTTTCAGACCTGGCTCTTTGATGGAGACGTCACATCCACAGTGCCCAGATACCCCTGGGGTGACTGTGCTGCGCTATACAAATGCAGATTGATTGACTTTAAATCCCATGCACCTTATTTTTCCTTACTCTTTAGTAAACATTCGACTTCACCAATAAATTGTATTTTTAAGAGCTATTAAAAAATGTTTTAAAATTATGTTTGTAGCTAGACCCATTTCTGAGATACAGTAGTAGTATGACGAAATGTGGTTTATTATTTGGTGTGGTTGTGCCACCCCCACCGTGTAATAAACTCACAAACCCATGTTGGGACCAGTCAGGCTCATTTGTAAAACTTTAGCTCAACCGTGGGTAGCTATGGCTTTTGCGCAAGCTACAAGTGCAAAGCATTTAGAAGCACCAAAACAATTGAATAAGAAAGCAACACGACACAAAGGAAATCCGACACCAATTTATGAGAATAGATCTTATTTTTATGAATTTTTAGACACCAAAAATGAACAAAATACACCGGAGTGTTCTGGAGATATAAATTATTAAGCAAATCGTAAATCATTGCTTTTCACTCAAAATGCCAACAAGCATTGTAAACTATCACAGATAGCGGTTACTTTGAAAACTTTTTATGAAGTTGTATTCGGGTACTCCAGCCCACTTTGAGTGACCAATCCTGCAGCGAGCTAGTCACAGGCCAGTAAGGCTTAGCAGGACAGTTACCTTGCAGTCAAAGCAGTCTCCAGTCCAGTTCCTGGCTCTATGGGCAAACCATAGAGATCAATGGAGTGGTCCTGATGCAGCGGGTACAGGATTCTGATGATGGGGATCTGGTCACGGGGGTCTTCCTGGGGCTTCCCCCAAGTCCACAAACACGGTGGAGCAACTTTGGCCACAGAGGTCGATGTCTCTAGAAGTCCAGCCAAAAAGCAGTTTCCACTGGTTTACTGGTCTTCGGTCACAGCAAAGCCAGATGGTCCTTTTAACTGCAGCTAGTGTCTGTCTTGGGTGACCAAACAGCACTTCAACAACTCTCCCAGGTCCAGCAATCTTGGGTGCAACTTCTTAGTGTCGGGCCTGGTCTCCCCAGCTGCGCCTCGATAGTCAGCAGCAACTAAGCAATTGTGGCTACCAACTCTCCAAGGTGGCTTTTTCAGCTTTTGTGGCCCTGGAACTGTAACAAGACGTCAGCCAACTGACTCTTGGAGGTCATCTATTCTGTCTGCAGCTCTGGGGGCGACAATTCCTCGAGCAGGGCTCTACAGGCACAGTCCTCTCTTTGCTAGCCCAGGATCAGCAGCTGTGGTCCTGTCTTTGGTGCAGCCTCCCTTTACCAGGTCTAGGGTACAGCAGGAAAGTCCTTTGTTGGTCCTTTCTCCATTAAGAATGTCAACTAAGGTGTGGGTGCCAGGAGTGCCACTTTTACACCCTGATCCTGCATTCAGGGAATGTGGTGAGTACTAGCCAATGGGCTACTAGGTCCCCTCCTGCCTTATGATGACTTCTTGCAATGAGTGGGATCTAGCTATACCCAAGTGCAATATTCTACCCACTCCCAAGATGGCAGAACCCTTCTTTTGGTGTGTGGAGCTGGGTAGCCCACTCTACAGTTGTGGCAATCTAAGGGTTACACAACCACAGCAAAACTGGTTTGACCACTGTTTCCCCCTCTCTGTCCCCCGACGCCAACCCATCTAACAGAACAAAAGAGCAGCCACTCTCATCTATGTCCATCATTTGCCCTTGAAAGGCGTCTTCCCCTTTGAAGCTCTCCTTTTGGGGTCACACCTTGTTTGGCTTCCTGCCAGGGAGAGGTAACACCTCTTCCAAGGGCAGGTCTCCATTGCGTCCTTTCATGGGTGTCATTCACACCTCTCCCTAGGAGGACAGAAGGCTGTCTTGTGGCCAGCAATGTAAATGGCCATTGGAAAAACTTGGGCAACAGAGTGGCAACTTTCTGAAGTTGCCATATACTCAAAAGCTGTGACGAGCCACTCACCTGAACATTGGGAAGTTCCAACGGGGTAACGATGGACCCCGACTCCCGCTAAGGACCTTTCCTTGGTAGCAATGAATGGCATTCACACTGCCCCAGTGAAAGTTCCCAAGGGAAAGGGGGAATGAGAATGAGAGACAAACAAAGAAACAGATCGCACAGGCTCTGCACGTCTTTCAGGACACTGGACTGCCTTGGCTGGAGGGTGATACTCTTGACCTCTGTAAAGAACAAGTTATGCTAATACACAATTTGTTAAGCGAAAACAGATATTGAGTAATTACTTTTGCAAACTGGATAATTGATTACCCTTTTAAAACAGTCCTTGGGGACGTCATTGCCAAATGTGAAACAGGGTTCTTTTAGCTGATTGAGCAAAAAGTTCAGCCTTGGTCCAAACCAAACTTGGTCTCGTTGAATCCAGAGTTCTTTATATTTACAATGAAACTGTATTAACAAATCCTTAGATGGAGTTTTGTCTATCGAGCATAAAGATGTCTTTTTCAAAATGAATCTGAGAGATAAGCGCTTCCAAGAGTATATGCAAGACGTGATACACTTGTGTCCATCTATCTATCTGTTTCTTACAATCTAATTCCGATTCCCAAATCTCATTAATTGTCCTTCTGCACCTTTCGTTACAATGTTTTAAACTCTTGCGCTGTACTTATTGCACCTGCCTTTAGAAAAGGAATTGGTTTACTGAACGTCGGTTGAGATCTGATCATCAGATGGCGGTTCCATGGCGAGTTATTCTTGTTTTTTCTTTCCTCCTTTGTCTGTAGGAAGATTGAGTCAGCATGGGGACGAGATGCGCACCTGAAAGAACATCCGGATCTGAGTGGTTGCCGTGGGGGCCTGGAAGACTCTGGGCTGGGTGACAGGCAAGACAACAGGAGTTGCTGCGATGAGAAGAGCTGGAACTGCTGCAAGAAGGTGCGCAGGATTCAAAGCAGGAGAAGTCTGGAGTTCAGGTGAGTGGGTTTGGGCAACGAGGCCAAGCGCTCTTTCCAGAGCTTGGGGGGGTTTCAATAGTTAGTAGGTGTGAAGTGTCCTGCCGATGAGTCATCGGAAATTAGATTGGGGCCAGCAGGAACCAATCAGCGAGTCATCAGTAATTACTGGCAGGAAACAATCAGTGAGTCAATTACCAGCAGGAAACAATCAGTGAGTCATCATTAATTACTGGCAGGAAACAATCAGTGAGTCATCAGCAATTGCTGGCAGGAAACAATTAGTGAGTCAGTGGCCGGTACAATGACACGTGAATGTCTCATAAGAACTTGTTCTTTTTTCAATGGTCAAGAACCATCGTAGGGGCAACAAAAGCACTACTGAAAGAAAACACAGACCTACTTGATTGTACACTACCAGTGCTATTAGAGATTTACTCCTTCAAGTAATGTCTTAATAGGGGAGGGGGCCACACTAGGGACAATGACAGGAACGAGCGATGGAACAGGACAACTGGGTCATTACAGCTACATTAAATTCGACTTGGGCATCAAGCCAGGTTCAGTGCAACGATTCTTTTGATACCTTGAATTACCAACTTTTGTAGTCTCATTCAGAAGTTAGCACAGCTGAGTTGTCATCATGTAACAATGTACTTGCCAATGGGGCTACTAGCCTGTCTATAACAAAAGTGTCAATTTGGGGTGTTTACTGTTGGAACATTACAAAAATCCATGTTCTGCTTTTTAGGTCTTCCCTAGGCAGGGCTTGCGCTGTCTCTTCAAGACATGCTGTATTCAGGTATTGACTTGAAACTCCGCCCACTCTCCGCCTATCTTTTTAATTGGCTGCTGTCACAGTCCTTTGTAAATGTTGGCTTTTGATTTGTTAATAGGCTTATTAGTCCCTCCTTAGTACCTCCCTCTCTTCTGTTATTACCTCCCATGAGGACTGGCCCTTTTACATGTGTTGTTACTCCCTATCTTTATTTACAGTCTTTCAGAACTATTTTCTTACATGACTTTTGCCTGCCTGCTGGCACTTCCCCCAACCCTGACTTATCACAGCATTTGCATCTCAGCAGATGCCTTTGAGGGCACAGTGCACTTCCCCCTTCCGCTTGTTTTGTTAACATTGTGTCATTGTATATATTCAAACATTGTTTAATAATATTTATTATAAGTAAAAATAATTTTTTTTTACCGTAACTGTCCACGCCAAGACAAGAACCTGGTTTCCCAAGCACACAGTCTGCAGCTCTGTTGGTTACGCTGCAGGTAACTTCCCCCCCAACCCTGACTCATCAGATGCTTCCAAGGGCGCTTATTCAGTGCACTTCCCCATCCTGCATTGGCACACACCGCATTTGCAACTCATCACAAGCGCGGGTGTGGTGCACTTCCCCCTCCCGCTTACAGCTTCAGGTTGCACAAGCGCCTTCTTGCAACGGCATTCGCCTTTTCACAAGCTTAGAAACAGTTAAAAAATAACCGTGTTGTTCGTAATTGTATTGTTTGTATTGTATTTCCAAAATAACCGTTTTGTTTGTAAACAGTCGACTAGAAGATTACACCCTTTCAAAAACGGCCACCTTTCACTCGTTCTAGACACAGGCTTCCTATTGCAAGATGGCACCTAAACTGAAGGCTGGACCATTGGTTCAGCTGGCACAACAGCCCATTTCACAAAGAAGCGCAGGTCATGCTGACCTCAGTTGTAAAGGCCGTTCTTTTGGGCTTCATACATATGTCGTTGGTTGGCTCCAAACGCTGCGCCAATCGGGACAGACTATTGAGTGGAACTCGATGCATAACGCAGCAAAGTATAACGTAATGTGCTGTCGCTAACTGGCTTGCCTCTAACGGTCGCTTGTCATTCCCCAGGTCAGTGTGACTGAGCCGGCCCCTGCATTGCGTTCTTTCCCCGCTCTGCTCTGTCATCGGACTCTGAGGGAAGAGACCCCGCTGCAGGGCATAAAATGTCTCCTGCTGTCTTCATTCGTATGCTCTTGTTTTTTAACATTTTCTTTGTTCTACCTACCCTGCTTCAGCTCACCAGCCTGGGTGGGGCGGCTGCGGTGGTGTATGACCTAACCAACATTCCTCTGCCAAGCCTGGACCTGGTCCATGGCTCTGTTTACACAGGCAGTTTGCAGTCCTGCCGCTCCCGCCCCTTCCTTGAACGGGCACACTTAAATAAGAAAGGCGGCACTGAGTCCTTCTGCACTTGGTGTAGCCCACGGGCTGGTGGCATTTCTTCCTTTTGAAATCTCAGTGCTATTTTCTTGCTATTGCTGTGCTTCCCCAGGTGTAATGAACGGTGTACTAATTAACAGCCCAAGCACCTCCAATGCCCACCACAGCTAGGTTTTGCCCAAGCACTTCCATGGGCTCCTCTGGGTTTACTTTGCAAGCACATCCCAGCTCAGTTTCGGGTGCCCGCAGCACCAGCACATCAGGCTCTGCTCAAAGTGCCCACAGTGTCTAGGCATAACTAGGCTCCCCTATGTAAGCTCACGTGCCATGGCACACTTGAGCTCTGCTCCAGTTGCTTACTCTGCCTGGCACCTCCTCACATGATCACGTGGTTACAGTGTCCAAATACACCCAGACTTCGACTAGGGTGCCGGGGCATACGGAGGGTGTTTCTCTGGTGGTAACACATCTTAATGTGTCTGGGCACTGGCACCCTTGAACAGCCGCTTTTGTGAAGAGTGACTTCCCCTGTAACTTCTTGGCATTGTTTTGAACATGAATCTATGTCATATAGCACCCAGGTACACAATAGCTCCTCTTAGTGCAGAATTGGGGTCTTCTGTGCGCTTTGCATCGGTAACTAGCATTGATTTTCAGATCACTAACGCTGCTGCGAGTTTATCCAGGACTTCCGTGGCAGTGCTGCATTCTGGTTGTTGTTATCTTCAGCGCTTGCTGCCACTGCTGCGTGCTGCCAGCCTTCGTGCACAGGTGCACCTGTGTGTGCTTCTTAGTGCCAATATCGGCAACACACTCCCCATCACACATACAGCAATCTCCTGATGAAATAAACACACAAGAAATCTTTTTCGTGGAGAAAATTGCTGCAGGTTTATTTGCATACCGAAATATGCCAACATGGTGGGTCAACTTACGGGCGATCCAAGGGCAGGCAGCCCCTCTGCTGCCTGCCCACCTGAAGAGCCAAATTGCACCGTGGCACTAACCAATCGGTGCTTACCAATTTTGGAGGGAGGGTTTACCCCTTCCCACCTGTGGACCGCCAGTCCACCCATTTACTCACGCCCCTTGAGTGGGGCGGAGCGTATCCAGGCAGACCCCGGTTGCTCAGGTTTACAACCGCCCGTAAGACTAACTGGGCGCCGTCGCTCCTCCAGGGTCCACCGCGAGGACTTCCTGGGGATATTTGGCCTTTGCACCCTTGTTGTGCTCCTGAAGAGGGTATGCCCTATGTACCTTTCAGCCTCTGGATCGCCCTGTAACTCCGCCTCCAACACAAAATAACAAGTTAACAGCCTCTCCCACCCCACCCCCTGGGGTAAGCGGTAGGGAGGGAAACGGCGTGAAGGATTGCAGCAAAGAGAGCGCCAGGTGGGCGGGAGAGGTACTTATACCAGGCTCCCCACCCACCGTTGCGCCGGAAATGATGCGGGGCGTGCCGGACCCAGAGGGGGTCCCTACAGCACTAGACTGTCGCCGTGTGCCATCATGTGGCACTAAGGCGGCCGCCCTCCTATGGGGGCCCCATGCGTGGGCAGCCACATAGTGCCAATATCGGCAACACACTCCCCATCACACATGCAGCAATCTCCTGATGAAATAAACACACAAGACACCTTTTCCGTGGAGAAAATTGCTGCAGGTTTATTTGCATACCGAAATATGCCAACATGGTGGGTCAACTTACGGGCGATCCAAGGGCAGGCAGCCCCTCTGCTGCCTGCCCACCTGAAGAGCCAAATTGCACCGTGGCACTAACCAATTGGTGCTTACCAATTTTGGGGGGAGGGTTTACCCCTTCCCACCTGTGGACCGCCAGCCCACCCATTTACTCATGCCCCTTGAGGGGGGCGGAGCGTATCCAGGCAGACCCCGGTTGCTCAGGTTTACAACCGCCCGTAGGACTAACGGGGCGCCGTCGCTCCTCCAGGGTCCACCGCGAGGACTTCCTGGGGATATTTGGCCTTTGCACCCTTGTTGTGCTCCTGAAGAGGGTACCCCTATGTACCTTTCAGCCTCTGGATCGCCCCGTAACTCCGCCACAGCTCTGGGTGTGGCCACCGTCACAACCAGGGCCCCCCACCAAGGCAGGCATTCTTACCTACATCCTGCTGATTCCAGGGCCTCACCCAGGTCCAGCAAAACAAGTACATGCTCACTCTAGACAGGTGAACCCCATCCTCTTCAAAACACCCTGTGGACTTGGCATGCAGTAGACCATGCCTAATAAAGCCAAACCCCCTCTGTTCAGTGAATTTGCTCATGGCATTGTTAACTCCCCTGCATGAGATTTCAATGGCCTCCCCTGACCGGGCCCCTCGCCACACTAAACGTGGGGTTATCTCTGATCACCATAACTCACATGCCCCCAATTGGTTGCTTAACTTACACAAGGAGGATTTCATTTCTTGCAGCAGTTCCCTCCTACCCAAGAGAGTCAAATCATTGCCTCACAGGTGAGGACCAGAATGTTGGGAGGGGAGACACCCCCCCCCCCCTTATTTTGTGCCGCAGCGCAAAGTTAGTATTGTGTGATACTAGCCACAGGACTCAACTCCAGTACTGTGTGTTGATGTCTGTAGGGATCAGTGGTGGTGCTGTCGACTCCACTTCCTCTTGGTGTGCGGTGTGCTACTGACTTAGGAGTTGATGGTAGTGAAATGTAAAGCAAATGCTGCTTCAAAAAAGTAAGACTTTTCTCCCTGAAATCACTTTGCCCCACTAACGACGACTGTAGGCTCCTGCACCCTCCATTTGAGATGTATGTAATTACTCCAGATAGTTTGGACATTTTTTTTGTTTGTGTGAAACCTCACTTTGTATTGTGGATGGTGAAGTCATTGGGATACCATATTATAATTTAAATGTTGCTTACATTAACTACTATTGTATTCTAGTTATTACTGATGTTGCAAGTGTATTTTTTTTTTACTGCTGTTCTGCTTTATTTCTAAACCATTTCACAGAAATACAGCACATATATGCTTTTTGAGGCACTTGGGACAACCTAATGCACACCCAGAGATACTGCTCTGTTTGTTACACCACATCACAAGCGCATTATGCCACGTCCAGCGCCCTGGCAAAACGCCCACTTCATGGACGCCGCCCTTACATTTTTTAAATAAAATAAACGCGACTGCCTCTGCAGTTTATCATTCGCTGCCACGTGACTTTGCTGTCTGAGCTGTAGAGGGTCATCTAGCCTTTCATTCTCCTCAGGCAGAACAGTTGGCCCCATTTAATTGGGTATTCCGCAAATGTTATCGGTAATCCAGTTTGTGGCTTTGCACGGTAGAAGGCCGTAATATGGCTAGGTTCGAGTGCATTAAGGTAACCATGTTGTTCCTGCTTACATTTCACATGCTTTACTTAATCTTGCATTCCCTATGAGTGTTTGCTTCCAGGATGTTGTTGCTTTTTTTTTGTCGGGCAGCATATTACTCTTGTCTACCCTCCCTCATAGCCTATTTCCCATTTTCTGGTTCTCCAGCACCACAAGGTCATACGCACAGCAATAGCGCTATGCAATTATCATCACTCCACTACAAATAAAAAAAAATATATATATATTGTCATTTTAAAAGCCAAGAGCTCTTACTTTTAGAAATGAAAGACCAATTGCATTGAAATTGTATTTTTGTTTTTACCCAGTGCTTAATTTTTTTATTAGCAATGGCGGCCGCAATTGCTATTTTCAAAATGGGCCGCTCGCCCGACTTGCACATTTTAATTTATAAAGTGTTTTTTTTTTTTTGTCAGTGCGGCACGCTTTAACAATAGCGGGCGCGCGCCTTTCTTTTCGTTTCCATAAACATCCAATGGCGGGTGCGAGCCTTTATTTTCAAATCCCGCACCTTGCCCTACTCCAGCAAAAGGCACGGCTCACCAAAGTCTATTTTATGCTTTTAGTAAGCAGCACAGGCGGCGTGCTGCGCTGCTTACTAAACGCATAAAATATTGAAAAAATAGACTTTCTTTTCTTCGGCGCCGCCTGCCAAACTCTATTGGGCATTCCGCAAGCCCCTAGTGAGAGGTGGAAGCTGCGCAGCACTGGCCGCACGGCCGGGGCTCCATTAACAGCCTGCGAAAGGCCGTTTGTTCCATTGCTGTGTACTTGTTTATTATTGCTGATGGAGTCACTCTGTCACTCTTAAGCATTATTGCCATACCACTCCTTGAGCCTACCACTGAAACCTCCATGAACCTCGTAGGCCCCTATGTGCAAAAGACACAACCTGCATATCTGCCATGTCAGTGCGTCTCGCATTTGTTGGAGTTGGAGTTATTGCCATTATAAATGCCAGTGTTTTTTACCTAGCCATGTTGCAGGGTGCAGTACCATATGTGGCAAAAGAGGTCACATGGGACCTCTTTTGAAAGAGGTCCCATGGGACCTCGTACTGCACCCTGCAACATGGCTAGGTAAAAAACATTGGCATTTATAATGCCAATAACTCCAACTTTGCAGGGTGCAGTACCATATGTGGCCAAAAGAGGTCCCATGGGACCTCTTTATGGCACATATGGTACTGCACCCTGCAACATGGGTAGGTAAAAAACATTGGCATTTATAATGCCACTAACTACAACTTTACAGGGTGCAGTACGATATGTGGCCAAAAGAGATGGGACCTCTTTTGGCCACATATGTAATTACACCCTGCAACATGGCTAGGTAAACAAGCATTTGCAATGCAATAGGTCTCTCCTTTGTTAAAGTTAGAGCTGTTGGCATTGAAAATGACAATGTTTTTTACTTTTGCTTTTTTATACCAATGGCAATAGTGCTATGCAAATATAATTACTCCACTGCCAATAAAAAAAAACACAAGTAAAAAACATTGTCATTTTCAACGCCAGCAGCTCTAACTTTAACAAACGTGTGACCTATTGCATTACAAATGCTTGTTAATATACAGCACCCTGCCTTAGGACTCAACAGGCCTACCTTAGGGATGACTTGTATATAGTCATCCCCTGATGCTCAGATACGAGACTGTTTTCCTTGGTCGGACACACCACCCCATCGCTGGTCGAGCTCTCCCTTGGGCTGGGACGTGCTCCCTCTCGCTGCCGTTCCCGCTAACATCGCGCGCACGGAGGGGCATTCAGAGTGAGGTCCTCCCTGGTTGCCCCCACTGGCAGGGCTGCCGGTGCCTATGTTTGTCCTCTTCTGCTGGCCACCTATAAGGGCCATTTCAACTCGCTCCACCACTGACAGGGCTGATGGTGCGAGCGTCTCTGATTGAAGTGAGGAGCCTTTCAACGCTGACCTCCGCCGGAACTCCGGGGCCTGAACCGAGGCTCCCCTACGCACAGCCATCTCCCTCTTTCTCCCTTCTCATCGGGCACAGCTCCCCACTCATCTCCGCTGCCAGGACTTCCTCCTCCCCGCCTTTTCACCGAATTTCCCCGGCGACCAGTTCTCAGCGGATTCTGTCGCAACGCTGCCGATGCCTCTGTATTTTCTCCGGATGGCCGCAGAGGAGCCGAGCTGAGGCTCTCTCCCCCTGACCCTCCCCCGCCTCCGGACTGGACTGCCGCTGCTTTTCTCTACTGCTAGCCCGCCTGCCTCGCCTCCCGTAAGACGTCTGGAACTATTTGGAGGTTTATTTATTTTATTTCATTTGAGCGGAGGTAAGAACTACTCTTTTTGAACTTTTGGACTAGGACTCGTATGCACCCCGCCATTTTGGGACCATCTCCTAAAGACACTCTTGTCCTATCCGCCATCTTAGCGACCTTGGTCCGTACCTCCGGTTCCGCCGGTCTCTAGCTGGGCGACCTTTCGATCGTATTTCTTCTCCACGGATCTACTCATCGTTTGTGAATAATGCTGATGCCCCTGATCCCATCACTCATCATCCCCTCCCCTACCTCTTCCCTCCCTCACTCTCTTTCTACCTCCCTATTCCTTTCCTCTCTCCCCTGAATTTCTCTCCCCTTGCCTGCTTTTTCCCTATGCCTGAGCCATGCTTCTGTAACTCATAAATATATATATGTAATATATAATTGTCCAAGCCTAATCGCTGTTAAATGTAATCCTATGTGAATTTACTACTTGTATATATAGAACTCTAACCACTAGTATATGTGGTAGACCTTTGTACTTACTACCATTCCTATGTGATTTTAGAGTTTATCCATTTGTATCTCTTCCTTGAGTGACTTTACAACTTGTACATTTGCAATTTGTTTTTCCTGTTTATATCTTCTCCTTGAGTGACTCTACAACTTGTACATTTGCAAAAAAAATTCTGTTTGTATTTCTTATTGTAATTGCATTTATATTGTAATTGCATTTATATATAGTAACTCGTGTAATCCAAAGTCCTTATGTAACGCAACTGGTTCTTTTGTAAAGCGCTCTGACACCTTCGGGTAATGTTCGCGCTATATAAAATCGCATTAAATAAATAGTAAAAGGAAGGTCTGAACTTTGTAATTGGTTTGAACGGCAAAGATCCATAATTATCCGGAAAACTCTCGCTGCTGAGGCAAGCCCAAGTGGCAAGCACAGGTATTAGAATACTCCGAAATATTGCACAAAAATTGTTAACTCCTGAGATTCTGGCGATAGGTGAACTTAGTACACAGAAGATGGTGAATTCATTATGGAGAAATACTTAGAACTACCAATATTGGCTAGAATATCCTGAATCTGAGGTAACGGATAATAGTCATGTAGGGCATTGCTGTTAAGGGTGCATAACTCTGCGCATAAATTAATCTTGCCAGACTGTTATGTGTGATTACAACAGGCAGAACCCATTCTGATGAATCAACAGGTTGAATTACCCCTTTTGAGCAAAGCCTGTTAAGAGGAAATTTCAGCTCACTGCTAACACTCAAAGGAACCAGTCTAACTTCAAGAACCACAGGGGTAGCCTGATTCTTGAGTCAAATATGGTATTCAAAACCTTTGACTTAGCCTACACGATTGACAAAAACGTCAGGAAATATTTTGAGGATTTTATCCACCCAAATATTTTCACCACTTAAACTGCACTCCGCATTAGGAAAAAGCATATCTCCAAGCACAACTAGATTTTCTGCACCAGGTTTAAAAATTAGACCCAATTTGGTTAAGTCCTGCCATCCCATGGTCTCTTCCTTTCAGTGCTACGTAAATCTTTGGTTTCCCACCCCAACATTTCATTGAAATTTTGAAAAACCCTAACATGTCAATATTGTGTACACCAAATGCCTCTTGATTTATTTCCGTGCTAGACAAAACAACATTTTTATCAGTGTTCGTAAAATGTGTTGTCTGAGAGAATGGTGATAAGTGATCCAGAGATGACTTGCAGTCTTACCTCATTCAACTTCACCTCCCATAAAGGATCTTTAACTGTCCCTACTGCATCATTGTTTTCTAGAGTTTACACTCAGTACTATACAATCAAGTATCATCCAGCACATACCCTCGCTCTTCCTCAATCTTGTCCACCTTAACAGACAGTCTAACACTCTTACACACTGAAGTGACCAATCATATTGCACAAGTTGCAGCGCTCGCCCTCAGCAGGACAAAACCTGCAGTTGCCATTATGACACTTAGACCCACATCTATAACAAGCGCCTCAAACGTTTCTATTTTGATTTGCTACCAGTTTATCGTTATAATTGACAGCATACGGAACTCCATTGCCATTAATGCTCCCAATAGGAGAACTACCAGCTTCAGATGATGGAGCTTTAGATGAGAGCAGTGAACCCTCAATGCTTTAGGCTACATCAGTGACCTCCAAAAGAGTGGGATTCCTACAACTCAATGATCATTCCTGTATTTTTCTTGATAAACAATTGAATACAAACTAATATCTTATAGAGATAGCAGCATTGTTTTCAAAGTTGCAAATAGAATCCAAAACTTGAAAGGCCGCCCTGGAGTTCTCTGCGTTCTTGTTATGATGCTCAATAAAACAGAGATTCATCAGAAACCATCTCAGCAGGTGTGCTAAGGCTTCCTGGTACTCATCCCATACACCAAGTGATCCTGGTGGAGCATCTCCCTCGGGTAAGTTGTCAAACACTTGTTGCCCTGCTTGCCTGAGGTGATCGAATAACAGAGCTACATTTCATACTTAGCAGCCTTTATTGCGACTAGATAATGCTCAAATATTCTTCTTCATTGTTTCCATTTAATAGCTGGCGTTCCAGACGCTGTAAAAATAAGTGGCTGCATGACAGTCTGGGATGATGCCACACTGCAAGGCAGAACCATTGCAAACATGTTTAAATAACGATATAAAATATGCTTGGTGAAAGTAATGATGATAATAAAATGCATCTTACAAATGAGCAATCGTCACATCATATCACAAAGTAATTAACTATTCGGCCTTTCCACATGAATAAAATGTAAGGCTTTCATAAATCCTTTTTTCCTGTTCCTTCTATTGAAAGATGCTGCAGATTTTTGAGCAGTGTAATAAATAATCAATTAGTTACTTCAATATATGTGCAGTGCTGCGCGTAGACCTGCTGACAGACTTGTCTACTGAGCGCTTTGTTATGCAGCATTCTTCCGGTTGTATGCTAACACTGTCCCAAAATATGGCCACCAGGACGCTGTCGTCACGTACATGCACCCACAGTGAATTTTAGGACAGTGAGCAGGGTACACGTGACAGGAGGAGCGCAACACTTAACTCGGGTACCTATGCCTGTATGCCGAACATCTTCTCCTGTGCCTGCATGCCAAGCACCACTGTAGGCCTCAAGCCAACCGTCACATCTGGGTCAATTATCAACAGTTTTTAAAAGTTGCAATGTCAGAATCTTCAACACTGGCTGCCACCACATAGCAACAAGTGCGGACCACTCCTGTGGGTAGTATATCATGATTCAAACTGAGAAGACCTGCAATAACTGGTTGGAATACCTGCAGACACAGGAGTTGCGGAGTCGGTGAGCCTAAAAATCCACACACGTCACCACTAAGAGTAGAGCAGGTGTCTTCAACGGGTAGCTCAGGAAGTAGCTCCCTGAGGTGCAACCCAGCACTGTATGTAATTCAGAGGGTCTAGCCACATTATATAAGGCAGCACTACACATCTCTGGACCCTTATAGTGGATGCAAGCCTTACCAATAACAGAGCTGCATACCACCTGTCTCCACTCTCAATTTTGCAAAATCACATGGAGATTTGTCACTTTACAAGGTGCACCCTATCAGTCATATAGAGTGTGTAAAAAGATACAATATTCTTGGAATGATTTTACCCAAAATTAAAAGGGCATATTTGATAGAAAAATGCATATTTTGATTAAGTGGTACGTTTATGTTTGAAAACAAAGTGATTGAAAACCCAAAACATTCTTAAAGTTGATCTTTGAGTTATAATTTATGTTTTGTTTAGTAGATTTATAGCTGTTAGTATTTCCTTCGTACCAGTGGCCACTTGCTCCTGTGGCTATTCATTAGTCATGTGGAGGCATTTTATATTGAAAAAGTCTTTCCTGACATTGCTGTTGGTATCCCCATCTTGAGCTGTGATAGTCCATTTTCTATCACAATGTTTAGTTTTGAATATCATCCCGCCAAAATACTGTATCCAGAATATCAACAACCATAACCTCATGAAGATAAGTATATAGTATAGTTAAATGTATATTCTTAACTCCACATCTATTCATTTTGAATCCCTCTATATCTATCTGTTGTATATCTCTTCAAGTTACGTAGAAATGGAGCTGAGAATAGTAAATCTATACTGTGGTCACTATTGCAACAATCATAGTCATTAGTAACGCAGGACTATTTTCATTGATTAGAAGTAGCTCTCGGTATAGAAAAGTTTGGAGACCCCTACGCTAGAATCTTCACCATCAGAACAACGTGATTGATCATTTGTTACACAATTTACCCTAGGTCTCAAATTTTTTCCTGACAATTCTAAAATGACGTATTAACCGATACTGGGAACCTTATTCTAAAAAAGGATTTTTTAATTATAAGTGTAACATTATACAAATACAGAGGGACTACCCAACAAGAATTATACAGGTTTATCAGGTGCAATATACCAGCATGTGCTATATACTGTCATGTGTCCTCAGTAGGGTGTACAATAATAATGTTGCATGTTTGGCAGTATCACCCCTTTACCAACCCCTTTGGGGTAACGAGCATAAAGCAGCGTAGAAGGGGATAACAAGGTTTAACTAGCAGGCGATTAACGTTTAGGTACACCCTTTAACCCTTTTAATTCATGGTAGGACAATATTTATTATAGCTAGATGTTTGAATTGCCATACCTAGAACATGTGACTTTATACCTGAACGTTATTCTTAGTTATAGCACACATAGAAAGAGGAAAATGCCTCTCAGGATTGTTTTTGTGCAGGAAGGTGACCCTTCCTGCACAAAAACAATCCTGCCTACAACGCAGGCACCTTTGCAACATGACACAAGGGTGCATGTGTTGGCGCTAGGCAGCCAAAAGTGTGCCAGCGCTAGTACAGGACAGGAATGCGCCTTATAATGTTAAATACTGTGCATTCCTGCCCTTTCCCTCACACAGCGCAGCGAGATGGCTTTCTGTGTTGCGCTGTGTGAAAGATTGATAAATCTCCCGCCTCCCCCGTCATATAAGGGCAAATCTCCCTTCACTCATAACTTAGCTTGAATGTTAGGATTTTTGGAATGTACGTCAAATAGTTCCTAAAGAAACCCATCTTGTAAACTGCCAAAATTTCAGTTAAGTCGAGAAAAGTACAAGGGAACCCAACTCACTAAGGAACCTGGGTGGGTAAATTATTGTCAGAAACAGTGGTCATTTGGCCAACAGCAGACAGACTGACGCTGTCGTGCTGCCCGCGTAGTGGATCGTCACGCGCTTTGAGGACTGCAATTATTGAAGGATTCGTCTTCATTGAAAAATACTCGCTTCTATAGATGGGCTTCACACCATATGTAGGTACAGACCACCATATTGAACATTCGTGATTCACAGGTCAGCGCGACGGCACCGCTTGTGATTAACACCAACTCCAGAGTTCCTCATCACCGTCTTCATACACGTCTCTGTGTATCATCAACACAGCAACAGTGCTCAGCTACCCACAGAGTGCCAGCCTTCACTCTCACTTGGGTACCCGACTGGGTGTCCTTGTGAGTATCTCATTTTCCTTTTTCTCCATCACCCACTGTTGGCACGTACACCTCACGCGGCTGCGCATTCTACCCGTCAGATGTCCCTAAATTCATAGGTCCTGATGAGACCCTAGATCACGTATAGGGTCGAAACGTCGTCGGCAACAAAAGAAAGCGAACCATTAACAGCGCGTATTATTGTATATAGCTGCTGTATATTGTGTATTGAGTTGCTAAATGGTCGACTTTTTGAATACCTTGGAAACCTTGTAAAATACTGTCACAATTATGTCACCAATATTTTAGGTTCCTGTTTCTCACTGGGGACACTACGCACATTTTTCTTTTTCATTGTATATAGAATTTTGTTTGTGAAATATAAAATACGATTGTATCAAACCAAAACCATAGGTGTATGTGGTTTCTTCTCCCTCTGACATCATTTTAACCCTTCCATTGCGATTGTGCATCTTATTATCTATATATGATTCTATTATTCCACAGGAACCACTGTTTCTGACAATAAAATTTCAGTTAAGAGCCAATTTTTTAGTGCGAAAACATAATCAAATCATCTACACTTTCAATATGGTCCTGTTTCTTCTAAAGACAGTAGGCTTATTATTTATTTATTTGAAGAGTTTTGTATAGCGCGAACATGAGCAGTGAGGGTATCAGAGCGCTGTACAAAGGACCAGAAGCAAAAAGGAGGTAAAGGCATAAATACAACAACATAAAGGAACTTAACAAGCACAAAAACCAAACAAGAGCAACCCACCTTGTGGTACATGTACAGTAACAAAAGACACCAGCCCTAGAGCTATATAAATGCAAGGCGCAGGCAGCAGCACTGTATGGATCAGAACTCTGGGGCATTGGTGACACTAAACAATTAACAAATGGGGAAAACAAGTTTGCGAGGAGACTAATGGGGCTACCATCATCAACACCACTCATCCCAATGTTCCACAATCTAAATATGAAGCGCATAGGACAAATTGCAACACTGCGACCGCTGCTTTATTGGATACGCCTGTGGATAACACCAGAATTAGCGATATATGGTGAAGGCGTAAGAGAACTCTTAGCCATTGATAGATGTCTCACTTTCCCTTGGCTAAGGTTTGTCAAGAAATGGCTCATAGAATTAGGTCTCAGTTCATACTGGCTCGAGCCATATAACTTAACATCAAGTTGCAAAAATGTACTGAAAAGAACCTATTGGTCACACATCTTGAACATACTCCATTGTGACCCAAGTTTGGGAAGGCTAACAACCCAATTTTTAACTGTAAAACCTAACCCAAGCTTCAAAGAATTTCTTGATAATGCAAGAATTCTGTTCTTAAAATTAAGGTATCACACTTTGCAGATCAAGAGCTATATAGCAAATTGGGGAACAAAGGGAAGACCGCACCTGCACTTTATGTACTCTATGCACTTTAAGGTCTATCGAAAACACAGCGCACATTCTATTCTTCTGCCCAGCATATGCTTGGGCAAGGAGGAAATGGATACGTCCGTTGTGCAATACATTGGGATTCAGGAAGCACCAAGACGCACTGAGGGTGCTGACAGTACTGCACCGTATGTAATATTTGCCTTATCCCAATACTTGTTTGTAGTAGGGATCATAAGAAGCAAAATGGGGCTAAAGCTGTGATGCTGAAATGCACAATGCACTTTTTATTTGGAAAAACACTTTGAATTGCATAAAACTATTTGTTATTTTTAATTGTATCTTATAAAGTTTTAGCTAATTTTAAACATGTATACAATAGGGGAATACTCAGTGATCAGTTTATACTGTTTTATCTTGAGATTGATGATCATTTTATTGAGAATATTATATACATTGCTTGATGAATTTTAGATCATACTAAACAGGTGTTTAGTACATGTATATAGTATAGTTGAGCATAGGCAATTGAATATTTTGTTTGCTGTGAAACTTTTATGGCCTTTGGCCGAAATAAAGTATTTCAACAAAAGAGCAACTAATCTTATGGTGCATGTAGAGTCACAAACATTGCAACGTTGAAAGAGATATCAAAGATATCAACAAGAAATAAAAGTTAGTTATGGTAGTTTCAGGACTATTGCTGTAGATGGTTATTCAGGAGTAACCATTTGACTCATTTTTTGAATGAGGAGGTAGAGGGGTTAGATCCGATCTCTGGAGGAAGATACTTCCATATTCTTGGTGCAAGACCAGAGAAAGCATGATTGTAGGTTCTTTTCTTTTTGAATTTGGGAGGTTTCAGCAGGAGCGTGTAAGAGCTTCTTAGGGTCCGATTCAAACCAGATAGTTCAAGTTTTTTAGCCAGGTAAATGGGGGTGTTATAATGAATAGCTTTGTGCATCAGGCAGGCTACCTTGAACCGAACCCTTGCTTCGATAGACAGCCAATTGAGTTGAATTAGGTCTGGTGTGATGTGATCATGTTTTCTAGAACCAGTGATGAGTCTAGAGGTGCCAATCTACCTTTGAGTAACCCTGCCCGGTACTGGTTGCGTGGGAGTGGTTAACTTTAATTCTTTGCGTTCTGTTTTGTAAGAACGAGGCAAACCAATTTAAGACAGGGCCCGATGGCACCATCCTTTTTTGAAGAAGATCAGTCAGGTTTTCATGTCAAATGGCTCACATCCTTCCTCACTGACCGATCACAGAGAGTACAATTGGCTGACCATGTGTCTGACTCCGGCAAACTCTCGTGTGGGGTGCCACAGGGTTCGGCGTTGTCTCCTCTCTTATTCAACGCCTACCTCCAACCCTTGATAGCCGCACTGAATCTCATGGAGTGTCAGATCTACAACTATGCGGATGACACCCAAATTATTATCCAGATAGACAATGCCCCGGCTGCCCACTCACGAATGCAAAACATTTTAAAATATATAGTCAACTGGATGACGGCCAATTTCCTCAAAATCAACCCTGATAAGACTGAGGTATTGGCCATCACCACAGACTCCAGTCCCTGGAGTGACCTTTTCTGGCCACAAGAGCTGGGCGCAAATCCCGAGCCAGCCCAGGCCGTAAAAAGCCTGGGCATTAAAATCGATGCCAAGCTGTCTATGACTCAGCAGGTATCTGCCGTAGTAGGTAGATGTGTTGGCCTGCTTAGACAGTTACGGAAACTTGCCCCCCTTCTTACATTTGCAACTCTCAGAACGGCAGTATCAGCCTTGATGGTGTCACGATTGGACTACGGGAACTCACTGTACATTGGCCTCCCAGGAAAGCTGCTTGCTAGATTACAGGTCATTATGAATGACGCTGCCAGATTGATTTTTAAACTGCCTAGGAGGGCCCATGCTACCCCCCTCTTACGCCAGCTACACTGGCTCCCGATCAGGCAGAGAATTAGATTTAAGGGCCTTTGCATTGCGCATAAGGCCATCTACGGTCAAGCCCCATCCTACATTAAGGATCGCCTGGCTACCTACACTCCTAGCAGGTTACTACGGTCTTCGGAGGCCGGTCTGCTGGCCTGCCCCCGCTTTAGCATGACCTCTAAAGGAGGCAGAGCCTTCTCGACCTCAATCCCTGTATTATGGAACAAGTTACCGGAGAATCTGCGGAAGGAACAGGCCCTTCTCCCTTTTAGGAAGAAGTTAAAAACACTCCTCTTTGTGGAAGCTTGGGGCACAACTTAATCATTTACATCCCCTTCTCGTGCCAGGGCAGGGCTCTCTCTCACAGCGCTTAGAGACCAGACGGTGATAACGCGCTCTATAAATGACAGTTACAATTACAATGTTTGACCATGTCAAACGCTGAGGACAGATCAAGAAGGCTAAGTAGACAGGGTACATTCTGGTCAAGAGATCTGAAGGCGTCATCAACAATGTGTGTTAGAGTCGTTTCAGTACTATGACCCGCTCTGAAACCTGACTGGTATTGGTCAAGGAGCTGAAACGTCTCGATGTGGTTTCAGAGCTGTGTGTGGATGCATTTCTCAAGCAGTTTGGCCAAAGTCATGATATTAGTAATTGAACGGAAGTTGTTAGGATCCGCTATGTCTGCATTTGGCTTTTTTGGGATAGGGGTGACTTGTCCCATCTTGAGGCAGTCAGGAATCCTACCCTGCATGAGAGATTCAGGGATAATCGTGACCCAGAGAGGGAGAATGCCTTTTCAATGAAGTGTGCTGAGAAATCCTCCCCACTGGGGAAAGATCTTGGGTGCAGTGTTAGTTGGTTGAGTGGTTAGCTTGTTGTTTGATGATTTCAAATAGTTTTTTGGGGCTGTTTTTGGCATCGTCCAGCTGTGCCCTAAAGTGATCGTTTTTCACACTACGGACTATATAAAAAAAAAAATCACTTACCTCCCAGCTGGCCGGCTGGCTGGCCACCGCCTCTCCTGCATCCTCTTCCTGGTTTCCTGTGGGAAACAGGAATCACCAGGGCTCCCACGCTCCCGCAGCCAACCACAGGGCTGCAATGCAGTGTTGTGATTGGTCTAAGCGCCGTGACACGGCGCTCAGCCAAGGGCTAAAAGGGCTGTAAATGCAGCCTGCATGGAGAAGGGGGAAGGTGCACATGACTGGTTTGGGCGGTCCGAGAGGGCCGACCAAACAGTCATTGCACACTTAGGAGGGTTTCACCACTCCTCCCCTGCTCTTCAGCCCCGGCCCCTCGCGCAAGCTGCCGCAGCAGGAGGACAAAATAAAATGATAATAACATTAGTTATTATCATTTTATTTTTTCCTTTCTTTTCCTGCTCCGAGGCAGTGGGTCGATGCACCTCCGCCTTAGCAGAAGAGCTGCCACTGGTTTGGATGTTGAATGGTGAGGGTGAAGAGACACTGCTAGAACAGTTGTTGTAAGATAGAAGTAGGGAGAGAGTGTCATTGTCAGACAGATGGGGAGTAGACCTATGGGGCCTGGAGTGGTGATTAAGAAGGGGGCGTGTTTTCCAGAGTGGACTGAGCAGGTTTTTGGAAGACAAAGTTTCTCTCCTGCAGTGTTTATCCACTGCGGGAGAGCTGGGTTGATTAGTCTCAAGGGTAGGATTGAGCTTCCAAAACTGCTCCATCTTCATAGAGAAGTGTAATAGGGTCTGCGGGCTATCTTTAACAAGTTGGAGATCATGCTTGAGGTCAGCCAAATTATCCTCAATGGAGGGCAGGTTAGCATTGTGGGCGGCAGGTCTAGGAGTAGATAGATGAGACCCCTCGGGAGAGGGGTGTTGGAAGGCAAAGTGGGTTCCTCATAGGTGAGAAGGTAAGTAGTGGGGAAGGGGATGGGATCCTGCTTGAGGTCAGCCCCATCTTTTCCTCAATGGAGGGCAGGTTGGCATTGTGGGCGGCAGGCCCAGGGGTACTAGTTGATGAGATCTCCCGGGGAGAGGAGTGATGGGGGGCAAAGTGGATTTCTCATAGGTGAGGAGGTAATTAGTGGGGGAGGAGACAGGATGTTGCGGCTTAGAGGATGGAGTACTGGAGTATGAGACTAGGTGAGGGGTAGGGAGAGTTGACAGATTTGCTTCCTCTAAGTTTCTTAGGTTAAGGGGCAGTGTACACTGATGGGCAGGAGACGACGGTGGAAGAGTGTGGTCTCCGTTGGAGAGAAGGAGAAGTAGCGGAATGGTGGGTAGTAGAGTTGAGGTTCACCAGACTATTGTTGTTGGAAGCTTTAGCAGTCTGAGCATTGTGTTTCAGACAAATAAGTGAAGAGGGAGATGGCAGAACACTTATTTTGGTCTTCGGGCAGACCTGAGTTGATATACCAGGACTAGGTTTGTTGGCATTGAATTCACCGTCGGTGCCAGGGGACTGTTCATACCGGATCAGGGGGAGTGAGGGAGAGGCGGAGAAGGAGGAGGATGATTTGTGAGGTTTTGCAACTGAGGGGAGATTTTGATTAGGTAGGCTAGCTGAGACTGTATTATCCAATGTATTTTTAATCCTCGTAAAGATTCTGTCATACTGTTAAAGATTTTGGTCTTATGCTTATATAAGGATGTTTCCATTGTTGTAGAGGGATAATACAAGATCAGCATTGAAGTCTGGTGAGGGTATTATGGTTATTCAGAAACCATGAGGAGTTTTCCTCATTGGTTTGGCTCGAAGTGTGGATGTTAAGTCTCTTCTCCACTGGGCTCTTCTGGTAGTGAAGAAAATTAGGTCATTAAATACAACACCCTTTGACGTGCAGAAATAGGCATCAGAGATGAGCGTTTCAGGGAATCGTTTGATCAGATTGTGTTTGAAGATCTTGGCCGCGTTCTTAGAAAGGTTAGTGGGGTAGACAATCCTAAAAGCATTAAGACCTACCCGTGCCAGGTTGTCCTAGAAGCTAGTGTGAGTTGGTGTCATGGTGTACATATGGACAACGTTAATGGTTGTGAAAGGTTCTTGGTTCGAGATTGAGATGTCACCAGAGCGTTATAGTATATCCAACCTTTTGATTCAAAGTATCTGGTACACTGTATATTGATTCACTAGACCATGAACAAGCACCATTCCAAGATGGCTGATACTAAAGTGAATCCAAGTGAGAAGTCCTACCTTTCTTTTGTACCCTGGTCAATATTTTAAAAGTTCTACTTTTACTTTCTATGAGAGGGAAAGAGTGCTAGTCCTATGTTTATTTTTAACAATCCCAGTGAGAAGGCTTATCTTTCTTTAGTGCACTGGCAACTTGTATAAAGTCCTTCTGTACTTTCTATGAAAGGAAATTCATGCTAGTTCTATGTTTATTTTCATCAAACTACTCGGCCGCCATCTTGAGGAAGAAACTTCATGCGAAGGGAGGTAGATAAACTCCCAAAATGGACGAGCGCCGTCCTCAATAGCAAAAAGTCAGGCCAATAAATATAAATGTCAGGCAATAAAAGCAATTTCCCATCAGGCACAGCAGTCACAAGCCACCCCCCTCGCATCGAGCAAATGGTGTGGGGTTCAAGAAAAGTATGCAGGAGAGAGAAGCCGAATAAGCTGGACCGGAGTCACACACAACTCCTAAGCCATAGATCGAGAGGTCTCATCAACAAGCGCTGGTTGCTGTTTGCCAGGTGGAGGCGGGCCCCGACATTTCAAAGGCAGACTGCCAAACAAACCATGGCGCCCGTGAGCCAAAAGCCCGCTAGATTGTTGAAAGGCATGTCGCGCAGCAGGGGTCAACAAGGACCCAAGCTTCCGAGCACCAGAAGGCGGCCGCTGAACTCAAGCAGGTGCACCAGACTGCAGCTCGCTAGCAAGTTGGGGGAAAAGGGAAAAACTCACCGCCACCACAGCATAATAGAAAACTCCAGGCGAGAGGCGTCACAACCGCTTTTTAAGGCTATTATGACAAATCTAAATGTGTTTACAAACACCTTTTTTACCTCCACTGGTCTTTTTATTTTGTATTTCTCCGATGATTCCTAGTCTTTAAGGACCCACAGAGCTGCGAAGGATCCTTTTCTTCTCTCCGGTGTCAAATTCTCATCTTCTGTAGTTGGAGTATAAATGATAAATTATCTTTCCGCTCCTGCAGTTTCATAACAGGTTCCATTGGTGGAGGATTAAAGACTTATTCAGAAAGGACTTGGAGACTAAACCCTTCGACTCTTAACCTAACGCAACTTGGAGCAACCCGGTTGGCTTATAAAAAACAAATTTTTAGAGAAAAGGCTACTTTCTTCCGCAGCCAACTAGACCAGGCGAAGAATAGAGCTAGAGAACTTTTCAACATTGTCAAAAGTCAAACAAACGGCACACCCCCACAAGAAATAAAAGCCACCAAAGATCGATGCGAAGAAATCGCCAGCTTCTTCACAGATAAAGTCACAAAAATTGAGCAATCCTTCATCCAAACCTCTAATCCTCCCTCCCTCACAACTTGCACCCCTTTAGCCACCCTTGACCAAACAGATCGAAATCATACCACGGACAACCAGGCCCGCTTCCGACTGAAAAATGACGCTAATTGGTCGAACTTTGAACTCATGGCGGAAATCGAAGTCTTCAATATAATTGCAAGCTTAAAGCCTACTTCCCACACTATGGATCCCCTCCCATCCACAATAGTAAAAAAAACTCAACCACATCATTACCCCTTTCTGGACAAAAATCATCAACTCCTCTCTCACAACAGGTTGTGTCCCAGACTCCCTTAAGCTAGGACAAATCACACCTATACTCAAGAAACCAGGGGCCGACCCCAATGAGCTCAATAACCTCAGACCTATCTCCAACCTTCCGTTCCTAGCTAAAACATTGGAGAAGTGCGTTCTCCAACAACTTAACAAGCATATTGATGACTTCAACCTCCTCGACACCTTTCATTCGGGTTTCAGGAAAGGTTGTAGCACCGAAACAGCGATGCTCAACATTGCAGATGATATCCACAGAGCCTTAGATGAAGGTGAAGCCTGTCTCCTCATCCTTATTGACTTATCAGCGGCATTTGACACAAACCACCGAGCTGTGCTTGAGACTCTGAAGAGACGCTCTGGCATTAATGGCACAGTACTAGAATGGTTCACTTCCTTCCTTCAGCACCGTTCGCAACAGATTAAAATCAAATCCTGCCTCTCTGTACCAACACGAGTCAAACTTAGAGTCCCGCAAAGATCGATCCTCTCACCATCCCTCTTCAATCTCTTCATGGAACCCCTTGCAAGTATTCTGAAACAAGCAGGGGTTCAATACCACCTATATGCAGATGACACACAAATATACTACAAAATCAAATCACCCAGTGACGTCCGACACCTCAATGGCACGCTAACCAAGATCCAATCCTGGTTTAACACAAACCACTTAAAACTGAACCCGGACAAAACGGAATTAATACTGTTCTCTCCGAAAAGTAACCACCGACCAATTCAAAACTGGCTCAAGGAGCTTGATGCTCTAAACTACTCCCTCGTCCTATCCGACTCAGTAAAGTCACTAGGCATTACCCTGGATAAGAAATTGTCAATGAAGGACCACATCAAGAACTCTGCAAAAAGCGCACTTTACTCTCTAAAACACCTCAAGAAAATTAAACCTTTCATTCCTCAAGATGATCTCAAGACAATTGTACAATCCCTAGTCCTTTCTAAACTGGACTATGGGAACGCCATCCTAACAGGGTCACCAAAAGCTCACCTAGCCCCACTAAGGTCAGTCCTTAACATGGCAGCTCGACTCATAACTGGTGTAAAAAGATTTGAACACATCTCACCAACCCTCAACGCTCTCAACTGGCTTCCCATGGAAGGTAGATGTATTTACAAACTGGCCTCCATCACACACAAGGCCCTTCACGCCCAATCCCCCAACTACCTAAACAGCAAACTAGTAAAAGCAGGAAAATCCAGAACTCTGAGAAGCACCAACTCACTTCTTCTCATCCCTCCGAAACTGAAAAGGAAAACGACCCAGTGCCGGTCCTTCTCTGGTAACGTACCCAGGATGTGGAACGCACTCCCCATTGACCTCAGATACAACCCTTCCTTCTCTTGCTTCAAAAAGGACCTGAAAATCCTTTTCCTCGACCAAGTCAACTAACCTAGGCATCAATAACCTAATGAACTCCCCCCTCACTCTGACCTTCAAGGATGGTGATTATCTGACTGTGTCAACCACCTGTGTCTTTCTCCCCTCACTGGATACAGAAGTATTATGTCTTTGCTTATATCTTTATGCATCCTCATGTCCTGCGATGTTATGCAATTTTTCTTTTCCTTTGTGTATGTAAAGCGCTCTGATACCCACGGGTCTAGCTAGCGCTATATAAAACTTTATAAATAAATAAAATAAAATAAGATCGATATTTGTGCTGCACATATAGGGGGATAGCTTAGTTCTTTGTCACTTTTTCATCAACAAATGTTGGGTCATTTAATTGTTTATCCCTTGACCACCTACAAAAGAAATTGCAAAGCTTTAAGCACACATTGTTTAAAGCAATATAAGGGGATATTTCTATGGGACGTCAGATGCACATATATAATTTCTGCTTGAAGTTGAGCTTGAAAAGAACATGCAGATCAACACGCTGTGAGCAGAATTTCCTTGTGTGATTACATTGGGTTGATGCATTGTCTGCTTCTGCCAAGCAATGTTACCACATTGTGCTATTACCCGCACAGTAAGACAATATTTTTCCCATTTGTCCAGGAAAAAACTCTGAGGTATGTTAGTCTTTTTTGGCCTAGTGTGCGTGCTTTTTGAGTGTAGACTTGCGTGTGAAGACAAGGGAGCAGCAGTCCATGAATCATTATGATTTTGCATGCACACTGGCACAGGAGGGGGTCAGTGTGGCATGCAGCTTCCCCCCCTCAGCCTCAGGGCCTAGTCAGGCAGTCGCTGTCAGTCAAGCCTCATACACACTAACAAGTGCACCTCTACTGTAATATTGTATCATTAAACATAGTAACCTGCCCCTTCCACCCAAGTGTCAATGGTTGCAAACCATCAGTCTGCATAGGGTGGAAAATCGCTACCAATGACGGACCATGCTAGAGTTGCTCGGCCTCACCCTGCGAGGTCCCCGTCCTCTGCTTTAAAATTGCTGTCGCACCCAGACTCTGCCCCAATGGAAGTGAAGCCTAGATTGTTAGATACTGACCCGTGACCAGCCTTCAGCTTTGGTTCCCCCACTGCCCTCACCAGAACCAAGACTAAGGAGAAGGGATCACTTTGGTTCTTCTGCTTGCTTGTCCCTGGCTCACCTACCTCAGACTTTGGCCTGGGATACCAGTGTGCAGCACTATGGGTGCCCTGTCTGCCCCTTGCACAGGCAGCACGCCCATGACAGCTAGCACACAGCAGCCATCCATCAGTTACCAGGCCTAAAGTGCTGACCGCGCTGACCGTGCTGGTGCCACCCGACACCAGGCAGCGCAGATAGGCTGGGTAGCAACTGGCAAGGAGGGGGAACATCCTTAACGACGACTTAAAGCCGAACAACGACTTGCAGGAACAACGACTTAGCCTGAACCACGCATGTGCGTGGTTCAGGCTAAGACGGTCTAGTGTTCCGGATGGGCAGTCCTGAGGAGCATCGGAGGAACAGGAGAGGTAAGAGGGGTTTGGGGGTGGGAAGGGAGGGTTGGGTGTTAGTTTTTAGGGGGCGGGGTTAGTATTCGTTTTTCGGGGTTGGGGGAGGTCGTGATCGTTTTTAGGGGGTGGGAGGGGTTTGTGTTAGTTTTTAGAGGGTGGGAGGGGTTGGAGTTATTTTTAAGGGAGTGGGGGGGGTTCGTATTAGTTTTTAGGGGGTGGGAGAGGTTCGAGTTGGATTTTAGGGGGTGGGAGGGGTTAGTGTTAGTTATTAGGAGGTTGGGGGTTCATCTAAGCTTTTAGGGGGTGGGAGGTGGGGGGGTACGGGATAGATATTAGGGAGTAGGAGGGGTTGGGAATAGATTTTAGGGGGTGGTTTACCATGCATTCCTTTATCACGAAAATTCGTGGTAAAAGAATGTGTGGTAAAACAAATCGTTGTTGAGACGCGGTCGTAGTACAGACCGCGTGGTTTAGGGAGTCGTTGTTGAGGAACTCTTTGTTCCAACATACAACCGGCAAGGAGAATCACTTGTGTGTCATGTGCACTGCAGCACTGAGAGCTGACTGCGGTGCACTAAGTCTGTAACGGCTGCTGAGCAGAGCGGCTGCAGCCTGTGGTCCAGGGCGTAACTCTGCCTGTGCGAGCCAGTGGTCCGAGTGCTTCCTGTAGAGCTGTCAGTTGGACAACTGGAAGTGCACTGGAGTTCAAAATTCTTTGGTCTCTGTAACTGTACTATATTTTGTCAAAATTCAAATTGCAGTTTCATTCTGAGTCCCATAATTTGAATGATAGTGGGCACTTAAGTTTCATCTGCTTTTGATACCAGGCGTGCATGAGGCACTTGTTGCTGCTGTGATTTCATCTGAGCTTCTAGTGTCAACTTCATGCGAAATATAAAGTATGTACCCAAGTAAAATAATGTGAGAATGGACTGCTGGGCTGCTTTAGCTCCTCAAATAATTAAACATAAAGCTTTAACAAGAGACACCCAACTAGAGGCTGAACAGCATTATGTGAAACCAGGAGGCAATCCCAGCTTCCGCGCTTGATCAAACTCTGTGATCCTAGGCAATTACTTTATTTAATTGTGCCGCCTTTTTCTTCATCACATTTGAGAGAACTTGGAAATATATCAGTTCAAGACGTGCACATACAAAATCCACCCCCTGTGCATGGTTTAATGGACTGGAATGTTAGTCCTTCTCTAAACACTCGAGGCCACATATAGGGGCAGATGCCACCTGTTTCCTAATTTTCATTACAAGAGACAAGGCTCATATTATGCTGTTTCTATTCTTACTGTTTATTATTTACAGCTCTTTAACGCACTACAACACACACAATTCTGCACAACCCGGCAGGAAGTGGCATAAACATTATTAATCAGTCCACAATATAAATGGAGGCAATTAATATAACTTCCTTTTTAGGTCGAGCCTGGAGTAGCGCGCAAGCGCTACTTCTGGCGAAGACTTTATGTAGTGGGGTTTTCAAAGCTGACCACACGCTCGTGCACAATGGCCTTTTCTGTGCGGTTACGCGCACGTTTCAGGCACGATGCACGAGCGTGTGGTCAGCTCTGCACGCTGCCGCGCTCGCTCGCCCCCGCTCCTCTCTTCAACGCTTTGTTCTAGTTATAAAACTTCCAGCTTGTATGTTTTTTCATCACGGGCCACTAGGTGGCATCCTGCACAAAGTGTTTAAGAATATAAAAAATAGCCTCCAAGTGAGGTCCATGAGTCATCTCACTTTAACAAAAGATCCTCGGCACAACCCATTTTTCACGTGGGTAGGTGGGACGGCTGAATGTGGAGACATGCCAAGCAGTAAAACCTGTGTTACAGGTGAATAACATGATCAGGAAACATGACTTGTTATAGATTGACATGCTTTCATTGCGTCACATGTAGTAAAACTTAGATATGCATTTACTTTCGTTCTTTTGTAACCCTGTGATAGTATCTGAAAAGCTTTAAAAAGGCACAGCTGAGGCCATGAAGACAATGGCAACCAATTCTTAACACGAATTACCATACCATCTGACTGTGCATCCGAGAGTGCTTCAAAACACAACACAGCGGGCTAGGTCACCCAGGGGTTACCCATCAATGTTAAAGCCAATGGTGGAGGTGGTTGAATCCTTCCAGAATCTGTCAGTCTGCTGCCGGAAGCTGCCCAATACCTATTTAGCACTGCACACATCGGTCAGTAATTGGTAAAAAAGGGTTTCGATTTTTCTAATCCCTATTGCCTTGTCTTGGTAACATCCGAGGTCCATTTTCCTATCAAAGGTGTGCACGGACATTTCTAAAAGAAAGGAACGATTCTGAAGCAAACTCGGGAGTGCTAAACACCTATATGGCAATCAAACATGATGTCGAGAAGAAAAATTCAGTGGGTTCTTAAAACAACTTTGCCCCTAAGGAGTAAAATATAAGGTTTATTAGAGACCATATCTCACTATTTGCAAATCGATGGATTTGTGTGTTTATTTTACACAGAGGACACACAAGATTTCGCAATATAATGTACAATTCCCAGAGTGCAGCAGGATTTCGGATTGGGCAGAAGCCTTTCTACTTCTCAAAAGGTTCCTCTAATTTTTCTCTGCTAGTTACCGCTGATATTTTGACTTTGGGAATTGAGAAATCACTAGCTGGTTTCTCACTGAATGTGCTTCCTTTAAAACCTAACGAGAAAATGGAAGCCTTATTATGTGAGTACTTGTAATTACATGTAAATGAAAGCTATATAGTTTCTCAACCACAGGCGCGCAGCCTGCCTGTTCTTTGCATGGGGGGGGGGGGGGGGGAGAGATACAGAACAGCCGGGCCTGGTCAAACCCACAGAGGCCTGCAGCTTAAGGCGGATTGTATTGTATTGGAATTGCATTTATATAGCGCTTACTACCCCTGACGAGGCGTCGAAGCGCCTTTTCGGATGTGGGCATACGTTACTTTTAACAGTGGGGGCATTTTGTAAGCTTCCAACTGACCACTCATTAAACTGAGTATTAGTCAAATGCGAGAAACCTATAGTAATGTAGGAAGTGATGGGGCTGGAGGACCAGATTAGGGGCATCATTCCGCCTCTACCGCGAATCCTATATCTGAGGGCGTTTGAAACGTAAGCTCTAGATTTGCACGGGCGTACTTCATGTAGTGAAGTGTGCTGCTTGACACCTGCGGGGCAAGTCTAGGTATCAAACCCCAAACAAAGGAAAAGGGTGGAGGCCATGCATGGCAAGTTAGCCACCGGAGCCCGGCCTTTGAAGTGCTCCTAAGGCACAGAACATAGCTGGAAGTTGGGCAGTCAGACCATGGACCTATTTAGAGGAGAAGTTGGAAGCAGAGAGACTAGTGAATGTTGAAATTGCAGGAATATCCGATGAAAGAAACAACATCCTCAATGCTGCTTTTCTTACCTGCTCTTTTGCAGTTTTCATGCCCAAAAGGGGTTTATACTGCGCTATACGACCCTTCTGTACTGCTGAAGTACCTAGAGTAAAAGTATGCATGAGGTATTGGTGCTTGTTCGATCGCCGCCTCCTCAGCGGTCTCAGATGGAATTGCCTGGATCCTGTGGATGTTATATGTCTGATTGTTGTATTTTCAACTAAAGAGCATTGATGGCACGAGGCTCCGAGGTAATCAAAGTCAATCCAAGTCCTGTAGAAAGCGCTGAATCTCTTTGACAAAGAAGCGCTGAAACATGATGACAAACTCCACCGTTCGGAGGTGTAAAACTCAAGTCCAGGAGGATATAATGAGCGCCATTTAGATTCACGTTATGTGAATGTGTCTTATATGGGATTCATCCTGGAGATCTGGCTAGCCCTCCAGCACCTATGTTGGACGTGTCTGATATAGCGGATGCATAATGGTGACATGCAATTTAATCTTGTGAAGGTATAACCGGTATAATTTTTTTTTTTAAACGGAACATACCCGTCCTTATTCAATTTTAATCTTTTTCTTTTCATCCTATTTTACTCCCACATATTTACTCCTACATATTATTCTAATTTACTGCATTAAGAAAACCTTTCCGTAAAATGTAACTGATATTAACTCAAATAAAAAAAAATAGACAGAAACAGAACAGAGGTGGCACTTCAGTGTAAAACAGACCATTCCAAAAGAGGAGGAAAATGGAGGCAAAGAGGCTCTGCCAAAACAAGTAAAAAACACCGCCACCGAGTCCACTTTTAAGAATCCGATCATGATGTCAGGGAGCATCAGATGACATTTAAAATCAGAGAACAAGTTAGATCTGGCTCAAAAATCTTTACATTTTAGTAACGATTAATAGAGCGACAACCAGCACTAAAGATTTGGGATCACATACCACAGAGGACTAGTTAATTTACAGCTAAACTAACAATCTGGGGATAGGGGCCTTCATGCTGAGGAGTCCAGGTAGACTGCTTCACCCGAAGGAGTAACATGTGCTTCGCAGAAGGAATCATCTACGGATGTCTTGTTTCCATCAGACATCCATCAGAGTGAGATGACCATGTCATGTACCTCTACACTGCGGTCTCAATTGTAGACTCCTGTTCAGTCAGTCTTCAATCAGTCTTCAATCAGTGTGTGCCTCGAAGCCGAAGGGGACAGGATCGGATTGTTAACATCTGACACACTGACTTTGAGTGCCCAGATGTAGAGCTGGGATGGCAACACTGGTGTTCCCAGTTTCTTCAACAACTTTTATTTCACACAATTCGACATTCAGAGGGAACAGTGGAAATTGAGTGATGTGTTCCCTTTGACTTTACTTTGCTCTCCCCAAGAAGGGTAAAAATCGGCATTCGAAAACACGGAGGAATAAAGCAAAAGAAACCCTGATTTTTGGTAACGGAGGACGAGAATGAAGGTCTGGAATGTTCCCCATTATTACAGACTTGATGCCCAGACATTGCCGCCCTCCAGCACCTTTTCGGACATATTCGACACTCATGAACAGGGTGGGTGTCAGGAAAGCACAGGAGACACAAGACATGTGGATCATTTCTTGGGTGTTTCCTCAATTAGAGGCAATTGACAAGCACCGAAGGCATGGCATCTGCTTGAGGAGAATAAAAGCCAAAAGCCAGATTACACCAATGGTAGTCGAAGACGGACAACATCGGCCAATACTGAACCAAAGTTAGATACATGTAAGAAACAAGCATTGGCATAGCCAATAGGTCTCGCTTTTGGGACCTTATAAGTATTTAGTTATGCAGCACAATATCCTTGGTGCAACAACATCAACTGTTGCATGGCTAAACACTTATAAGGTACAAGGTTTAGCCATGCAACAGCTGATGTTGTTGCACCAAGGATATTGTGCTGCATAACTAAATACTTATAAGGTCCCAAAAGCGAGACCTATTGGCTATGCCAATGCTTGTTCTTGTTGCTCAGAGTGAAGTTTTGGGCCTGGTGTTGAGAGTGGTTAATTCTTTAAAGAGAAGCGTTTTTGATGGTGATTGACTGTTGTCTGGCATTTCTGTGCTGGAGCACCGCTGCTGGCTCTCTCCAGTGGCAGGAGAAGAGGCTGCTTTGTTTCAAGCGCGCTTCCAGAAGGATGGGACCGCCAGTGAGGTCTATTTCAGGAGCACCGTGTTTATTTCAAGTGTGTTCAACTGCTTGTTACTTTGTTAGGTGGCTTGGTTTCAATTGATTTAAGTGGCAGGAAGGACGCGCTAGGCAAGAGTGCTGAGGGGAATACATGAAAGCGATTTATAATGGTTTTTTCTGAACACATGTATGTTTATATGACCTGTTTTGACTGTCTATTTGTTGTTTACATGTACATTTACAATTTAACTGAAATAAAAGTAGAAGAGCATAAGTGACAAAAATGTTTGAGGTTGCCTCAATTGATTTTGCTTGGAATTTATGTGGGGGTTCAACCCCCGATGATTGCCACTATCTTTGTACATAAAGGCTAATTAGTCAAAGACCGCGAAAGGGATAATGATGAAATAGAGGAAGCAATATGTAAGAGAAATCTCTGTGAATTCCTGGCTAATTCTGTATCCTCTTCAATTTCAAAAGCGTGTTCTACAGGGAAAACTAAAGAAATGTATAAAAGCACTAGGTGTGGCTTTTATTACTAAGAGTGTTGATTGATTGCATGATGGGTGAGATTGTATGTGTTTGCGGGAATGGTTCAAGCAGTGATTGTGGCAGTTGGCTGAGTGGGTTGGTATATGGGAGTGGCTGGGTGAATGTGAATGAAAGCTTGATGTGGATGGTTAATTGTTGGTGAGTGTATGTAGTCTTGTGAAGGGGAGTGAAACATTTAATTTCAGGGGTAAGTGAAGTTGGTAGGTAAAAAGAGTGGCTGGGTAGGTAAATATGAATAACTGGGTAGGCAAAAGTGAGTTAGAGTACCATGAAGCAACAAATACAATGCACGTCCCTCAAAGTATCTTAAAAAGAAAATTAACAGTAAGTAATTGGGTGGTTGAATAAGTATTGAGTGACGTGGGTGGGTGAATATGAATGGGTGGGGGATTCAAGTACAGCTACTATATAGATGTGATGATATAAAAGGAATCTAGTCGCAGCCTATAGCCTCTTAGTTGGGTCTAAGGGCTCATTGCATCCACTACGGGGTCCGGAACGTGGGTCCATGGGCACAAGTTTGAATCCTGGTAGGTCCACTCAGCCTCCCCCCACCCCAGTCATACCTCCCGCGAGGTTCATAAAATGAGTACCATTGACTTGGGAAATAAAAATATGTTTATCAGAGCCAAGATACAGGTAAACGTGCAGTACAAATACACGTTATGTTAAAAATTCCTCTGCCATACGTTGTAATCATCAGCCACCACTAGCTAAAACAAGAGCCAGAATTCTTGTTTAGTGTGCCTTGTAGACCGCAATGTGTCGAAAAGCAATCCAGTGTGGTACACTTAAGTGAAAACTGAAAGTTTGGATCTAGGCATTGGCTGGCCATTTTAACCACGATGTGGCACCCATGGTTGGTTCCCATGACGTGGCACCCACGGTTGGTTCCCATGATGTTGCACCCACGGCTGGTTCCCATGATGTGGCACCCACGGCTGGTTCCCATGATGTGGCACCCATGGCTGGTTCATGCTGGTTCCCAGGGCTGCGCTTTTCACCAATTTGTAAAGTAGAGAGGCCAATCTTGTGTATGTAGAAAGTCCTCAGTTTTCCAGCCCGAGGTAAAAGCTGCAACCGTGTATGCAAGCATAAATCCAACTGACTTTGTCAAGATAAAAAGTTCTAAACTAGAATACGGAACAGGACTACAAAAAATGGCAGAAAGGTATATGAACCTGCATTGGCAAAGCCAATTGATCTCGCCTATAGAACCTACTGGCTTTGCCTATGGTTTTAGAGATGCTGTGCAGCATGGCTAAAGAGTATACAAAAAAGGCGCTAGAATGCATCTGCCCACCTCAATTTGTAGGTGCTTGCAAGTAAGAATCGCCCTTTGAAGCTAGAATGCATCTGCCCACCTCAATTTGTAGGTGCTTGCAAGTAAGAATCGCCCTTTGAAGTGCACCCCAATTATTATATGTAAACCCAGCAGACCTGTCAAACATGCTGTGACACTTTAATGTCAAAGAGAGGCTCATTGTGAATTGGGCCTGACTGACTGGAGGAGATCAAAAGAAGGGCCCTGCCTAAGTGTCTACCACCAATTGCTTGTGACAGGAATGGCCTCTTTGAAGTGTGTCCCAAGTGTCATATGAAAAAAAAACATCAGACCTGTCTAGCAGGATGTGACATTCAAGCAGTACTTGACACTAATATCAAAAAGGATCCTACCAGCTCCTCTGCATATTGTAAGGTTCAGATGGGTCATCTCTGCCTATTCAGGTCAGCCGGTATTAGCTCCTGGGAGCAAGTTCTCACCGCATTCACGTCTACTCAAATGATATTTACTGGCTGGCCGAAGTGGGAGAGCAAAATGCAGATTTAGCTTCCTGCGACTTCAGGCAGAGCAAAAGTAACTTTATAAAAGTAACTTTTTCTATATTATTTATTAAAAAAATCAGACTTCACCATTGAATTGGATTTTTAATAGCTATCAAATATAGTTGTTTATTTTTTTAGCTACTCCCTTACCCATGATACAGTATAAGTATTTAATATTGCATCCCAGTGTTACTTTGGAGCAGGCAGTTTGCTACTGTGAAAATTGCAATGAGGTGCTAGTCATTGTAAAGACATGTTTAACATTAAACTTTTACATGTCCAAAATGTTTTGGCAATAAAACCTACTTAGAGGTGACTTATAAATATTTAAAAGGTAGGTTTAGCCCTGTTAGTGTCAGGCCTGCCTTGGTCATACTTTGTATGTGGCAGAGGGGGACGGTTTGGGTGACCCATTTAAGCCGCACTATGCGGCAGGAAACTGCTTGCTGTTCTGGCTAGTAACTTCCTGCCGTTACAACACATACCTGCTCTTTTGGGTTTCTCCTCACGTCTCTCTGAATCCTGTCTGCGGTTCTCTCGTCGGATTCATGCAATCATGGGACTCCGCTTACCCCATCTTTAGGGGATCCAGTTCTGCTGTTTCTGCGCCTTCCTGCAGCAATACCTTTGCACAGCACCTGGAATAAAAAAAAGAAACAGAAGACAAGATGTAAGCCATATACTGTTTGGGGTGACGTGCTAGTGATGCGCGTACACTTACCTTACAGACATTACTGATACTTATCTGATTTTGTTTGGGGTCTGCCTCTCGGCTTCTGATCTTGCTGGTTATATCTGTGGGGAGGTCACAAGAGCATCAGTCATTCTTATGTTCATGTTAAAATACTGGGTTACAGTATACCTTATATTGCTCTAAGCATTACTGTGAATCAATGAAAGCTAATCATTTTTACCTTTTTTCCTTTTGATTTTTCTGAGGTGGCAAATGACAGTGTGCATGAAGTAATGCATTTATTTTGTATGGTGTTATCACTTTCTCTTTTACAGCTCTTCAGCACTAGCCTTGTGTTAAGACGCTGTTATGAATGCTAAACGTATGCTACGTTACAATTGCTTCATTGTTTAGGAGATGCAATAACACGAGATATCACCTTAGCTGATATGATTGGCAACCTGCAAAAAGAAACTCAAACATTGTCATGTTTTGCAAGGGTTGGGAGCTGCTGGGATTAGTGGATAGGCTGCAGGGCAAGGCTCAAAGGTTGGGGGTGGTACCTTTCACACATCTTCCGCTTCAGGAACCAGTCAGGGTAAGGGTGTCACCGTTATTCAAGTCACTACCCCTCCCACTATTCCATTAGCTCCTCCAGAATGCTTTACCATTTAAAGTTTCCTTCATTTATCAATCAATGCCAGTTGCATTTCATTTGCAAGGCCTCTTGTTTTCCTAACGAGCAATCAAAGGTAGCTTTTCTGCTATCATATTTAGTGGGGAACAGCAGCTCCTTATACTAGTGGACCGCAATTATCCCTTGTTATATGATTAAATAGCCTTTAAGTCATAGCTAAAAAGACTATTTGATCATCACTCCTTTATGCAGTCAATGGACACTGAGTTGCTTCATCTAGGACTGTGTAGTAAAGATATCATGACTTATATTTCCACCTTTAATCGGTTAGTTGCTGAAACAAATTGGCATTAAAAAAAACAAAGTTCCCTGTTTTACAGAGGACTGAGAGTCTAAATAAAGGATCCTGTAGTGAGTTGGTAGACTTGATAGTTAAACTGGACCATCGTCTATCAGAAAGACGACGAGATAGAGGATGTACTGATGCCAGGATGTTCATGTATCAGGAAAGAAAACCTGAACCAGACACACCCTCAGTTGACCAGGAACCTATGCAAATAGGTAGTCTCAAAGGCCCCTTGAGTGAAGAAGGTCAGAGATGGCGTGATATGAAGTTATGTCTATACTGCGGGGAAAAAAGGTAATTTCCTACGGGACTGTATTCTGAAGCCTAAAAGAAGAGGGGAGTCGGGAGACTAAAGGCCCGAGACCTGTTGAGATGAGTGTTTCAGATAGTATAGCTCCTACAGTCTCACAATCCTTAGCTCAAATCATTTCTATGAACTTTCTCATCATTTCTTAGTTTACACTTGCTTGACTTGGGGAGAATACTCCAAGTACTTATATGTCTTAATAGATTCTGGTGCTACTGGGCTCTTTATGGATATAGATTTGGCTGCTCAATATGCTATACCCACCGTAGTCAAAGACATGGCTGATGATGTTGGGACCATGGATGGAAGTGCCTTAAAATCAGGACCCATAACACGTTCCACTACGAATTTACTGATGCATATACAAGAAACACATAAGTAAGAGGTATAATTTGATTTGATTAAGGCCCTCCAATTTCAGGCTATCCTTGGTATCCACTGGTCCATTAACACAACCCTGATATTGGCTGGGCTAAGCATTCTCTGTCTTTTTGGTCAGATTATTGCGCTAAGCATTGCTTATCCCTTGCATCTGCGTCTGATCCCCATAGTGAGATAGCCATGACAACAGAAGATGACACTCCCATTTTGCCTTCATGTTATCGGGATCTCGCTGATGTGTTCGATAAAGATAAAGCCTCGGTCCTCCCCCCACCCCACCGGCCATGACTGTCAAATTGACTTACTTCCTTATGCACAGATTCCCTGTAGTAGGATATGCGCCTTGACAGAGAAAGAATATATACATCTCAGAGAATTCCTGGACGAAATGCTCCGGATAGGATTCATAAGGCAGTCGCACTCTCCTGCCTCTTTTCGTCTGTTCTTCGTGCCAAAACAGGGAGTAGAGCTTCGTACCAGTATCGACTATAGAATTGTTAATAACGTAACTATTTACAATCGGTTTCCCTTGCCTTTGATACAGTCACTAATAGATCAAGTAAAAGACACTAAAATATTCACCAAACTGGATTTGAGAGGCGCATACCATTTTCTATGCGTCAGAGAAGGCGACTAATCGAAAAATCAAAATTTGGTTTGTACGAATATTTGGTTATGCCCTTCAGCCTCTGCAACGTCCCAGCTGCGTTCCAGTTTTTCATTAATGAGGCGTGACGAGAATACTTGGATATGTGTGCTGCGGCATATATTGATGACATCCTGATATATTCCTCCTCAGTACCAGAACATGAGAAGCATGTCAGGGCTATTCTACAGAAATTGAGAGAGCACTGGCTATTTGTGAAATTGGAGGAATGGGAATTTCATGTCGCCAAGGTGTACTTTCTGGGTTATGTCTTAGCTGCATAGGGCGTTAGCATGGATCCCCAGAAAGTATCTGCCATCACACAGTGGAAGTCACCTCAGTCAGCCAAAAAAGTGCAGAGTTGTCTGGGTTTCGCTAACTTTTACCATAGGTTTATAGACTATTTTTCTACCCTGGCCTCTCCCATCACTATATTGTTATGTAAGGGTATGAAATTTCACTGGACCGAGGGAGCAGAGAAGGCTGCCTTACTTCTTAAAGAGATCTTTATCAGTGCCCCCATATTGCAGCATCCAAATCCTACTCAGCCGTTCATCATGGAAGCTGATGCCTCCCAGGTGGCCATTGGAGGGGTTTTATCTCAGAGAGATAGAGAATCTGGGAAATTACATCCAGTGGCATGCTTTTCACATAAGTTGAGTCCAGCTGAAACCAATTACTCGGTGGAAGACAGGGAGTTATTGGCCATAAAAAGGGCTTTTGAAGAATGGAGACACTATTTGTTGGGTATCTTACACACCGTCACAGTCCTAACAGACCATTGAAACCTGAAGTTGCTTAAATCAGCCCGTGCCTTGTCCATGCGGCTATTGCGCTGGACTCAGTTTTTTAATGACTTTGACTTCATTATTCAGTTCCAAGTAGGACAACATGGTAAACCCAATGCTCTTTCTCGGCTGGGTTGTTACATGCATGAATCCATTACAGAACATCCCCACATCATACCGGTTGATCGAATCCCAGGGCCATCATATTCAGAATAGCAGTTCACTTGTGAAGTAGCACAAGCTCAAAAAACCATAGAAGCAATAGCAGTATCCCACACACAGTGCCGGATTTTTGGGCAGTGCGAGCGGTGCCACCGCACCGGGTGTGAAGGTCAGGGGGGCGCCATTTGTGCTCCGAAATCGGTGCCAGTTGCATTTCCAAAACGCCTGCACTGTTGAACACTGTTGTACCTCTTTGTTTTCCACAATGTTAATCTTCGTAGAAATTGAAGAGAGATAACCGTGTTAAACAGATCACGAGGCTCGCTTATGCCCGCCCATGCGCAGTGTTGCCACCACCTGTGGATGCAAACTAGCTTGTTTGGGTCCCGTCAGTCTGGTAGTGCGTGAAAGCGCTGCCAATGACAGCCCTGCAGACATTATTTTCCCGAGCCTTCCCGCGGCAGTGAAAGCCGCGCTGAGTCGGGTGCTGTGGAGTCCGAGAGCGGAGAAGTCAGGAGTGTCAAGGCAAGGGCTGGTTGGCCTATCCTGCAGCCCGCTTCTGTTGTGTGTGAGATCCCTAGGTGCCCAGCATGTTTTGTAAGGTAAGATTAGTGGCTGAAGTGTCCACTTCTCCTGCTCTGCCTCTGTCAGCTGCCCCCCCTCTTTCTTCCTCTTACTCTTTTTCCCTCTCTTTCGGTCTCTCTCTCGCTGCTCCTCACTTGCTGAAAACCGTGACTTCAATAGACGTCTCTTACCCTCTGTTTCCTCTACTTTCCTTCATTTGTTCCCCTGTGAAATGGATCCAAAAAGAAAGAAACACTTTTGCTGGAAATGTCTTTTTCTGACATTTTTCTGTTCCAAAGTGCAGCCTCGGGACGAAGACAAAAAAAGGTTCAAAATATGAAAAAGAAATAAATAACTAAATAAAGCATGACCGAGCAGTCGCAAAGTGGCCAGATTGGTTTTATTCACCCCAAAACACATTAGCACCACTTTACAAAGTTTGCCAGTGAAGCGCTACTTTCATTTTCTCATCTTTCTTTGAACAGTATTGTTTTCCCCGGGTGGGGAAGTGCACCATTCCTGTATGTACAGCAATGCCTGCTTGATGACTGGAGTGGTAAACGTTTAATGTGATCCTTATCAGCTGTTTTCCTTATTTTAGTTTATAAAATATGTACCGCGGCTTTGTGTTCAAGGATGCGGTCTTTTTAAACCATACTGTTCACGTTTTGTAAGGATATACACAATTGACATTGAAACCGGGTCCGGCACAATGGACGTTGAAACGGGTCCCTTCCAGGCCCTGTAGTCATGTCCTTAACTTTTCAGGTAAAAACACTCATTGATTTCTGAATAATGAATGTAAAAGTGTTAAGGTAACCATGTTGTTCTGCTTATGTTTCACATGTGTTACTTAATCTTGCATTCTCTATAAGGGTTTGCTTTTTCCAGGATGTCCCCCCCTTTTTTTTAGGCAGAATATTACTCTTGTCTAGTGCATAATTTGAATTGAGTCGCATCCAGGTGTTTATGGTGAGCACAATTGGGTTGTAGCTGAAGGCAGTGCGAGTTTCTCTCAGTGGGACAGTATGGTGTTCAGTGGGGGAGAGGATGTGGCACTATGGCCAGAGCTGCCGAATTTGGAACTGGGGAACTAGTTTCAGCCTTCATGAACAGTCCACCAGACCACTCTTCTGAGGGAACACATTCCCATGCTAGACCTTAGAAGGCCCTGCAAGACCTTAGAAGCTCTGGTGTCTTAGCACCTTGAAGGCCTGTCCACCACAATCCATACTGAAGTTCACCTCCAGTCTTGCGGGCAGGCCTATGAAGCAGCACACCCTAGAGCAACAGTGACTCTGTCACTGAGGTCACAGGACCCCTGAGGCCAGTCTGCCTCACCCATTGGTACCTCTATTGGCCTTGTTTCAGCAGGAGTAGTGAAAATCACCAGGGATCGGCAATGCAGGATTTGTATATACAACTAAGGGGCATATTTACAAGTGAATGGCAAAGTTAGAAAATGGTAATAATTACATAAACAAGATATGTATATTTTTTAGGCTATAAAATAAAAGTTATATTTGACTGATGATGTCGTAATATCTGTTCCCCATCCAGTCCTTATTTCATTTACATGATATTTGAGAATACATTTTATATGCTCTAAAATGTATCCTGTATATATTTAATATGTGGTTGAGAAACCATACAACTCAACACAAAAAATGCTTGGTTGGGGGGGCGCCAACGATTGTCGCACAGGGCGCCACAACCTCTAAAGCCGGCCCTGCCCACACACATAATGGCCAGAGGGTACACAAACTGATATATATTCAAGAGGGTCTTTTTGTTCCCACTGTTACTCTGCAGCAACAAGCTATCAAATGGTGCCATACACAAGTACTCGCAGCACATCCAGGGGAAAAGAAAACAGTAGAATTGCTTAAAAGATGCTTCTGGTGGCCTACACTTACTGCTGACACTAAAGAATACATAGATAAATGTAGTGTCTGTGCTCAGACTAAAAGTTCCCATAAAGCACCCACAGGGCTTTTAACCCACTTATCCACTCCTCCTGCTCCATGGCTTACCATTTCCATTGATTTTATTGTAGAATTGCCCGAAACTGAACAAGGCTATACTGCAATCCTAGTGATTGTAAATCTCCTAACCAAAAGGGCCCATTTTATTCCTATGAAGGGTTTGCCCACTTCCAATTCTCTTGCTGAAGCAATTCTACAAAATAAAGCATGCCTTCATGGTCTTCCATCAGTTGTTATTTCAGATCGTTGTTCCCAGTTTGTTTCCAAATTTTGGAGGGCGTTGGGTAACACCTGCCAGATTGACATCCATTTATCCTCCAGCAATACTCCTCAGACGGATGGCCAAACAGAAAGAGTGAACCAATGTGTGGAACAATAATTACAGTATCAACTTTTGCATAATGTCTCAGATTGGGATGTATATCTATGGGCAGCAGAGTTTGCGTATAATAATGTTTTGCCCAACTCTACCAACTATTCCCCTTTCTTTTGTAACTATGGTTTTCATCCCTGTTTTCTATTGCTTCCTTCCTCTCTTACTTCCGGGGTACCTGCTCTTCAGTACTTTGTTGATCATCTACACAATATACAGCAGGCACCCCAAGAGAGTTTGAACCAGGCTAATGAACGTGCAGGCGACATGCTGACCAGCATTGTCGGCCCACGCCTGACTATAACATTGGGGACAAGGTATGGCTGTCTACTCTATTCATTGCATTGAAAGGGTCACGCAAATTTAAACCACGTTTTATCGGACCCTATGAGATCGTAAAGAAAGTGAATGAGGTGGTAATGAAGCTTGAGTTGCCCGCTAGAAGGGTTCCAGCGAACAGCCAGCCATTTTATTCCAGCTTATGTGTGTGCATGAACAGCTGGTTTCAACGGTGCGATAAGTCGAGATAAGCCAACACACAAAGTGATCATGCCAAGCTACGAAACAAAGCAAGTGAAAATGTATTCTTTTTTTTGTCTATCGGGAGTGCTTTAACTGGCAAAATTCTGTTTCGCCTGGGGTGTTAAAAATCTTCTTGACATGCTTCATTTTCCATTACCCAGGCACCATGCACCTTTTTTTTTTTTTTTTTTTACACTATTGAATGGTTTGGCTTCTTCATAGGCTAAAGGAGTGACTCCCTTTTTTTTGCGTTAGACGTTCCACCTCAAGCTGACTGTGTGCCCTTTGATAACTCCCAGTTGAAAAACTTGCATTTGATGCAGGGAGCCCCGAAATGCAAGCAATGACACCAGTCGCGGCTCGCATGACTCGTGGGTGGGGGGGGGCAGGTGCGGGGGTCGCGCAGGGGGGTTTAACGGGGGTTTAAAAAATAAATTTTAAAACTTCACTTACCGGGTCCAGCGCCGCCTCCGGTCCTGGCCGGTCCCGCGCCTGTTTTCCTGCTCCTGGAACAGGAAGCAGGCATCCTCCCTCCCCTCCCCTAAGCCAATCACAATGCTGCAATGGCAGCGTTGTGGTTGGTGCGGACGGTGCCCAGCCGGGCGCCTGTAGGGAGGCCATTTTCACTATGTAGGCTGCATGCAGCCTACATAGAGAAAATCCAGAGTGCGCATGACTGGTTTGGTCGGCCTCAGAGGGCCAACCAAACAGTCAGGGCCCATAACATTGGGCAAGCCACTCCTCCCCGACACGCCCACCCCCAACCAGGCATACCATTCTCCTTTCTCGCAGCGCGAGAAGCAGAAACATAAAATGGTATTTAAAATACCATTTTATGTTTCTGCTTCTCGCACTGCGAGAAAGCAGTGGGGCGACGCTCCTCCGCCCTAATGGAGGAGCCGCCCCTGAATGATACGTGACAACTAGAGCTGCTCTGTCACCTTGCAGCATTCTCTCCACAGAGCTGCTGAACTCCAGCCTGCGATGGAAACCTTAGAACTGCTCGAAAGGTCGTCCCCGATCAACTGAATGAGCTGCAAAGCCATAATATTAGCTCAGTCTCCACCGTACAGGTGTCAAATAATACATGCCTACACTCCCGAGATTTGTGGCTGACTTGTGATTTTTTTTTTCCCCTGTCTAAAATTATTTTAGCTTTCTCCCATTTGAAACATACTCCAAATCAATTAAGTGGGCACAAATTCTACAGAATCGTAGGTGTTCCAAAAGTTGCAAGCAAATTGTTTGTGTGTGTGGGGGTGGGGCAGTAGAGCCCAAGTTCATTATTATTGTTGTGTTAAGTCAGTCACTTATAAGAAACGCTAATAAAACGATACATATACAGATATGCGAAGCGTAAGATATTAAAAACATCATTACCGTTACTCAATACAAAAATGATAAAAATAAATATTTTACACACTTCAACATTTTCTAACCTTTACCTTAGCCACATTTACAACTCGTTGCACCTTTTAACTGAAACTAATAGTTAATCACCAGTTTGTTGTTGTGACAGTTCACATGACAGCTGATTCAATCGCGTGATAGCTAGCTTTAGATAGAGTAACTACAAGGTACACTGTCTACTGTTTGGTCCCTAAATCAAACAAGCATTGGCAAAGCCAATAGGCCTGGCGTTTGTTGCTAGTCTTTAGGCTTTGTCAATTATTGTTTTGGTGTTATGTTTTTTGCAAAACGTGGGGCAGGTGAGTATGTTTACCGCAATTGCATTCTCTGTGCAGTTTGGGACAGGCCTTTTCACCACCAATTTTTGACTGTCACCAGCCGTCACAGATCCAATAGCTGAATTTTCTACCCAAAATATCACTACAGTGAAGGAGTTCTAGTTGTCTCCAGAAATTGGATGGTTTTCAGTTCCCTCCAAACTCTGTAATAAATGAGGCTCTGAGAGTTTTAAAGATGACTCTCAAAGTCTTTAGCGTTCACTTGCTTTACTCCAGAGATAGCCGGGAAATGGGTCACTCTCACACAGGAAGCAGCAATTGGGAATGTCCAATGAAAAACACATGCATGTGCTTTAGAGGGATCATGGTTTTAAATGCAGGTAATGGTGGCAGGTACTGTGATCCAACACAACATAATGTAAAGTGTTATCTAGCTACGCCAGTAGTCTTTGACATGTAGATCGGAAGCTGCCGGTAGTTCATCATCTGTCAGACTTAGCAGTTCTGCCTCACGAAAAGGGCAGGAGGCAGCACCAGTGACCTGCAGACCCTTGAAGAGAAAGAGACAGCCATCCAGGCCAATGGCACTAACACACACACACATATAAGGTGACTGACAGCACAAAGCTTGTAACCAGGACAATCACCATACAGCTTGAAAGCCACCTCCCTGTTTGTAAAGCAGGCCCAACACTGTTAATCACACAGTGTGCGCACGCACAGGGCAGGCAAAGAAGCGCAGAATAGCTCAAGTGTGGGACCGCAGGAGACCGAGGGGAGTGTGTGAGCCTCATGGAAACGACAGTCCAATGACCTTCTCTGATGTGGTAAATATTATAACCATTGTTATACAGATGTTATTAGCTCCTGATCATTTTCATTGATAGTTCCTCTCAGGGTAGAAGAAGCTGCAGACCTGTGATCCACACAGTACAAATCAATCTTTTCTTAATTGTATTACGCATGGAGAATCCATCACAGGTCCTGCTTCAAATGGAACTAATGGGGCAGGCCTGCACAGAGAGGCATGGCATGCCACCTTATCCTGACTCACAGTGGCATCCACAAGCTCCCTGAGCACAGGCCCTGATCTCAGATGTGCAGCTTGAAGGGGGCAGGAAGATGGAGTGTGGAGCCCGCTCGCATGCTGGCATGGGCAGCACAGAGAGGGATGTTCAGTCCTAAACTAACAGGAGAGAATGTCGAAGCCCCTTAACTAATCAAGCCATTCCTCAAAAAGCTGAAATGTAGGTTAAGGTGAGAAAACCTTGTTATAAAGCAGAGAAGTTCCAGTCAGTGAGGGGAGCACGTGCTGCCAATATAAAGAAGCAGCTGCAGCAGTGATTGGGAGAAAGTGGTGTCAGCACAGAACAGTTGTATCTCGCAAACCAAAGAACATACTTGTACCGGATAGAAGTGCAGCTCACACTCGAAAGAGCGGGCGCACCTCCAAAACAGCAAGGTTGGTGCCACTTCTACAACAAACAGAGGGGCACTTCTCTAGGTTATCAGGAAAAGTTGTTAGTTCACAGACATGAAGAGCTGTGCTCAGAGCCAAGGCACTGTAGCTCCTAATATTAAAAATAAGCATTTCTCAGTGTTCTTCCTCCCTAAACGCTAATACATTTTGAAGTTATGAAGCAAGCTGAAGGCACCGAAACTACAAGTCTAATGCAGAAGCGATTGAGAAATCCTTGCACGGCCTGACCAAAAGAACTGTCTGCTGCCAGCCCTGGTCAAAAGAAGAAAATGCTGTGTCTACTGATCAAAAGAAACTTCTGTACCCACTGTCCAAAGAAAGAAACTGCTGTACCGCTTGTCTAAATGGAAAGTGAGGCTATTACAGAGATGGGTTTAGTTGGAAGATGCCTCGTCAGACATGTGGAACAGCGACATGCCACATGAAACATGCCTGCCTCTTTGTGGCATACAGCAAAGCTGTGTCAGGGGCTCAGCAGCAGTCCAGGAGGGGTGTGGCAAGATCAGTGCGGCTTGCAGAGCAACTGTGATCCATCACAGTTGATCTAAAAGCAAACTTCCATGATACGGGTGAGCCATTGACTAATATCCCACTGTGTCTTCTCGACTTTGTTGGGACAAATCTTAACAAGTACAAGAAAGAAATTGCTGTCCCTACAACAGTCCTTTAATTGGAAATATAGAAGTGCAGGTACTCACCATTCAGAGTACCTGTTTGCTCCTGAGAAGTGCCTGTTATCTCCCATTAAAGTATTACAACGCTGCTGAGAAGTGCAGATACTCTCCCTCACAAATTAAAGAAGTGGTTGTACTCAGTACCGGCCGTTTAAAGCACTGCCCTGAAAGGATTAAAAAGAAACTGCTGCAACTCTAACAAAAAGGAAATCAGTGCATCTATATTGTAAAAAACTAAGGCCACAAAAAACCCCCACACATTTTTGCTTTAGCCAATAGCTTAATGGAAACTAATAAAGTTCCAAATGTAAAACTTACCTGAGAAGAGAGAACCGAACAACAAAAAGGAAGGAAAGGGTGGGTGTTTTGGGACATGAACATTGGGTGAAAAGTATTCCGGAACAAGGACAGGGAAAGGATGTTTGGTGTGCCACGCAAAATTGCATTTTGCCTTTGGAGCCCTCCCCATACATGAATAAACATGCATTTAAAAAAAAAACTTATATTGTAAATAACTTCAATCAATGGCGGTGCCTTCTGGAAGAGAAAGCCCTTCCCAGAACTATTGCTGTAAACAATGAATGCAATGAAATACCATGTTCACAATCTGTTGACCAAAATGTAACTGCTTTTCTATGACAAGACTAACAACTGCTTATTTGTTTGTTGAATTTAGAAGAGAAAAAAACCTAAGGTTTAACATTTAATAGACTATTACTGAATAGAGAAACATAGTGTTCTCTTCTTTTTCATGCTTGTAACACTCAGCAAGTTTTGAGGGGAAGCTTTTCTGTGTATTCCTCGAGCAAAATGTGTGACAAGTAAGAATTGCAGCATTTTAAAAGGTCGCCCTCTCCAGACGAGCAGCAATCTGTCTCTGCCGAAATGCTTCAGCCCTGCTCGTGAATAACAACTTGATTGCCACCGCTGCAGTATCTGCTTCTGAGATCGCAGTAAACACTGAGCTGCTGGGTCAAAGTGACTCCTCGAAGACAAAGTGAAATGCAATTGTAAATCAGTTTAGCTTATTTGTATACATATGCAGTTGCAACCACGCACTTCATCAGCTGTATCATGAGCTAGAGGAACGGATGTCATGCACATTAAAATGAAGGCGCGGTCTGAAGAGCTGCACAGCACACACACACAAAAAAAGAAATGTTTAAAAATGTCTGAAAGTCTGAAAGTCTTGGGCAGACCTACAATACATAGAACAGGTTTTCTTCTTCAGTATTGTACAGTCAACAGTTTTTTAGTCGTTTCATATTGGTCCATGTCATCAAATCTAAAATTAGAGGCTACTGTAGATGACACCTCAAATTGATTTATGAAGCAAGTGAGGTCTCGAGTAAAACAACTCGACATTTTTCTTTCAACTTTTCACAATGTGGACAGGCACAATTTCAGAGCACATACAAGCATTTACAGTACGTTTGACAAGCAGACATTGGCATGCTTTGTTCTCATTTCCCCTGAGTACAACTACAAAAGGAAGACACCTTTACAAAGCAGCCCAGGCCACAGTACAAATGGTAGTGTCTCTTCAAACTCCAACTTTACAATATCCTTTCCATTCCTTGTTCCCGGAAGTGCACCGGGCATTTTCCTGCAGTGTCTCATGTGAGAGGAGTGCTGCCCCCAAGGTTCCACCGCTCCTGCCGTCTATGCCCCGGCCCACCCTTTCATCTTGGAAACCTCGTATCTCCCAAGCGAGTTTGTTCAAGGGAACCTAGTGTCAGAAGATCTGTTAATCCATGAAGCTTTACTGCCCATTCTATCGGGCCATCCGTCAATTTATCATCCTGACTTACATTTGTCATCAAACCCTCTTTTACCGTGGCTCATTCCTTCGTGCCCCTTATCCACTCTTTCAGTCTCAAGCCCTATGCGCTCATCCAGTGGATGGCTATGCTGCGCCTGCAATTATCGCTCCCAAATATTGCAAATTTGTATCTATTTTTCCCCTTTGGCCTAGGTACCACTCACAGCAAGCTCTGCTTGACAGGCTTCCGTTACCAGGTGTATGGTTTGGAGGTCAGCACTTTCCCTTCAATACTTTGTTATAATTATCCACTCCCACACCATATGTGTAAAGCCTGCTTCTTAAAATCTGGGCCTCGCGATCCATCTACCCGGATACATTCTTCCCCTGTTTCATATGGGTTGCGTGCATTTTATACAGTACATTCAATTGTACCAGCTTAATCGTGCATTGTCGGACACTTCATTTACATGTGCGAATGCTTGCTTCCAGTTATATCCTCTAAGTCTATGGGATGTTTGCTATTCCCCTCCCAATGTATTTTAAACCTACGTTGTCTTATTATCTCATCTATTTAAAGGAGTTGTACAAATTGGAGACCAACGGCCTACCCTGTTCAGTATAGCAAACATGATTTCGGACGCTTTAGGAGCACCTAGAAAGTAACTCTATATCTCCCTGGCTGTTTTACTAGCTTCACATTTCAAACAATGACTTGGCTTAACACCATAGTCCTCCCGATCCCTCGAAACGTAAGTAACCCTGGGCAAAGCACTACGCTACGCTCGCGTAGTTTGCGAAGTTTGCGCTACTTCGCACAACGCGAATTGCACGTAGCACAGTGCAAACACGCGTAGCGTAGCGTAGTGCAGCGGTCATTTTTTGCTTGCTCGCAGTCCTCAACGTCAAGTTGGCGACCGCGAGCAAGCAAAATGACATCCCGGCGAGACTTTTTCCTCGTTCGCGATCAGCAACATCAAGTTGCCGATCGCGAGCGTGAAAATAAACCTCCCGGCGAGATTCTCAACGCGGGAGGTCAGGTTTCTCATTGCGAGTGGTCGCGTATGCTCGCGACCGCTCGGGATGAAACTACCAGTCCGCGTTGAGAAAGCTGCCGCTCGAGTAAAAATCTACTCGAGCGGCAGTAAAGACAGCTCGCACTGTGCAAGATGCCGTTTTCAATGATTGCACTGTGCGGACAAGCATCCGGCACTGTGCAATCATTGCGAACAGTGCACTACGCAGTTCGCGTAGTGCTACGCGTAGCTCGCGTAGTGCGAACTGCACTTTGCGTAGCTTCGCGTAGCGCTACTTCGCGAACTACGCCCAGGCTTAAACGTAAGCAATGGTTTATTAGGATGATCCAGCGCGAAGGCCAGGGTTGAATATTTTACACACAAAACTGAAATGTTTCAATGGGCCCATATACATTTATCCCAAAATGCTCATCCACACTCCCTGGCCAATCCGCTGGGGGGTCAAGTTTTATAATTCACTTAAGTTCTGATTAGTTATTTCCCTGTAACCACAAATCGATTACAGTATCATTTCAATGCCTAACTAATCTTCACGAATCAACACTTTTCCTCTGGTCGATGGACCATTAGTTGAGTTAGTTGATGGTGATATTAACAACTTCTTAACTAAAATTCTTAGTGAAATAACCACAGACTCTGAGTAATATTTATAAGTTTTATCTAAAATTTCAGTCATAAAGTTGAACGCTCATCAATTACAGATTCACAGTGCAAATGCCATCTTTCTTAAATGGGAGAGAGAAAAATCATTTAGCAAAATACATTCAATTTCACAAACTCATTCAACAAAATCAAATGCGTAAGAGTGGATAGATGTAGAGACAAAAGGAACATAATAACACATTTGCAAAGAAATATGCAAATTTTAGGACAGAATGACATTTACCTAATAGAGATGATTGGAAAACCACCCCTCTGGCCAAAGAACTGGTGGGGGTCCCCTGACTTAGGATCAGGAGACAAACACTGTAGGACAGGATCAGGACAGGACTGATACTTACTAGACTTCTCTATAATCCCGACGCACCAGGGCGATTCCCTCTCTTACACTCTCTCCCTCCTCGATATTCTTCCGCAATCTTCAAATCTAATCAGGCTGTCATTTGGATCTGAATCTTCCGAGTCTGCTCTCGTCTCTCTCTTTCAGCGTTCATGTGCAGCAGTTTCTCTTCATGCAGGCTCTATGCTCTATTGTGCTCAGCTCTCAGCAGCTAATTTACTTAACTCAAATCACTCTAGTTATAGTCTTTATTTCTTCATGTCCCACCCTCAAGAGTTGCAAATTTTACTAAAATACGGAATATGATTGGACGGGGTTAGGGGAGTCTTCGTCACACCAGGCTGACATATTCATTTTTTATTAGTGAAACTTATTGTTTGCTAGCCCTTCCCCTTTGACTCATTCATATTTTGCTTTTCTCATGCATATTTTGTTGCAAATGTAATAATTTATTTAATACAAGCTTCATAGATGAGTGATACATGTCTTCTTTTCCCATTGCTTCTGTCCTTGAATCTTGGCAGTCATTCAGCTCTTTCGGTCACCGGGTCACATCATGAATTCACTGAGCATGCGCAGCTTTCGCCATTTTCTTTTTCAGTCATGGTTTAGCAGGCCCGAATGCACACTATTAATAAAGGAATCATAAACTGATGTTATTTTCTTAAACCTATAATTCTCACTGTTCACCACCCACTTCTACTCTATCCCATGTTATTATTATCTTTCTGGGGAAAAGCATTAATAACAGAAGCTTTCTTTTAAATTCAAGCAAGCATATGCCGGGCATGCGGTACCTCAAGACCGCAGGTTAGTTTCTCTTGCGCATGCGCGAGGTTTTTCCCTCTCAAAGCGAGTTAGTCACGTTATCCTTACGTAGTTCAGGTTTGCACATGCGCAAAGCGTTTTCGCAAATTAAAGCGGGTTTTAGTCGCGTTGCATTTTGTTTCTCATTAGTTTAAGCATGCGTAAGGTTTTCTCCCGATGTGTTGGTGTCTGGTGTATATTAGTTTCGTCGCACTTACAGTTTTAACGATAGTGAAAGTTAATGGAGGATTCATACGAGCAAGTTTCATTTTCTCGAATCCTTGCTCCTTCAATCCCCCCTCTGATGGCATTTTTGAGCCATCATAAAATACCCACCATTACCAAGTGCCAACTTTATTCATCTAATTTTTAGTATCTTCCTCTCTTTCTACTAATTCTTCAATTTTCCTTTTCATGCCTACTTCTTTCATTTTATCATATAAACTTCCTTCATTTCCTCTAATTCAATCTCTTCCCTATTTCTCTTTCTTCCCATTCTCTTATTCTTTATTTCGGCTACCATTCTTGCTCTTGTTTTATTCTTGCAACATCTATATGTCATCATCATTATCAGAGCTAGTATTGTTATTGAAATTACTGGTATTTGGATCTTCCCTAATAGACTACTCCCTAAAGTGGAAAACCAACTACCTATAGTGGAAATACTTTTACTAAGTCTTTCCCAGACACCGTCAACCTCCAGTTCGGTCAAATCGTTATGAATCTTTGTAATATTCTTAATATATCCCTCAATACCTTTACTTTTGTCTGGGATATATGTACAGCAATGTTGGACTTTCAACATGCCACAGACTCCACCCTCTTTTGCCAATAATATATCAAGTGCAAGTCGATTTTGCAAAACCATAGATCTAATTGCAACCATTTCAGTATTGATCATTAAGAATCCCCCAGCAGTATCTGTTGATAGACGATCAACTATTGTTGACAATTTTTGTATTTTATGTGAATTCAACATGACTCCAACTGTTGGTATCAGTGCACCAAATATATCACCTACTATTTCTGAAAAACTTGTTCTTTTACTCCGTTTTAGTCCTTGACTTATTACATCCATTTAATTGTTCTTAGTTATGTGGTACACTTTTGGAAATACTATTCCAAGATAACTACCATACCATTGTGTTGGCAACCTATAATAGGCATTTTTACCACACACGTAATATATTCCAGGAAAACAGGATCAGTTCCACCTTTTAGTCCCCATCCCCCCATAATTAGGAGGGTGTGTTCACATTCACTAGAACCAATGAAAATGTTGTTATAGTTAGTTTTTAGTCTATGCAGACAGAATTTTCCCAACTTTGATAAGTCTAGAGACATTGCAGCATGAGTCTCGCCTTTCTTATAGTCCCCCTCCTTATTTGCCCATGGAGGTACATGTGACTTCTGTTCAACAACCTTCTTTTGAAAATCCTGCCTTCTTTCCTCTACTAAATTTAGAAAATATTTTTCCTCATCACGCAATATACATGTTAGATTATTCTTATGAGCATATGTTATGCCTATTGGGTTCGTTGTTAAGAAGAACTCGCCCATAAATTCTGCATCTTTAGCACTAAGCACTGGGTTCAGGTTTCTTCGAATAGGAATCTCTGAAAATACTACATCCATATTTTAATAATAATACTGCAATTTGCCTGTTACAAAGAACAAACTGGACACAACACTACATGACACACCATATGTTAAAGGAAGATGGTGATATGTCACCCCCTCTGAAACAGACAAAGGTAACTTCATGCAAACATAACAATCACTCACATCCATGGTATCTACGTATTCATAAAGAAGTTTAGTAAATACATTTAATGACGAATCACTATTTGATTTGTCATGATGATACATACTCTCATCCATTTGCTCCAAATTTGTGATAGTCGTCCTTTTAGTAACTGCATTCACTCGATCACTTGTAATAGTGTTATTTCTGGTATTAGTTACCATTAGAACAGGTATCACAATTGTTAGCAATAACCACATTAGCATTAGTATAAAAATACTGCACAAACCACATTTAACACATCTTCGTTTTAAACTAGATTCACTGTGGTGCATCTTATCACACTTACATTTTCAGCACCCAGGATCACTCTTTCATACTTAGTCAGCCGACTAGGGGTCAAGTGCTGAGTATGAGTCCTTGTTAAAAGGATCTCGACGGAATGTGGCACATATACCTTTATGGGATGCCCCATTACAATAGAGTCACTCTGCTCCAGACTCACACAAGTAGCAGCTACTGCTTTTAAGCAGCCAAGCAATGCCGCAGCCACTGAATCCAGAGTGGCAGAAAAATATGCCACTGGACGTCGTGTCAATCCATGTCTCTGGGTTAATACTGAAAGTGCACATCCTTCTCTCTCGCAACAGAACAAAGCAAATTCTTTCGTATAGTCAGGCATTCCTAATGCTGGTGCTCGACACAAATAATCCCTCAGTTTTATGAATGCATCTTCACCTTCATCATCCCATTCAATTGGATCTGTTACATCCCTTCGTGTCAATTTTAGTAGAGGCTTTGCAAGCAATGAAAATCCACTGATCCATTGACGACAATATCCAATCACTCCCAAAAACATTTGTACTTCTTTCTTAATTTTAGGCAGACTCATTTGTCGAATCACTTTTATTCTCTCTGGTGTCACTTTTCTAACTCCCTTTTCTATCTTGTGTCCCAAATATTGGACTTCTTGTTGGCAAAATGGTAATTTTTCTGGTGACACCTTGTGTCCACCTTCTGCCAAATGGTTCAGTAAGGCAATTGTGTCGGTGACACAAGCCTCTCGTGTCTTTGATGCCACCAATAGGTCATCAATGTACTGGACCAAAACTGAATTTCCTGGCACAACCAATGTTTCCAAACACTTTTTCAGGATCTGGTTGAAAATCGAGGGGCTCTCTGTGTATACTTGAGGAACTCGGCACCATGCCAAAACACGGTCTCCGAACCGGAATGCAAAACGATATTGGCTATCCATGTGCAAGGGAATCGTAAAGAATGCTTGGCACAAATCAATCACTGTGTACCAATGTGCATCCCAAGGTATCTGATAAAGGATCACTGCTGGATTTGGTACTACTGGACAGCAAGGTACTACTATCTTATTGATTTTCCTTAAATCTTGCACTATCCTATACTTGCCACTAGGCTTTTTAAGACCCATGATTGGCGAATTACAAGGGCTGCCCATTATGTCTTTCAAAATACCTTGTTCAATCATTTGATCAATTACTGGAGCAACTCCTGCTTTTACTTCAGGGCTCATTTTGTATTGTGGCGTGTTTGGATAAATTGCACCTTCTTTTTTTAATTGGGTCTACATTTGCCATCAGACCAATTTCTTTTCCTGAAAATCCCACACATCTGATCTCACTGTGTCTCTCAGCTCATCAGGCAGACTGCTTTCAGTAAGAAGTGAAAACATCTCATCCACTTCTGTTCCTTGTTTCGCTAGCATCATTTTGAAAGCGATATCTTCATCAGGTGTTTGGAAAGCAATACCATCAGGTGTACAATAGATGGTACAGTTCATTTTACACAACAAGTCCCTCCCTAACAAATTTACTGGTCTTGAATCACACACCACAAACCGATGCATGTATTTGAAATTTCCGATATTCACTTCTATTGGTTTAGTGACTGGGGTTTTTATTTGCTTATTTGAGACTCCTACAATTTGGATAGTTTCTCCCGAGAGGGGTAGGTTTGGAATTTCTGCTGCTCTCACAGTAGAACAGGTAGCACCAGTATCCACTAGGAAAGTGATGTCATTACCTTCCACTTTTCCATCAACAAATGGAACTGACTGATCTACCGCCAAGGATGCGCCAAGCAAGCATTCTTCCTCCCCCCTCAGGCACCGTCATTGAGAAGTATCTGAATCACTCTCATTACTTTACATCCAATATTGTTGAACCGTTTGTGTATTCTTACCACTCTCTCCACGAAATCCGGTGTTCGCACTGTATCTCTGCAATGAGCGTTCACATAGTTGGGCATAGGGGCTTGTGGCACCTGTAACTGTGGAGTAACTACCTGTTGCTGCTGGTTCACAACCACCTCATTCTGCTTCTGTGCATATAAATTTTGATTTACCCCATTATTCTGTTGAACATTTCTCATTCTTCCAATGTCCATGTTTTCCGCACGCATGACAAGGATACTTCTTTTTCGCTTCTTCTCTACTCATTCGTCCTTTTCCCTTATTAACATTTGATCCTTGACTATTCTGATTCTGATCGTTCGACTTGTTATCATTTTGAGAACCAGTATTTGCCTCTTGGTGTTCTGCTAGCTTCACTTGTGCCCACATAATCTTTTCTTACAGTTTCTTGTGTTTTGCATCAATATCATCACTACAATACTTTGCATACTTAAAGATATCATCAATGGGCTTAATCTGTCAGCAAAGCATATGTTGCTGAATCATCTGACTAATTTCTGATCTCAATCCATACACAAACCTATACACGAAATGTCCCATATCCTTATCACCAATATTTTCAAATCCACTATACTGTTTAAATACTTGCAATAGCCTTTCGTAATACGCGTGCACTGACTCTTTTGGTTCTTGAGTTGTTCTATCTATTTTAACCCAATCTGTTTCTTTAGGAAGAATTTTCCCTTTCAAGAAAGTAATCACTTGTTGATACTTTTTCATCACATCTTCTGAAGGTGCACCTGTCTTTGCATCTCTGGGATACTCTTCAGTTGGCCAATCAACAGTAATTTTACATTCTGTCCACAAATCAGTTGGTACCACTATATCAAACAGGCCATCCAAATCCTTTAATAGTACCTTTGAGACTTTCACAAACCTCTCCACCTGCTTGTACCATTCAACTGGTTTCTCTCTTAATCTGGGAAAATCATTCGTAAAAGACAAAATATCCTGTCTAGACCAAGGAACATGAACATATCCACCACCAGGAACTTCTCTCATTCAGGGCCGGACTGGGAACAGAAACCGGCCCTGGCAGACTGCTCAGCCGGCCCCCCCTGGGGTGAGGGGGAGTGCAGCCGAGCAGTTTGCGAGGGCCGGTTTCGACCGATTTTGTTACCGGGGGCCGATATTGCCGACCTCCGGTAACAAAAACAGCCCCCAGGGGTCCAAAACTGGCCCCCACCCTAGCGGTCTACCGGGGAAATGCCCGGTGCCCGCTATGGCCAGTCCGGCCCTGCTCTCATTGGACACACTCTTTCAACCTGTTCTGTCTCTCTTAATGGGAATGCAGATGTTTCCTTTGTAGCTGCCTCATCCCTTTTTCTTGTCCATCTACCTCTCCACCGATCTGCATCTCCCCATTTCTTCAAAATATACATCAATTCTTTTATTTGTAATCTTCTTCCTGATGCATTCAAACTTTCCAACTCCTTTTCAGTAAGTTCTGACCTATACGGTTTTTGTAATAATTTCGATTTTTCTACATCTTTTCCAAATTCTGAAGCCACTTCTACTATCTTCTCATGAAGATTCTTTGCTCTCCAGGTTATACTTTTACACAAAAACAACAATTCCTCATCTCTGTATGTACCTAATCTGTCTGGGCTTATAGTACCAATAATCATTTCTTCTAAATCCACTTTCAACTTGGCTACATCTATATTTGGTGTTTGGGTTTTTTTCTTGTCTAATCCTTTTGCCCACTCCTTTAGATCTTCTGGCGCAAATCCTTTAGAGTTTCCTGCTATGGGAGAGACAATCAGTTCCTTTCTCCTTTTATTTACTGGTGAATCTCTCTTCTGGGTTTCAGTCACTGTTTCAAGATTAGGGAGATCTAGTAATGAGACAGTCGAATCACTTTCACTAGTTTGATCTTCTAACATAACTACCTCTTTCCTAACATTATGCTGTGGCACTGTCACTGTTTGTAATCTCGGGGTGTCTCGTTTATCCCCATATAATGGAATAACAGGACTAATCGTTACTGTTAGTGTCAAGGCTTCAGCATTTAAACCTAACTGATTTATTTTCTGAATTATCTCTTCTTTTGTCTTGTTCAATGAATCCCTTTCTTTTTCCTGTAACGCTCGGGTGACTGTTGGATCATATAAAACCTGTGGAACTAATGGAGTTCCCAACATTGGTGCACTTGGAGTTGTCTCTCTAGCATTTTCTTGGTAAGGTGGAGGTCTTTTGACTAAAATGTCCTCTAATAACTCATCATCAGATTCATCACATCCTGTTCCTGCCATACCTATGCGTTTCAATTTTTCTTTACATTTACTCCCTACTTGATCCTCAGCCATCAATACTGGATACAAGCCTTCCGTAACTACAGCTCTTCTCCATCTTTTCATCTGATCTCCTCGAGTATCAAACGGATATCTGGGGAGAAATCCTCTATTTATTCTTCTACCTCCTCTGTATTTCTCTCGCTCAAATGCCTCAACTTCCCACTCCTCCAAAGCTTCATACTGAGTTAACCTAGGACTGGGTTCTAATGAATTCATCCGATTTCTCAAATTCTGAAGAATCCTTAAATTAAACGTACCATGTCAGGGAAAGCTAGAACACTATCACCTTTCGTATACTCTACCCAATTTTCCAACCAGACACAAGTATGATATCCTCGTTCCATCATCATAAAGGAAGCAGGCGTATCAGGAGGTGGCATAAGAATTCCTTCTCTGGTTACTACACGTTTATCCTTTTTAAAGAAACTTTTGATTTTATTAATCAACTTCATTCTTCCGATCCCTGTGACAAATTGTTTCAGCAGTCAAATCCTAGAGACTCTTCCGTATTTCTCACGTATCCTATTCGCCAACACTCGTCCTATACCAGCGCGACTCACACCAACAGTCCAATCAGGGCTCACTACGTATTCTCTTCCGCAACCAATACCAGCGCGGTTCTTGTCTACCAGGCAATCAGAGCTTTCAACACACCCACTTGTCTGACCAATGCCAGCGCGGCTTTTTGTGACGTCAGTATTACTCCTACTACTGACCCTCCCTTTACAATCTGCACTTGTCACACGCCCGCTGTTTCAACCAATACCAGCGCGGCTCTCTGTGACGTCAGTATGACTCCTGCTACTGACCCTCCCTTCACAAGGTAATACGACAATGTATTTTCTGATTTTTCTTTATAATTTTCTTGTTAGTAACAACTTAAAAACAGCGCTACTCTGACTGCTCCGCTAATCCAAAGATAGTTTATTCACTTGCTTCAAAGAGAAAGTACTTCCTTACACTGCGAGTAAAAACCACTGTTTACCCTTCACTTAAGCTCGGGGAGGACCTATTACTCCTCTAGGGATACTCCTCCTTTGGGTAAGGCCAAAGTTTCACAGGTGGACCCTTTGCTATCACTCACACTCTACTCTTATACGATATAGTCCCTAATATAACACCTACAGCCCTCCGTAGCTTTTAGGTATGACAACAGACGAGTAACCTTCTGCAGTGTGATTTCCTTACCACACTCTTCTAAATTCCATTCCCGGGATTCCCAGGTATCTCTGTACTTGTACTTCCAGACAACATAGAACAGGACACTAACTTTTCATGTTAAGAACATATAATCAATAATCATTAATCAATAATCACCAAACTAATCAATAATAACCATAACTCTGCTACCAGAAAAACGGATCCAGCGCGAAGGCCGGGGTTGAATATTTTTCACACAAAAATGAAATGTTTCAATGGGCCCATATACATTTATCCCAAAATGCTCATCCACACTCCCTGACCAATCCGCTGGGGGGGTCAAGTTTTATAATTCACTTAAGTTCTGATTAGTTATTTCCCTGTAACCACAAATCGATTACAGTATCATTTCAATGCCTAACTAATCTTCACGAATCAACACTCTTCCTCTGGTCGATGGACCATTAGTTGAGTTAGTTGATGGTGATATTAACAACTTCTTAACTAAAATTCTTAGTGAAATAACCACAGACTCTGAGTAATATTTATAAGTTTTATCTAAAATTTCAGTCATAAAGTTGAACACTCATCAATTACAGATTCACAGTGCAAATTCCATCTTTCTTAAATGGGAGAGAGAAAAATCATTTAGTAAAATGCATTCAATTTCACAAACTCATTCAACAAAATCAAATGCGTAAGAGTGGATAGATGTAAAGACAAAAGGCACATAATAACACATTTGCAAAAAAAAAATGGAAATTTTAGGACAGAATGACATTTACCTAATAGAGATGACTGGAAAACCACCCCTCTGGCCAAAGGACTGGTGGGGGTCCCCTGACTTAGGATCAGGAGACAAAGACTATAGGACAGGATCAAGACAGGACTGATACAATCACTGATACTCTCAAGGATAGACTATGGAAATGCACTTTACTTAGGGACCCCGATTGCAGTAACCACTAAACTGCAAACGGTTCAAAACTGTGCAGCCAGACTTTTGCTGGGAATGTCAAACCGCTTCTCAGCCAAACCTGCTCTTCCCTCTCTTCTCTGGCTGCCAGTAAAAGAAAGAGTAAATTTTAAAGCCCTTTGTATCATCCACAAGTCCCTGCAGGGTAACAGGCCCCCACTAATTTCAACTATGATTCACCCCTACAAAGCGAGCAGGAAACTCCGCTCGGACAAGCTTCACTTAATTGAAGTCCCAAGAATCAAGAGGGCCAGAAGTGGTGGCCGACTTTTTTCCCTTATCGCAGCCAAACTTTGGAACGCACTGCCGCTACATATTCGTAGGGAACCTAGCCACCTTGTTTTTCAAAAACAACTGAAAACTCTTCTGTTTCCCTAAATTTCTCCGCTCCTGATCATTGGTCTGCTCAGCGCTGGGAGGCCTCCGGGTAGCCATGCGCTATACAAGTGTCCATTTCATTTCATACTTACTAGACTTCTCTATAAACCCGACGCACCAGGGCGATTCCCTCGCTTACACTCTCTCCCCCCTTGATATTCTTCTGCAATCTTTGAATCTAATCAGGCTGTCATTTGGATCTGAATCTTCCGAGTCTGCTCTCGTCTCTCTCTTTCAGGGTTCATGTGCAGCAGTTTCTCTTCATGCAGGCTCTATGCTCTATCGTGCTCAGCTCTCAGCAGCTAATTTACTTAACTCAAATCACTCTAGTTATAGTCTTTATTGCTTCATGTCCCACCCTCAAGAGTTGCAAATTTTACTAAAATACGGAATATGATTGGACGGGATTAGGGGAGTCTTCGTCACACCAGGCTGACATATTCATTTTTTATTAGTGAAACTTATTGTTTGCTAGCCCTTCCCCTTCCCCTTTGACTCATTCATATTTTGCTTTTCTCATGCATATTTTGTTGCAAATGTAATAATTTATTTAATACAAGCTTCATAGATGAGTGATACATGTCTTCTTTTTCCCATCTCTTCTGTCCTTGAATCTTGGCAGTCATTCAGCTCTTTCCGTCACCGGGTCACATCATGAATTCACTGAGCATGCGCAGCTTTCGCCATTTTCTTTTTCAGTCATGGTTTAGCAGGCCCGAATGCACACTATTAATAAAAGAATCATAAACTGATGTTATTTTCTTAAACCTATAATTCTCACTGTTCACCACCCACTTCTACTCTATCCCATGTTATTATTATCTTTCTGGGCAAAAGCATTAATAACAGCAGCTTTCTTTTAAATTCAAGCAAGCATATGCCGGGCATGTGGTACCTCAAGACCGCAGGTTAGTTTCTCTTGCGCATGCGCATATTTTTTCCCTCTCAAAGCGAGTTAGTCACGTTATCCTTACGTAGTTCAGGTTTGCACATGCGCAAAGCGTTTTCGCAAATTAAAGCGGGTTTTAGTCGCGTTGCATTTTATTTCTCATTAGTTTAAGCATGCGTATGCTTTTCTCCCCATGTGTCGGTGTCTGGTGTATATTAGTTTCGTCGCACTTACAGTTTTAGCGATTAGTGAAAGTTAATTGAGGATTCATACGAGCAAGTTTCATTTTCTCGAATCCTTGCTCCATCAAGGGTACATATGTCCCACTATTTTGCGTCTGCTTCTCCTCCACTGGACCATGGATATCTCATACAATCATTTAAAGGGTTGTTGACTCCATACAGCCATATTACACACAAATGATGGCCTCTTTAGGAGTTTCTTCACCGCTCGCCCCCACACATTGCCCACCTGACAGATCCAGTATAGGCAATGTAGCAGGATGAAACTCCCCATCATGAGGAGTTCCCCCAACAAAGTCTTGAAATATGTGCCTTACAGGAGTTGCTTCTCTGAATTCGCTCCCTCTTTGAGCGACCTAACCGCATGTTGTAACGGTGTTGCCATGTGGTACACTTCCATAACCGGCAGCCCTCTGCCCCCGTATTCTAAATTGTTCTTCAATATATGTAGTTTCACCTTACTTTTTCCTACTTTTTTCATTTTTGCTGGCTTTAGAACATTGTGCACTTTTCACTGGCTAGTGCTAAAAAGTGCATGTGCTCTGTGTCTAAAATGTAATGGCATTTGATTTTGCTATGATTATAATTATCTGTGTCTAAAATGTAATGGCATTTGATTTTTCCATGATTGGCATATTTGATTTACTGGTAAGACCCTAGTACAGTGCACTATATGTACCCAGGGCTTGTAAATTAAATGCTACTAGTGAGCCTACAGCACCGATTGTGCCACCCCCATGAGTAGCCCTTTAAAACATGTCTCAAGCCTGCCAATGCAGAGCCTATGTGTGCAGTTTTAAACTGCCATTTTGACCTGACAAGTTTCGCCTACTTGCAGGCCCCACCGTTCCGTTTTATTACACATGCCACTCCTAAGGTAGGCCTTAGGTAGCCCCATCAGCAGGGTGAGGTGTATTTAAAAGGTAGGACATGCACTTTTGAGTTTTACATGTCCTGGTAGTGAAAACCTGCTAATTTCGTTTTTCACTACAGCAAGGCCTATCTCTCATAGGTTAGCATTGGAGCTGCCTTGTAACACTTTACAAGTGTAACTTCCAATGGGGAAAAGATAGTAAAAGTAAATATGGTGTCTCTTAACTCACAATTTAAAAACACATTTTTTAGTGAAGTTGGTTTTTAAATTACAGGTCTGAAAAGGCCACTTTTAGAAAATTGGCCTTTTCTTACTTTAACCATTCTGTGCCTCTGCTGGTCTCTGGAAAGCATGTATGGGTTGGGAGACAGATGGGCTTTTTGCATTTCCTCTAGACAGCCACACACGAAGGGAGCTGTGGTGTGCCCTGCATATCCTTATGGGCTATCACCATGCTGATGGGTCTTCCTGAGCTAGAGTGAGAGGGAGAAGCTGACGCTTGCACCTGAATAGGGCTGTGCCTGTACCCACACAAAGAGTTGCATTCCCTCCTGTACTGTGTCTGGTGCCAGGGCAGGGTCTTGTGCACTACAAAGACTTTTCTTTGAAGTCTCCCTACTTCAAAGGCTAAAATGGATATAAATACTGGACCTCTGACACCATATACTCAGAACACTTCTGGAACTGAGGACATTTTACCAGGAAGAAGAGTTGTTATGCTGCCAGGAGGGACTGCCACTTTGCTGCTTGCTTTGCTGTGTTGGCCTGCTCCCTGCTGCTACTTGCCTGGGAGTGAGAGGACTGGACATGACTCTCTACATCCTGCAGCTCTAAAGATTCTCCAAGAGCTTGTTGGGCTTGCTTCCTGTTTCTAAAGTCTCAGGGATATCAAAGACTTCACCTGTATCGTGCTACCAGCAGCTGGGCTTCTCTGCTATGAGTCCTGCTCTGCCAAGTGGTACCAAACCCAGTCCTGGGCCCTTGAAAATGAGTGTTTGGTGGTGCAAACCAAGAAACCAACACATCGACACCGAAGCATTGATCAGAACTGGCGCATTTCCCTGCGACCCTGACGCATCACCTCAGCCAGCACCGGGGTCGCTGACACCGCTCGCCGACTGTGATGCAATGACCACGACATACAGAGCAGCCCCAAACTTGCCAACGCAGTGCCTTCGCATCACTGCTGCTTCCCGTGCCCGACACTGCATCGCCAATGTCTGCAACACACCGTCCCCCGACGCAACCCAGCGGTTCGACATCGACGCATCGGTCCGATGCACATCGCTTCTTGACATCGACGTATCAGCGATGTTGCCCCGACTTCAGAAACGATGCATCGCCTTCAACAGCAACACATCCCCTCCTTTGCTCACAGCATCGTTCCCGAGCTTCGACACATCCAAGGTACTGTCAGCGAGTCTGCGTGACACCTGTATCCGGCCCGCCCTCCATCGCGGTCGAACTGAACATTTGGATTTGCTCCGGTCAAGCGTGACACTATAGCCCCAGTTGGAGCTATTGATTTCTAAGCACTGCATTTTGATTTAATCTTGCAAAAGTTGTATTTGACTTGTGTATGTTGGATTTTAATCTTTTTGGTCTTGTTCTACTCAGATAAATATTGGCTATATTTATAAAGCTGGTGTGGAGTACTTTTGTGGTGTTTTCACTGTGTTACTTTGTGTGTGTGCGCACAAATACACGTTGCCTCTTTAGTTTAGCTGACTGCTTTATGCCTAGCTACCAGAGGGTGAGCACAGATAAAACATTTAGTGTGTACTAAACTTACCCTTACTAGGATTGTGGTTCCTGCTTGGACAGGGTACATACCTCTGCCAACCAGAAACCCAATTTCTAACAATAATGATCATGTATATTTCCCTTCTGTTGGATAGGCCATAACTCACAGCACAGCATCCCTCCTCATTTGGTTTAACGCTTTGGTTCATAAAAATTACTCCTGGGGATACCCAGATTGTAACACCTCTTGCATAAGCAGAGTATTTAGCGGAGTATGTTTGGCCACGCCACTTCTTCCAGAGTTTTCCCTCTTCTACTTCGGTGAGATACGTCCCTTGCAAGAATGCTATGACTACCTTGCGCTGGGTCCTTTAGAAGCATTTGCATTGTCTTCTTGGTGGGCCAGTCAGCTGCACTAAAAAAAATAACTAGGTTGAACTGCAAACATAGACTTTACATTAACTGTTGTAAAGCGCTCTGACTCAGATGCTCTGTATAGATTTGTTATCTTTGATGTGAACATTTACTGTTGTAAAGCGCTTTGATACCTTTGGGTCTAGCTAGTGCTATATAAAACTCTCAAATAAAAAATCAATAAATGAATTGTATTCAGCAGGTTACATAACTTGAGTTCTGCCGAGAGGATCTCGCTAAAGAATCATTTTGTCTGCCTGACTCTTCCTCCAGTACATTAGAGCCGCTCTAGCTGCAGAAAAACTAGCCCCCACTCTAACATGTTCTGACCTAAGAAGTGGCTGAGGGTTAGATTTCTTTTTTAGGTCTAACAGATGTCTCAAGTCATTGCACTCTACAAGGTCTAATTTGTTTTCTGGTGTTCCTAGATATGCCACACCTAAATACACCATCTTTACTTTGATTTTACAATCAAAAGAGCATAGAATAGCTAGAGCGGACAGCCTGTCGTACTGTATATTAAATAACTTGAGCCTTGTTATCACTATTTGGATTTTTCACATAATTGAATCAAATTGAGGGCCCTAGCTAGGAGAACATGTCAATCGCACAAGTAAGTGATTTATAGAGTTTTTTTATGAAGTATTGTTGTCTTTTCCCTGCCAAACTTTATTGGTGTCATTTTATTTAAATTGATAGTCAGGTAGCTAACCACATAATAAATCACCAGCTTATCAATGAGCCATTGTAGCCCATTGGGAATCTGGTCTTTAACGATCAAATTATCCGCATACATGAGTAAAGAAACATCCTGGCGACCTAGCTTAGTAGGAAAACTATTTTCTGATTATAATAGCCTGTGGATATCAGCTAAGTATAAGTGGAAGAGTGAAGGAAGTGACCCGATTAGGGTCACCCGGGTCACTCACGACCACCTCTCAACCTTCCATACAAATGAAGAGTCGGTCAGACAGTAGAGAATACAAACCAATATATGTTTATTCAGATACGCTCGAGCGGAGCCCGGTCTGCCCAGTCTCTTAGGAGTGCTGCAGAGAGAGACTGACATCAGTAAGCATAACGATACATTATGTACATTTCAGAACTAATGAAGGCACGCCCATAATGAAATTTTCCAAGCTGATGCAGCTAAACAAAGGTGTACAGAAGGATAGGTTTCGATTTAGAGGCCGGGCACACATTATCTCCTACCCAAGGTCGTTCTGTCCGTGCCCGCCACTAGACTAGTGGGAGAAGGCCTCTATCTAGTGAGAAAGGTATGCGCTAATAAGAACAGTGTATTCATTAGCAAAGCAAGGCCCAACCTTGGAGAAACGAAACTTTCCACAACCCATTTTCTTGAGGCAAGAAGGAGTTTCGAGCATGGTTCAAAATGGCGGCTAAACATAAAATGGTGCCGCGAATGCTAACTTACATAGGACAATGCACAGGCAAAATAACGAAAACATTTTCATTCCAACAAGAGGATAAGTGCAAGCGTACAGTCTTGCTTTAGGCTGTTGGTTGTTGTTATTTTATATGTGCTTGCACCCTCCCTCCCCAGTCAAACTTTAACCCTGGAGTCAAAATAAAAGGCTTGAATTCGTTTTAACAAGCCTGAGTTTATACCCATTAAATCCAATTTGCTCCATAATCGTTCTCTGGTTGCGCAGTCTAAAGTCTTACAACAATGCAGCAGAAGAGATTTGTACCCGTCTGAAGAGATACATACTACTGTGAGTGTCTTTTTCTGCTGAAAAACATAAGACCATGACATTTTCCACTGGTCAAGATCTTGCTCTAAATTCTGCCAGTTCAATAGGTAATATATCATCAGTATTCATCCCGTCAGTTAAATGCCCATTAATTTATTTTGTAAACATTTTGCATTCGCTATCAAAAAGTGCGATTATTATGTCATTTGTAGAACAAATTTGTGGGGCTTATTAATATATATTGTTACTAGCTGGCGTCTATGCCATTAAAAGAGAACATTACCCATGTGCAATATTGCTTAACTGTAGTAAGCAACTGGTCCAAAAGATGGGGTTTAATTTTAGAGTTGCAATCGGGACCCTATTCGGTCTTGTCCCTCTGAAGGATTTGGCTATTTCAATGATGATTTCAATTTCCTTGAAATTGATTGGACCCATAACTTGTTTAGACAGTGGCGGCTGGTGACATTTGGAAGTGGTGAGCGTAATAGTGGAGTATGACTTTTATGTATGCGAGCGACGCAAGCAAGCTTAATGGACAAATGTGGAGTCCAAGGTGTGTCCAGGGTAGGTCCTCCTCCCGATAAATTTTTTAAAAAAGATTTGCAAATGGTGCGTTTTAAAGCAAATGAATTTATTGATAAAGCAAGGCTTATAAAGCAGTGGGAACATATAGTCATGAAATATTAAACATGTTAAAAACTGACCCATATCTTACTGCATTAATATGTTCAACAGTTACTGTAATGTGCAAATTATACAGCTCGACAACTTCAGCCCTTTAAAGTGTGTACTTGCTCAGCTTGCATAGCATGCAGCATCAACTTTGGAAGAAAATGCTCTAACCAGGCTTCGGTAAGCACCCACAGCCTCTGGCTGCAATCAGTCGTATAGAAATATGTGCAGACAGGTCTTCAATGGGATGAAAAAAGTGGGGGCTCTCTAAAAGGGAATCCGTAAAATACATTTCTGATTCCCATAGTGTGCCACCCGACCGGTATTTTGGTTTCTCTATGAGATGTATTAGCAGCCAGATATATAACACAACAACTGACATACACCTAAAACCTGTCAGTACAATTGGCTTTGTAAATGGTTGTTAGCTGTTTAAGATAAATGAGTAACAACAATGATAGTGTCACGTGTCATGGAAGCCACAAACGTCTTCCCTCAACTATTTGTCAATATACAAAAGGCGCACAGAGCAACTACTATTTTGAAACACAGACTGACAGATATAATACTTTTAACATTCTGTGACCAAAAAAGGTAGGATTTTTCAGGTTTCCAAACCCCACATAAGTATATTGTTTCACCAGAAAATGTTGCATGACCTTTGGCCTGAACATATTATGGCAGTGCTCCATGGCTGAAGAAAAGCATTTCTTTTTCACCAAGTTGCTGCAGCTGTGCAGAGATCAGGGGGTCGATAAAATTCAATATGATATCATAACAGGCACTGGAAAGGCCTCGTTCCTGCTGTTCCAACACATGCTGGGTTCAGGATGCTTTCACAATAACATATTGCATGCCATGTCTGAAAATATCGATGAACCGGCATATCTTTACCAGTTCCCGCTTTCAGCAGTGCTGTGTTAGAAGAATAACACATGCTGCATCGGAGGCCTGTCAGGCAGCAAGTGGAGGGTTTAGAGCCTGATGGGAGAGTACATGCTGTTAACAGTGAAAGAAATGGTGAATGCAAAACTTGGGAGCAATGTCTAATGAAAGAAAACGAGGACTTCATCTCCCAGAATGCACTAGACTGACATGATCTGCTGATAGATATTTGAAACACTAAGCCTTATTAAAAACTGCTCACATACAGTTACAATAAATGTAAGGGCATCACAATGCTGACCTGTCAACTTCCCTGTCATGTTTGTGACAACTCCATTGTTTCCACCAATAACAGAGGGGAAGGAGGGACTTATAGTTTCATCTTCCACTTTGTAGGTATGTTCAGTGACCAGGACTGGGTAGAGGTCAGCCTCATGACAGGGGCCGCTTGAGAACTATGAATTCAGGGCGGCAATGGTTGATCGTGTATTGCTGCTTGCTTACTTGCGGCCTGCTTTGTTATCTTTTTATTTTAATTAATCCATCTCATTGCTGATCTTTAAAAGTGAGTAGAGTTTTAGATTTTGATGCTTTTAACTGCCACTGGTCCTTATCATACAACAAACTAGAGTTTTCAATTAAGAAATATAGTAGCCGATCATCGGGATTAAAGGTTGCGTGATGTAATATCCTGTGTTTTTAGAGCATAAACAGGGGTGTGATACCCCTACAACTAACAATGTAATGTGTTGAAATGACTCCACTTAATAAACAGAGAGATGGCGAAGTGAAGATAGAAGGCTGCCACTTGGTTGCCCCAAGCATTGCTATAGACTGGCAGAACATGACAAAATTATGCAAAATGGTTTGAGAGATTGACAAAGCCCACACGCTTTATATCTGGGTCAGTTGTGAAATATAAAGAATGCATTAGCAAAGTCAGCAAGTATTTAGCTTTTTCTATTTTCTTGCAATCCCAGACACAGCCATGGCAGCGGCGAGGAAACGCGATCCACAGCCTATGAACCCCCCTCCTGCCCCGTCGGTAATCCCTGGCCTTCCATACATGTTGGAGACGACAATGCGGGGTCAATGTGTTTAAGCAGGGCCGAGGCTACACAGACTGAGGCACCAGGAAGGCACTTTTAAAAACAAAAATGAGCAGGCACACTCACTGTCCAGTCCAGTCACGGCCTCCAGGCGTGCATGAAAATTCGCTGTTCACCAACTCGGACCTGCTGTAGCCCCGCCCCCGCGACTCCTGAGCCAATCCTCACGCTGCTCCACCGCCGTTAACAGCATGAGAGCAGCGCGAAGACTGCCTCAGTCAGGGGCTGCCAACGCTCCTTTGGAGACTTGGGGGCTCTGAATGTAATCCACCCCGGGGCTCCTATCTTTGCAGGTAGGTGAGGGTTCAAGTGTGCATGTTGGGCTGGGCATAGCAAAGCACCAGTCATAGTCCCATTATTGGCAACACACCCCACCCACACCACAACAGAGTATGCATGCATAAATAAATACACAACAACTTTTGTTTGGGAAAATATTGCTGCAGGTTTATTCCATACAAAAGTATGCAAATATGGTGGGTTATCTTACGGGCGATCCAAGGGCAGGCAGCTGTACCACTCTACGCTGCCCTGCCCGCCTGATGAGCCAAGCACTGTGGAGAATCCAATCAGCGCTACCCTTATGGGGGTGATCCCCTTACTGGATCACGTGACACATTGGTCCCTTATTACTCACGCCCCTTTCGGGGTGGAGCGTAGCAAGGCAAGCCCCCGGTTGTTCAGGCCCACAACCGCCTGAAGGACTAACGGGGCGCCAACGTAATTGTTCCAGGACCCTCCCATGAGGCTCCTGGGATTTGGCTCTGGCACCCCTATTGTGCCCACGCAGAGGTACCCTTCTGTACCCATCTGCTTCCAGATCGCCCTGTAACTGTCAAATCCGACATGCACACTTCCCCCAAGGGGCCCCAGCGTCCTCACACTCACTCAACCACCATTCAAGCTCCACCCCCACCCACGTCTGACTCCGCCCACCCTCACCTGACTCTACATTACAAAATGGAAAAGTTTACTCGGGCCACGCTGCTCACTGCCGTGGCTAATAAATGAAAAATGAATCATTTAATATGGGGCCCGGGGCGGGGGGGCAACGCCCCCACACCCTCACAAAGAAACCGTCGCTGGGTTTAGACAGTCCTAAAATAGGCGATGGAACACATTTCCCATTCTGATCCATGTCCTATAAAGTAATTATGTGACCGGCCCACTGAGCCTTTGTGATCCCAATCTGGTGCAGAGGATGAAATGCTACTGCCTTTCAAAACTAATGCCCAGAACGCTCTGTTGGTCAAGATAGTCTCCTTTATTCTACCCAATTTCCTGAAGTTGGTTTTTGCCCTTCGAATACTTGCTTATAGTCCGTTATTTAGGTTTGTAAATCTGGCATTAATTAACATATTACCACGATGATTCAAATTTAACCACCATGCTTGTAGAGTCTATTACTGTAGTTTCTGGCAAAGCCCATTGAACCTGGAAATTGAAGCATGGGCCGTTTGAGGCCATTTGGTATACTTTTAACATGCCCCCTTACTCCTTAGCTGGACCAATATTTATATTTGTTTCTACATACTTCACTCTGATTATTTCTGTGCATCATTGCTCAAAGCACTCGCCACCCCTTTTAAATTTGTGGACACAACTGGGTAAAGACTATTTGTCACATTTTCATTTTTTGAATAAGCATTTATTGTATTGTATCAATATAGGGCTTACTACCCCTGACGAGGTGTCGAAGCTTTTTCGGCAAGTGGCACACTACTCCGGAACCCAAAAAGGATTAGTGGTAAATTAGTATAGTGAAATATGAGATTAATTTGAGTGGTGGATATGTTAGTCTGGTATTTGGATTGAGAAGGATAGTGAAGGGATAGAAGAGGAAAAGGTTTGCATTTATACATCGCTTGCTACCCCTGATGAGGTGTTGAAGCGCTTTTCGGTGAGTAGCACGCTACTCCGGAACCAGAAAAGGATTAGTGGTGAATTAGTCTAGGAAAAATATGAAATTAATTTGAGCGGTGGACATGTTAGTCTGTTATTTGGATTTGAAAAGAATAGTGGAGGGATGGAGGAGGGAAGGGTTTGCATTTATATAGCGCTTGCTCCTCTGATGAGGTGTTGTAACACTTTTAGGCGAGTAGCAGGCTACTCTGGAACCCAAAAAGGATTAGTGGTGAATGAGTGTAGGGAAATATGAAATTAATTTGATTTGAGTGGTGGACATATTAGTCTGTTATTTGGATTGTAAAAGGAATTAGTGGAGGGATAGAAGAAGGAAGGGTCTAGAAAGATTTATTTTTGTTGGCATTCATAGCAAAAGGAGGGGGTTTGAGATGAGGAAAGGTGAGGTGGAGGGGGAAGAGTTAGCGGGATGGGTTTAGGAAGGCTTCCTGAAATCAATTATCTCACTATAACGGGGGCAGTCCACAAAAGTATAATCCAGTACATTGTTTTCTGACCGTGATTAGAGAAGTGTTTATAATGTGTCAGAATGTCTTGAGCAAACCTTCAGACTTGTCAGCATTAGTAAATGCAAGCAAATGTGTTTTAAAGCTCCCTGCTAGTGATGTTTTCTAGTAGGAGACGTAGACTGCCTGATATCCCAAAACTCATCAGCCTCTCTGAAGTCACCCTCTTTCTCCGAATCTTATTGCAACTAATTGGAGACTGAAAAACATTACATTATAGGAGCAACATAGCTCCTGTTATTTGCCACTCCCAATATAAAAGCTATCACTAGCAAGCAGTTGTTACCTGCCACTGTCCTTGGAAAAAGTATATACCCTGCCTTGGTTGAGGAACATATCAGTAGCCCACCTTTGGCTCTGCTCCTAACAGCATGCTTTGCTAACTCTTCCAATATCTCCATTTAACATGGACTCCGAAGACGACAATTGCAAACAGAGATCAACATCATTTAAACCTCACACAGTGGTTCTCCGAGCACGATCTTGATGACACATCAACATCAACGTCCCCTTTGTTGGCATTGGAGCACTTACTGGTACTACACCTCTTCCACCCCGTAGTCTGCGCTCCCATTCTGCCCATGCGTCTGCTGTCTGTGGCGCTGCACTGCTTCAGCCGTTGCCTACGTCTTACTAACTCCTCGGTGCGCTATGCCCTCCTGCTGCTCGTTACACTTAGAGAGCTAGCACACCTCATGACCGTGGCTACTGCCCCTTGCATGAGGTGGGCCTCCATACCTTGGTTGACCTCTTCTCTGACACTGCACTCATCCCGTTTGCTGCCCTGAGTGACCAAACTGATCTCCCCCTGGGCAGTTCCTCATATATAATTCAATTATAGATTCATTATGAGTGCAATGGGGGGGTCACTGCAGTCTGAACCGAGCACACATCAGGTACTTCAACACCTGCACCTACTGAGCGTCACTTGGTCACATGATTCACCAAAGCGCTGCACGAACACACCTGCCCACCTCTCCCCACGCTTCCTGACCGGCGGAAGGAGGACCTGAGTAGGGCATGCAGCGATGGGGAGTGGGCCACGATTCTGGCCCACTCTGCCATTGTCTCCCAGAACACGCATTTCAAACTAATACAGTTTTATATTCTACATAAGGCATATCTCACTCCCACGGAGATCAACCGGTTCTTCCACTGTACGGATACCTCCTGCCCCTGCTGCTTGTGCGAGGATGCAGACTCAGCTGGACGATTACTGGCCCTCTGTAACTGCCCGGCTCTCCCGCACCACTTGGGTTCCCTCTCTGTTCACCTGGGCCATGTGCGTTCTTCGCCTGATTAAACGTACTAAGAAAAATATGGCAATCGCCAGGTTCCTTGACCTGGCACTTCTCTAGGCTAAGCGGGGGATCACGCGCGCCTGGAAGTCGAGGGCCTGTCCTTGGCCCCTTTTTTGGCCTCAGTGGAGGTGTGGACGAAGGCAAAAGAACTGCTGGGTCTCTGGAAGTACTCGCATCAGTGGGCCGCCCTGCTCGAAGCTTTCAAATCTGGGGCAGATGATTCTGACCCTCTCCTGCGTGAATAGCTACTTGCCTCACTCAGCGCGGAGCCTGCTTCTCTGACCAGCGCCCTTGACCTGTTCTCTGTCATAGATGTTCCATCTGTTGCACTGCCTGCCGCTGAAAGCCTGACCCCTCCCATCTCCTCCCTACCCCCTACCCCCTCCCTCTTTCTTCGCCCTCCCACTGATTCCGTCATTTGCCTGCAATACAGGTTCTTAGTTTGTACGATTTCTTCTCCTACATCAGGATCGGACGTCTTCGTGCGTTGTCTGTGTGCGCTCTGTTGTTCACCCCCGAACTGTGCTCCTCTTCGTGCAATAACCACACTCCATGCTGTTACTTGAAGCGTAAAAGGCCATTTTATTAGGACACGGTTGCAAACACTTAAACTTTATTAAACATTATATAAATGCGACTATAACTCTTAACATAAACCATACAGTTTCATTCTCCCTTCGACATTCTCAAACACCATCTCATCCTCTTCACTCCTCCCCTTTCACTCTATGACCTCCTTCCATATCCCCATTCTCACCTTCACTTGCCCACCAAACATCCTCTCCTGAATTTCTTTTGTTGCTCATTGCATCCTGCGCCCCGCCATCAGTCACCTGTGCACCCTACCCTCCCTAAGGCGTGGATCCGTCGGTATGTGACTCACCACCCCTCCAAAGTACTGCCTACGCCCAGCAACCTGTCCTAAACTGGCAACGTTGTAAACGATCTACGTCCGTACCCCCGTCTACAAACTGTAGGGTGGGTGGGCGGCCTAACTTTTCTTAAACCCTTACCTCCCGGTGGTGCATTAGTGTCAGGACGAGGCCGGATACTCCTCTCCTGACACCTTTATAGACCTGCCTACTCCTGCCCCTTCCCCTACTAACCTCACCCCCCCACCTTGTCCTTCCGGTATATGGCATGAAGTACCCCGGGGGAAGACTGGTCTGCAACCCTCACTTCCCCCGGGGGCCAGCATTGTGCAATAACCACACTCCGCGCTGTTACTTGAAGCGTAAAAGGCCACTTTTTTAGGACAAGATTGCAAACACTTAAACTTTATTAAACATTACATAAATGCAACTATAACTCTTTAACATAAACCCTACAGTTTCGTTCTCCCTTCACCATTCTCAAACACCATCTTATCCTCTTCACTCTTCCCCTTCACTCCTCCCCTTTCACTCTCTGACCTCCTTCCATATCCCCATTCTCACCTTCACTTGCCCTCTAAACATCCTCTCCTGAATTTCTTTTGTTGCTCATTGCATCCCGCGCCCCCCGATCAGTCACTGGTGCACCCTTCCCCCCGAGGGGTGGATCCGCCAGTATGTGACTCACGACCCCTCCAAAGTACTGCCAACCAGGGACCCCCATAGGGCGGTTACCTGCCCCCCCCCAAAGATCCTGTGCACCTTTCACACTTCTTCAGTACTCCCTGCGGTACCAGATGGATTCATTCCACAACTTACTGACCGCATCCCGCAGTTCCATCATATAATATGCGTTCCCAAGCCGAGAAAGGTGCACCCCATCATCTCTGAACAAGACCGACTCTTCCTCCTTAAGTCCCACGTGCGCAACCACCTTAATGTCTCTCGCCTGGCAAAAAACCCTCATGTCCCTATTCAATTTCCTGCGAGCCTTTTCAATAACTGTGTGTTTGACAGCCCCCTTCCATACTATGTGAGGCACAAACTCAGTCCAAATCACGCATGTTCCAGAGAAATTCCTCTTTATCGCCTCCAGATCCCTCTGCATGTGCTACAGCAATGTGAGTCCTGACCGACGCACTAGGTCATTCTCTTCCAGGTGTATCAAGAGCATGTCCGGGCAGCCCCTCTGTGGTACCAACTTCGTCAACAATGGTAGGAGCGCCCCCCAATGCATCCCCCCTCCGCTTTACCCCACCAAAACACCTCATGGTGGCTGCTCCTCAACCCCAGATTACGTCCATACACCTGTTGGTCTGCATACTTGGCTGCCCAGTGTACGAAGGAATGTCCTACGATCCAGGTAACCGTCTTGGTTCCTGGCCCGCTCACACATCCTTCAGTATAAAAGAGCACGATTAGGCCTGGAAGCCTCCCTTTACACCCCCCCCATTCCCTCCCTATTTGCGCACATAGCTCTCGCAAAATCGTGACCTCTATTTCACAGTCTGGTGAATTCTGCCCCAGGACCACCCCAGCCGCGCCACCACTGAAGCAGCACCAATTCGGAAGGAATGCGTGCCAAAGCTAGCTGGTTCCCTGCCCACCTTACGTAGCGCCAAGCGCAGTACCACCAATAACTGGAAAGCCGTCACTCGTGCACCTGATGCATGGCAAAATACACCTGATACGGACCTTCCCGTCATGGACACAAACTTCCGCCATTCCCGTACAGGGCACGTGTCACTGCAACCACTCTCTGTCAACCCCACCCAGCTCCCTCTGCCCGCCTGATCTGTCTTAGAGCGACTGAACCAAATGCCCAGTCTCCCCCGGTCCAGGCGCACCTCCCCATACGACACCCCCACCTGCCGTGCTGTCCCCAACAACTCAGAAACTCGGAAAGCCCCAAAAAACATCCAAATCATGCATAATCAAAATACCGACACCTCAAAAGTGTCATAACAGCACAACAGCAAAACCCCCAACAACTTTTGCAACAACTCAAACGTAATGGCCTCCCTCAGAGCTCCCCTCCCCCCCCTCGTTCTCTTCCCAATCCTTTCAACATTTTGCTCAAAATTTCGTCCTGGGCTGGGTCGAAACCCAAATACAACTTGCTGTAGAAAGAGATCCCGGCTAACTTGCCCGCAGTGCTCGTATGTGATAAACTCCATGCAATGTAAAACAAAACTCAAAACTCCCTGCTCAGTATCCTGACGCGTAAGGCTCATTGCATCCGCGGATTGACCCACAAATTCCCCAAATTCGGACCACTCCAGTCTGTAGCTCTTCCTTGTGGATTCCGCCAAGGACTTCTCGACCAGGCCTATCACTCTCATTCACCCCAAGCCCAGATGTCACCTGGCAGTTCGGTCTTGCATTCCTCTGCTCTGGGCGCCAGTCGACGGAATCGCTGCCACTGCAAACGAGACAATGCATCAGCGATGTCATTGCTGGCCCCCGGTACATGCTTTGCTCTAAAGACAACATTAAGCTGCAAACACACCAGCATGAACCTACGCAACAGCCGCAAAACCCTCAAATCCCCTGCCTTTTGCCTGTTCACCAGTTCTACCACAGTCATGTTATCCACATGGAAAAGCACCATTCAATTTTTCAGTTCTTCACCCCAGACTGCCAATGCCACCAACAGTGGAAAAAAATTCCAGAAATGCAATACTCCGTCCCTGCCTCAACCAGTGTGGTGGCCACCTCTCCGCACATCATCGTCCGTCCCAGAACAGTCCAAAGCCCAGAGATCCTGCCGTATCTGAGAAGATCTGAACCTGCCAGACCGTGTTCTCCTCCACAAAATCCAACGACACACCATTGAACTCAACCAAGAACTTCTTCCACACTCCCAAATCTGCTCTGACCCCCAACGAAATCCTCACCCTGTGGTGCGGCAACACTGCCCCTGACATGGCCATTCCCAGGCTCCTGCATAATGTTCTCCCCGCTCTCACCCCCCTGCATGCAAATTTCAGGAAGCCCAGCAGCTTCTGCACAGCTCTCAACTCAATCTTCCTCTCACCCACCACCTGCAGCAGAAAAACCTGGATGTCCTCCACCTTTTCCCTTGGCAGCCGAGCCATCCAGTGCACCGAGTCCAGCTCGATTCCCAAAAAGGTTAGCCTGCAACTGGGCCCGGCCGTCTTCTCCGGTGCCAATGGCACCCCAAAAGCCTGTGTTAGGCCTTCAAAATAGTGTAACTCCTATGCACAATCCCCGGAGGTTCCCTTCCCTATGAACAAAAAATCGTCCATGTAATGAGACACCCCCCGGTGACCACTGCTCTTTGTGAATACCCACTGCAAAAACGTACTGAACATTTCAAACAGGGTGCAGGAAATTGCGCAGCCCATTGGCAGGACTTTGTCCACGTAAATGGCACCCCCAAATTGCATACCCAGCAGTGGAAAATCTACTGGGTGGATGGGCAGTAAGCGAAAGGCAGATTTGACATCACACTTTGCCAGTTCCACTCCCTGACCACACACCCACACCAGGCGGATGGCATCATCCACTGAGGCGTACAGCACCCTGGAATCCTCTTCAGCGATGAAATCATTGACTGACCCCCCCTCCTTCTGGCCAAGATAGGTGGTAAATCATCCTGAACTCTCCTGGCTCCTTTTTTGGCACTACACCCAAAGGTGAATGATCGAGTTCACCAGTGGCCAATCTGCGAATGGACCAGCAATTCTACCCTCCTCAACTTCCTTTCCTAGTTTAGTTGCTACCACTTGTGGCAGTTCTTTAGCTAACTTCAGGTTGTCTGCCCATCTGCGCCCCCTTGGACCCTGGTATCCCACCCGAAATCGCTTGATGAATCCCCACTGTAATCACAATGCCACCTCCTTGTCGGGATAAATTGAGAGCCACGGGCCCATTGCCTCAACTCTAACTGCGGTAGGGACCCTTTGGCCCAGACTGCCCCCGTCCTCTAGTGGCCTTCCACTGTTCTGCCGGAGTGGCCAGAGTAAAGCACTGTGTGAGGGGCTGCCTCACCCTGCACTTGGAGCATTCGTGTTTCAACTTGCATGGGTGCCTGGAGCAAAAACCTTTGTTAAAATTCCAGCAGGCCCCCGTGGTGGGTCCTGCCGGTTTTGGTGTGAAACCAGACCCTCCTGCTCCAAAACCAGACCCTCCCGCTCCCTGAAAAACGGGACACGACTGAAAGGACTGATAGGTCACTGGTGAGCCGCTGGCCGTATGAGTGGACGCCGAGGATTGTGTGGATGACATCCACTGCATCCAGAGTTCTGAATCCACCTCGCCCCAAGGTTTATCCGGGTTTATGCTGACCCTAGCTCTAAATTCTTCATCGTAGCTCAGCCAGGCATACCCCCCAAAATGCATCTGTGCCTTGAGGATAATATCCATATATTTCAGTAAGGACATTGCCCTGTCCAGATGCTGCACACAGTAAATTGGCATAAATTAAGAAAGCGGAAGTCCAGTTCTCCATGTTAACCCCTTCCATGCTCATGACGGAATGGTTCCGTCATGAGCACAAGTTCGTGTGCTCATTACGGAACCATTCCGTCATGAGCACACTTCAAAAAATCCCTCTGCTGCTTTTTGTTTTGCTTTGGGAGGTGGGGAAGAGCTTCCCCAACCTCCCAAAGTATGGTTAGTGTTTTCACTGCAATGACGATCGCGCGCATGGCGCGCTGTCGTCATTACAATGAAAACAAAACTGAAACTTAGTTTCAGTTTCACTGTTTCGGTGCTTGTGGGCCTATCTCAACCCCCCGAGCACCGAAAAACATGGGAGAGGTATCGTTGGAAAGGGGAGAATCTCCCCTTTCGAATGAGACCCTTCCCTAGTGGATCCCTGCTTGGGGATAGCCCCAGGAGGGCGATCCCCAAGCAGGGATCTACCCACTAGCCACCAGGGAGGGGGGAGCGGCCCCTTAGGCAAGGGTCTTTGCTCCCCCATACAATTTTGCCAGACAGCCTTTCTGTCCCCCCTGGGGGGCAGAAGCCCCCAATCTGCCCCCCCCGGGGGGGCAGAAAGCACCCTAGACGCCAGGGATTTTTTTTATAGCCCAGAATGGGCATGCCAATGTCCCCACCCTACCCCCCAAAGAAGGAATAAGACTTTCTGCCCCCCCAGGAGGCAGATGGGGCAACAGCCCCTGATCTGCCCCCCGGGGGGGCAGAAAGCCCACTAGGCCCCAGGGATTTTTTTTCTTTATATATACGTAGGGGTGGGGGCTGCCCAAAATGGGCATGCCAATGCCCCCACCCCAAACTTTTTTTTTACAGTCTTTCTGCCCCCCCTGGGAGGCAGATGGGGCAATAGCCCCTTATCTGCCCCCCGGGTGGGCAGAAAGCCCACTAGGCACCAGGGATTTTTTTTCTCCAAAGTTCGTGGCGGGGCTGCCCAGAATAGGCATGCCAATGCCCCCCCCAAAAATGCCACAGTCTTTCTGCCACCCCAGGAGGCAGATGGGGGCAGTAGCCCCTGATCTTCCCCCCGGGGGGCAGAAAGCCCACAAGGCGCAAGGGATTTTTTTTATATACTTAGGGGTGGGGGCTGCCCAGAATTGGCATGCCAATGCCCCCACCCCAAAAAAAAATGCTACAGTCTTTCTGCCCCCCCCGGAGGCAGATGGGGCAGTAGCTCCTTATCTGCCCCCCCCCCCGGGGGCAGAAAGCCCACTAGGCACCAGGGATTTTTTTTTTATACGTAGGGGAGGGGGCTGCCCAGCATGGGCATGCCAATGCCCCCACCCTCAAAAAATTACCACAGTCTTTCTGCCCCCTTCCGGAGGCAGATGGGGCAATAGGTAATTCTGATTGTCTCCTCAATACGTTTTGGGCCCTTGCCTGTCGCCGGTCCTTGACCCACCCACGCGAGTACGGTACCACTTTTATCGGGAGACCTGGGGGAACGCTGGGTGGTAGGAAATTTGTGGATCCATGCAGATTCCAGAACTGTCCCACACAGAAATGTGAGAAAGATTTGATTTTTTCAGCTAAATTTGAGGTTTGCAGGGGATTCTGGGTAGGAAAACGTTGGGGGATCCATGCAAGCCATACCTCGCTGGACTCCCCCGGGTGTCTAGTTTTCAGAAATGTGTGGGTTTGGTAGTTTTTTTAAAATACGTTTTCAGCCAATTCTGTATTGGACACCCACACAAGTGAGGTAGCAAAAGCTGAGCCCTGGATTCCCGCGTTTCTGACACGGTCGATCAGTATGTCGTGGTCGACCATGTCAAAGGCTGCAGAGAGATCCAGCAACACCAGAGCCTGCGGCGAGCCCTTGTCAGCCTCCTTCCGGAGAGTGTCCCATATTGTCAGTATAACGGGCTCTGTAGAGTGTGCTGGGCGGAACCCTGCTTGATGGGGGTTAAGATATTCAGACTGTTCCAGGAAGGCAGAGAGGCATCTGGCCACATGGGCTTCAAGTACCTTGGCCAGGTATGGGAGCAACGAGATTGGGCGATAATTCGTCAGAATTTTGGGTTCAGCCCCCGGCTTCATCAGGAGGGGGACGACAATTGCCTCCTTAAAGGTGTCGGGGACGTAGCCTTGGGACAGTGACTCGTTCAGAAGGGATAGGGCTGGTCCAGGGAGAGCAGTGAAAGCTTCCCTTAAGATCCGGGGCGGGCAGCAGTCCCTAGGAGAGCCCGATTTTACCTTGGCCAACAGGTCCAGGAATACATTACAACTTATTGTCAGGATTTGTTCAATGGTGCGAGGGTTCATTAGCGTGGTCGGGCATACGTCAGGGGTAAGGCATGTAGGGATGCTAGCCTTAATCGCCGTAATTTTGCCGATGAAGAAGTTGTTTAAGGAGTCGCATAAGGTTTGAGAAGGCGTGGGTTTTATTGTCACTCTGTCAGGATTGGACAGTTCATTAACGATCGAGAAAATTTCTTTTGACCGGTTAGTAGAGGTCACGATTTTTGAAGAGAAATATTCGGCTTTTGTGGTTTGAATGGCTTTTTTTTTGTTTTTTTAGCGCGGCTAAGTAGATGCATTTTTCCTCAGTCAGATATTTGCTTCTCCACCTCCTTTCGGATTGCCGAACGGCTAATTTTAAAGTTTTTAGGTCAGGGGAGAACCATCTCTGTGCTTCGTAGCGTCGGGCTAGGTGTATTTTCCTCAGGGGTGCATGTTTATTACTAGCTGCTAGTAGCCAAGCTGTTAAATTTTTCTCACTGAGGTTAATAGATGGTTGATTGGGCAGAGCTGCGTTGGTCAGTGTCTTGAGGAATAGACTTTTATTGGTGTCATTCCAGCTCCTAGCTGATTGCCCTTCGATAGTTGGGGTTTTGGCCCTAGTGATGTTGTTGATGATGAATCTAATTAAATAATGATCAGGGAGCAGCCAACGGGGTAGACATGGCAAAGTTGGCTGTCCATACCTGGTCAAGTGTGTGCCCTTTAATATGTGTAGCAACAGACACCTGCTGAGTAAGATTTAGCCCTGTGAGCAGGTCAGTAAGTTCAGCAGATTGGGGACCACCTGATGTATCGTTAGCCCAATAGTTAAAATCGCCGAGCAGCAAGATTTCTGCGTGATTGGTTATTAGATGAGCTACCTGTTCGCCCAAGGATTGTGGAAACAGCGGCATGCTCTGGGGGGGGGGGGGCTGTAAAGCAGTACACAAATCATGGGGGCTGAGTCAGATTCTAGTTTGATCACGAGATTGTCTACGGACGGTAGGTCTAGTGAGGTAAGTGCAGTGAATTTTTTATTATGGCGTATAATGGCTACTACTCCTCCACCCACCTTCCCCTGAGGGTGGTTGGCTTGGAGGATATAGTAGTCGCTGAGTAATGCGGTCAGGATGTCGGGAAGAATCCTGTGAGAGCCAGGTTTCTGTTAGCAAGAGGATGTCTGGTTGTTCAGACTCCAATAAGAGGTGTATGACCATTTTATGTTTTGCCATAGACCTGGTATTAAAATAGATGACAGTTAGCGCCTGATAGCTGTTTCTGTCCCGTGTCTGGGTGTACCCTGTGATGTGGGCACCGTGAGAAAGTTCAGGGAATGAGATTCTGTGTCACCATGATCCCGTTCTTAGCCAAGCTGTTACCTGTAGAGGGGTTGAGTATGAATTTCCCAGAGTGAAGCTGTTTAAGTTCAGCTGATGAGTAGGTTGCGATTTGGGCATAGTGATTGGCCCCTAGCCCCGGACGGCCGCGGACTGGCGCAGGCGGGCTTGCCTTTGGCGCGCCGCTGCGCTCCCGCGCTGCGACCGGCATTAAGTGGCCGATGGCAGCCTTGGCTCCTCCCCCCTCCTCAGTGATTGGAGCACCAGGTGGGCGTAGCACCAGGAAGTGACTGGGGAGCAGAGCCGATTCCCCGGAGGACTCCGCAATAGCGTGGTATGTCTTTGACTAAAACAACATCAAATTCAATACAGTTTTAAAAATGCTTAAAAAATGCTTAGAGCTCGCAGGTACGTTCCGCAGGGCAGCGGCACAGTCTTAGAGTGCCGCTGCCCTGCGTTTTGGGACGTTTCCTGTCGTGGCCACTATGCCTACCCACACAAGTAAGGTACCATTTTTCTCGGAAGACTTTGGGGAATGCGGGGTGGGTGGAATTTTGTGGATCCATGAAGATTCCAGAACTTTCCACCACAGAAATGTGAGGAAAATGTGGTGTTTTTTTTTTTTTACAAACTTTGAGGTTTGCAAGGTATTCTGGGTAACAGAACCTGGTGAGAGCCAGACAAGTCACCCCATCCTGGTTTCCCCTGGGTGTCTAGCTTTCGAAAATGTATAGGTTTGCTAGGTTTCCCTAGTTGCCGGCAGAGCTAGGGTTCAAAATCTACAGCTAGGCACTTTGCATAAAAAGGGTCAGTTTTCACTGTAAAAATGAAGTGTGTCCACGTTGTGCTTTGAGCTGTTTCCTGTCGCGGGCACTAGGCCTACCCACACAAGTGAGGTACCATTTTTATCGGGAGACTTTGGGTAACACAGAATTGTAGAGCAACTGTTATTACCTATTGACTTTCGATGCATTTCTGCCTTCCAAATGAAAGACAATGTGTAAAAAAGAAGTCAATTTGAAAAATGTCTTATAATTCTCATGCTAGTATGGGTACTCACAATTTCGGAAATGTGCAAATAGCTACTGTTTCTAAACTCTATATTTTGTTCCAATTTCAGAAATACATAGGTGTCTTTCATCCTGATTTTTCACTATATATATTTTCCCAAATTAATTGCTATATACCCGGTACATAATAAAAAAACATTGCAAGACGCTGCTCAGTTATTGGCTCTGGGTTCGTCGGGTTCTTGGTAAACCTACAAGTCCTATATTTACCCACAACCAGAAAGGTCCAGCAGATGTAAAGGTATATCGCTTTCAAACATCTGTCATAATTAGAAGAAGTTACAGGTGAAAAGGTTGGCACAAATGGCTGTTTTTTTCAACTCATTTTAAATTTTTCCTATTTTCAACTGTTAGTTTCTATAAAGAAACCTTGAAGGATCTACACAAATGACCCCTTGCTGAATTCAGAATGTTGTCTACTTTTCTAAAATGTATAGCTTTCCAGGATCCATTATTGCTTTCATACCCATTTCTACCATTAACTGGAAGAAGGTTAAAAGCACAAAAAATAGCAAAAATAGGCTATGTCCAAGTAAAATGCCAAAACTGTGTAAAAAATGTTGGTTTTCTGACAAAAGTCTATCAGTCCCTGAAAGCTGGGGAAATTGTGATTTCAGCCCCACAAACCCTTTGTTGATACCATTTGCAGGGAAAAAACCAGACGCTTTCATTTGCAGCACTTTTTTCCCACTTTTAAAAACAAAACCATAATTTAGCTGTATTTTGGCTAATTTCTGTGTCCCCTCCAGGGGAATCCACAAACCCTGGGTACCTTTAGAATCCCCATGATGTTGGAAGAAAAGGACGCAAATTTGGCGTGGATACCTTATGTGGTCAAAACGTTATAGGGGCCTAAGCGCGAACTACCCCAAATAGCCAAAAAAAGGCTTAGCACAGGGGGGGGAAAGGCCTAGCAGCGAAGGGGTTAATGGGCACCCTCAGCCTCCTCGTCAAAACCCTCCTTCGCCTGTATCTCCCTATGGAGTAGTTTGAACAAGTCAACATATTCGTGTTTCCAAATTAAATTTTTTGTTTTGTCCGACAGATGTGACCCCAATGGCATCGCCAGGCCCATGTACGGTAATTTTTTGTGATGTTTGTCATCCGTTTTCCCCTCTTTCCCTGGCTCCGTGTTGGGCGGCCCCGTCCCCACCTTACCCGGCTCTGTGTGTTTGGGGAGCCACGCGGGCAAGCTCTTCCTCCTGACTCCGCGCTTGGCTCCAGGCACGTACTTCTTCCCGGCCCGCCCCCAGCCTCCGGCTGGCTTACCAGCGGGTGGCGGCTCAGGTGTCAAGCCACCACTGCTGCAGTGACACCGCCTGACGCGGAACGCGTCGGGCGGCAGATGCCTACCCATGCCTGATCTAGGACGCTGGGCTGAAGCAGGTCCGCCTGGCCTGCCCAAACCAACCACAAGTAACGCGGCCCGAACCGCCTCGTTATTGGGCTTCGCCATCGCCTGCACTACGCCGCACCCGGAGCCTGGTAGGCCCTAGCTACCAGTTTAGTCGCACTGCTAAAAAGGCACTAACTCTTTTAAAACCCTACTAACTTTTCTTTTCTTAAACCCTTCGCTTCACTAACCTTTCTTAAACCCTTCCCTCCCGGTGGTGCATTGGTGTCAGGAAGAGGCCAGATACTCCTCTCCTGACACCTTTATAGACCTGCCCCTTCCCCAACTAACCTCACCCCCCCACCTAGTCCTTCCGGTATATGGCACGAAGTACCCCCCCGGGGGAAGACTGGTCTGCGACCCTCACTTCCCCGGGGCCAGCATTCTTTCTGTGACTGCGCACGCACTTGCCTGCCTGCGCTGCTCATGCTTCCGCTTCTTATGAAACGTATACATCCTGTACACTGTTACAGCACTATTGTTATTGTAACAAGCTCACGTCATGTACCGTCAAGAGACGGTATTGTTTGCAAAATACTCCATAAACACAAGTTATCATCCCATAGGCAACGTGCCCAGTGAAAAGAGGTGATTTTGAATCAATAAACAATGGCAGAGACGTCTTGAAGTAAATAGAAGTTGCTTTATTTAACTTCGTAAGCAATCATCACTGGAGTGCATCCTTCCTCATCGAAGTACAAGTTGCTATGACAGTTACAGGCAATTCGTGATTCGATGAGGAGTTGGAATGCACGAGAATACAATGTTAATAGAAAACATGTATTGAAGCGTGAACGTACACAGTGCGCATGCAATAGAACAGAAGCATGCGAGAACGAGAGCAAGCGCATGCGGAAACAATGGCGCGCATGCACCAGCAATATTAGCTCATTACATCACCCTCCCCCTATTAAAGAAAAATGAAGAACATATTTACAAAGAAACAAAAATGAACCATAATAAGGAGCAGGTAAGCTTAGGTCATGTAGAAATCCCTGAATTTTGAAGGGAAAGAACAATTGCGTGAGGACCTTGAAGTGGCAAAATTGGCCATGGAATTAGAACCATGTAACTGGACTGATGCTGTGGATGGAGAACCTGGGGTAGAAGAGGGAGGATCCGAAACCTGGAAATCAGTTTCATTGGTAGTGGCGGATTCACTAAAGGATGAATCTTGTGAGTAATGTGAAAAATGTAAATCATCATGTGGGTCAGTTCTCTTGTTGGCTAAAATTTTAAAAGCTTGATCAGGGGTTAGTTTGACAATCATTCTTTTGTTCCACCACCCTTTTGTGTCTAAAAAAGGGAACCTTTAGCAACTTTGAGGATTTGTACAGGAAGGGAAAATTTAGAAAGTCCTTTTTTTACCTTATTGGGAGATTTCACCATGACCCAATCGCCAACCTGAAAATCATGAGTGATGTTACAACTTTTTGTGTCAAACAATTTTTTCTGAATAATTTGTTGAGCGGCAACATTCTTTAATATACTTTGCTTGTCTCTACAAACTAAACATGAGTCATCTTCCTTTCTTAAAAGTTTTAACCAACCAGGGCACAGGGTACCATTAGGATCTCTCTTCTTAAGAAGTCTGAAAGGAGAGATAACTGTAGAAGAGTGAGGTGTGGTAAGGTAAGACCAAATCTTTCTTTTAAGAAAAAGGTCCACAGGAGAGTTACATGCTAATGCGGATTGAATACCCTCCTTGATGAACATATTCATTCGTTCCACAAGACCATTAGAGGTAGGAGAAAATAATGCCACCCTTAAGTGTTTAATGTCATGAGCAGTAAGAAAATCACCCATTGCAATTGAAGTGAAGTGAGAACCATTGTCTGTAACTAGTTCTTTTGGAAAACCTTCTGACAGAAACACTCTTGAAAGAAAACTAATCACAGACGACGTGCTGGGAGAGGAACAGAACTCAAATTCCACCCACTTAGAGAAGTAGTCGATTAATACAATGATATACTTTTTGTCACTAGACAAAACTTCAAAGGGTCCTGCAAAATCGAGGGCTAACTTGGACCAAGCCTCCTCTGGAACAGGCACATTATGTAAGGGAGTCTTCACCGTTTTCCAATGCTTATCTGATACAAGGCAGGTTTGACAAGAGCTTATCCAATGGAAATATCTCTTTCCATGCCAGGCCACCAGAAATTTTCCTTCAATCTTCTAGAAGTGGCACCCACACCCAAATGCCCCTCATGTGCTATTTGGAAAATCTTACAACGAAGGGAAGCAGGAGGTACAGCTAGATCACCTTGCATGAGTAAATTTTCAACAACAGAAAGTTCGTCAGAAACTTAGGCATAGGACTTTAATGAAGCAGGTAATGAGCGCTCCCTAGGCCAGCCAGAAATAATCATATTTTTGACTGCCAAGAGGACTTTGTCTTCTTCTGAGGCTTTAAGCCAGTCTTCTTGGGTAATGCAAGACATATTTCCAATAAGATCCTCAATTGAGGCCACAACGCATTCAACATCATCAAACCTGGAACAAGATGAATCATCCTGTAAAGGTAGTCTGGATAGACAATCAGCCCTGACGTTGCGTCCACCAGGAATGTACTTTATTATAAAATTATACTCATGTAAGAGTGAAAGGATGCGAACTAGTCTGGCTGAAGCTTTGCCCGTGCCATTACCATTAAGCAAATGGATTAATGGTTTATGATCTGAGCAAATTTCAAAATGAGTACCCCAAATAAATGTCCTGAATTTCTCTACAGCCCAGGAACAGGCTAGAGCCTCTCTCTCAATGGTACTGTGGTTGCCTTCTGCAGTTGTCAAAGATCTGGATGAAAAACCAATGGTGTTTTCTCTTCCATTGATCCATTGACAGAGGACTGCTCCCAGTCCATGTTGACTTGCATCTACTGAAATAGTACATTTATGACCAGGTGCAAAAGCAGTAAGTGCGGGCGCATCAAGATTTCGCTTTTTCACAAGGTCAAATGCCTCCTGTGTCTCCTGATTCCAAACAAAACTTGCATTTTTCTTGAGTAGTATGCGTAAGGGTTGAACAACTCGGGCGTAACCTGAAATAAACGTAGAATAATACTCGGTCATGCCCAAGAAGGACCTAAGAGAGTCCTTATTCTTGGGTGCTGAAACTTGAGAAATGGCCTGTGTGAGTGAGAACTTTGGGGTGATGCCAGAAGCAGAAATCGTGTGACCCAAGTATTCAAGTGAATTAACCATGAATTTACATTTCTCAGTACCTAAAGTGACTCCAACTTCCCTGAATCTGTTTAAAACTTTTCTTAGTGTGAGTAAATGATCAGACTTGTTTTTTGAAAAAATTAAGACATCATCTTGATATGCCTGAACCGAATCAATGTCTTTTAAAATGTGATCCATAAATCTTTGGAAAACGCTAGCCGTGGAGGCTAAACCAAAGGGTAACCTTAAATATTTGTATGCCCCAAAAGGAGTAACAAATGTGGTAAGATCAGTAGAGGAGCTAGAGAGAGGGATTTGGTGGTACGCTGAGCGCAGATCTAAAAGAGTGAAGTAAGTAGCACCAGAAATATTTGACAGTAAGTCTTGGATCTTGGGTAAGGGGTGACAATCCACTACTATATTTTTGTTGAGTGAACTTAGATCGGCACACAAACGAATAGTGATCCTTCTTCCTAACGATCACAATGGGGCTGACCCTTCAGATGAGTCAGTAGCTTTGATAATGCCTTCAGAAACTTATTTGTCTAACAACACTTTAAGGTCATCCCTAACGCTCAAAGGAATGGCCCTTGACTTGTGTGCAATGGGGATTGCATTGGCTTTTAATTTGATCACATGTTCAAATTTAGTCATTTCTCCTATGGTAGAAGTAAAAACTTCAGGAAATTCAGAAATGATTTCGGTAAAGTCATTATCTGAACATTGTGATATTGATGAGACACAAACATCATTGATTTGAACAGGATTATCAGAACCAGGAACCAATTTGAGACCCATCCTGGCCAAATCTTGCCAGCCTACAATGTTCTTCCCTTTGATGGCTACATACATTTTTGTAACAATTTTTCGTCCCAAACAGGTTAAAGATTCAAGAAAATAACCTAACATGTCAATGATATGATCTCCATAGGCTTTGGGAATGATGTCTAAATCCTCTAAAGATTTGTGAGAAGACCAATGTTCTTTGAATAAGACATCCGAGACAATAGTGACAGGTGCTCCAGAGTCTGCCATCATGTCAAGAACAAGATCACCCACAATGACTTGACAGATGGGATCTTTGACTCTATGAGGAGATGAACCCAAAGGGTGAGAATCAATGGAGAGCATGATTCTTTCTAAATCATTAGGTAATGAAGCATTTGAATCAGAAGTAACATTGTCAAAATGATCAGAGGTTTGAAGACTACTAACTCTAATCACTTTCTTACTTCTACAAACAGATTGAAAATGACCTATTTTGTTGCAGTTAGTACACTTTGTACCTAGAGCAGTGCATACAGGACTATCTCCAAGATGAGATCTGGAACCACACCTGTAACAAAAGGAGTTCGTTTTGAATTGTTTGTTTTGAAATGGTTTTTTAAATTTAGACCTGTAAGAAACAGTATTGACAGATGAATCAGGATGAATAACATTAACAGAACTAACATTATCATTGGCAATACATCTTGAAGAAATAATGGATCTTTCAATACCCTTCGCCATGTCAATAACTTCAGCTAAAGAGGGATCTCTGCAGCTTAGTATGCGCTCTTGAATCTTTTTATAATAGCAACTATACACAAATTGGTCTCTGAGATGATAATCTAATGCAGCCCCAAAGTTGCAATTGGCTGCCAAGTTTCTTAAAACTGAAATGAAGTCCTCAACTGATTCATCAGATTCTTGCTTTCTTTTCATAAAATTGAACCTTTCTAGCATAACACTGGGTTGTTCCAGAAACTTTTTGTTTAGCCTTTGTACTGCATCCGAATAAACATTCCAGCCATCCCCTTCACCAGGTGGAGGTAGCGTAACAGGAAGATTGTCAAAAATTTCTCGGCCTGCACTGCCAAGAAAATTAAATAAAACTGCTAATTTGCGTTTGGGAGAGTAACTTTCTGCGTCAATCGCCACTAGATAGTTCTCAAATGAGCAAAACCATAGTTTCCATGTCTCCTTTGGCTTACCAGGTTTAGGGAGAAAATGTTCCAATTGAAATAACTGTTGAGAAGAAGCCATGTAGAATAAATAAAATTCTCCTGTTAATAATTAAAGAAACAGTACCTTGAAAGCAGGAAAGGAAAGCGAGATGTTCCATAACAATGAGATCCTTGAAGATAAAAGGCAAATATCCGTTTGAAGTATTTCCTCTGAATACGTCGTTGAACGCGTGATGCGCTTTTGTAGAATGCTTTATAAGCATTGGTGAGCCCCCAAACCAAAATGGCCGCTGTACGTCACCTCCGTGATGACGTCATGCCAGGAGCGGGGCTTGTAGATTTTGGGAGGAGACTCCGTGTCCGGAAGAATGAGGAAGAAGTAAAACGCGCATGCGGCGCTTGTTGCGGCTGATGTAGGCACGAAGAAAGCAGCCGTTGAAGGTGGGGATCCAGAGACGAAGTCTCTAAGCTGACCGATGAGGATTCCGAGGAAAGGGCACAAAATTGGTGATGAAAATCACCAAAACTCATCGCCAGATGAAAAGAGGTGATTTTGAATCAATAAGCGATGGCAGAGACGTCTTGAAGTAAATAGAAGTTGCTTTATTTAACTTCGTAAGCAATCATCACTGGAGTGCATCCTTCCTCATCGAAGTACAAGTTGCCTGTGACAGTTACAGGCAATTCGTGATTCGATGAGGAGTTGGAATGCACGAGAATGCAATGTTAAAAGAAAACATGTATTGAAGCGTGAACGTACACAGTGCGCATGCAATAGAACCAGGGCTTTAAGTGGGAAAAAAAAACTGGGGGTGCTCTAAAAGGGGCGTGACAAATTTCTTAAAGGGGTGTGGCCTATCCGAGTAGGGGCGTGGTCTAAATCAAGATAACTAGCATTGTGTGCTTAAGAAAATCATGAAGTCGCATCCAGCAAAGGATAATAAAATAGGCAAAAAGGTATATTTATTAAGTATAAGCCATAAAATACCAAACACTTTAAAAAACATGTAAAAATTATTTACATTACTTAGAAATCTATTGCAGGATTTCCCAAAACCCTTGAAGATATTCACTGTGTCTATTTTGCTGGGGTTTCTCACAACAATTTTCTTCAGCAGACCTTCTACCTTTTGCCAGCCAACTCTTTACATACAGCTTTGCATCAAATGTTTCAAATGGAGGACCATTGAGCTTTACCCATAAGCATGAAGAAATGGTCTCTACAAGAAGAGAGGCCCTTGTTGGACTAGCAATTAAGTTCATTGCGCTGAAACCTCTCTCGCAATCCGCATTACTTGCTGGCAGGGTTTCCATGCAAACTACTAACTTTTTTAATGCTTCAAGGGTTTTCTTTCCACCAAAATCTTTGAAAAGTCTAAAAGCTTGGATAGTAGCTCTTGCTGGCAGCTGAAACTCTGAACACAGTTTCTGGATATCTGTTTCACCATAAAGAATGCATTCATCACCAGAAGGCAAGTTGCCTGCATCTAGCACACTGAAGCTTGGCTATAAGTTCTTTCTCAGAATCCGGGGCACATCGTTTATTGATATTTACAGACAGACTTTGGTAAAACTGATTTTGATTAAGGGCAACAGAGTTACTTCTACCATGGAAAAGAGGAACATTCTTGAATTTGCCCTCGTCAACTGCTCTCTGAGCCGCAGAAGCAAACTCCCCTGGTGAGTCCTTCATTGCTCTAAATATACGTACTTGACTAACCAAAAGTCTGTGGGCATTAACAATCGTAATGTCCCTCCTCTGTAAGGAGAGTGATAAGTCTTTGAGCTCTTGAAGTGCATCACACATTACCCCCAAATCTCTGATAAAAGAATAGGATGTAAGCTTCTTCAAGAGACCTTCATACTTACTCCGGTCTCTTATGGGTCTGGATGGGTCTTTAGAAGCATTCTTAAAATGTTTGCACAAGGCAGGGAAGCAGTTCCAAACAGCTTTCACAGATCTGTAACTGGATGCTACCCATCTAGTATCAAGCATTTTCCCTATCTTCTGAAGCTGTACACATAGCTCGCTGGCGGCCAGATTTAGCTCTCTCTGGTTTTTGGTGACATGCTGTATGTGGCATACAATGAGTCCATGAAAATCTTGAAGTGATTGACCCCGGCAACCTCATCAACTGTATCTGCCACAGCAAGTTCTAGTCTGTGAGCCAAACAGTGCCATGTCGGTACAAGATTTGGAAATTCTGATTTCAGCAATGCTACTACTCCTCCTTTTTTACCAAACATTACTGCTGCTCCATCTGAACATACTGCAATCAAGATATCATGTAGCAGACTTTTAGTGAGTCCAACTTTTTCGAAGTAGCTTAGGAGAGCTGTCTTTACGCCAAGGGCATTTGTTTCTGCCAGCTCCAGAAGGCCGAAATAGATGGTCACTGGGGTACTTTCATTTCCAAAAATGCCACGGAGGTAGATGATTAAGGTAGAAGCATTGCTAATAGAAGTGCTTTCATCAATTAATACTGTGATCTTTGGTTTGTGTTGTCTGATATAACAGACCAATCTTTGTTGCATTTCCAGTGCAATGTGTTTTATTATTTCAGTTGCAGTCACATTGCTGTGCAAAACACGGCCCATTGCACTGCCATTCTTTGCCTGAAGGAGAATTAGATCAGGGTGGTCAGTGAAAGGGCGATCTTTTTTTGCCAAGTAGTAGGCAGTGTCAAATACCCTGCATGTGCTCTCCATATGTTTTGCATTACATTCGTGTACTGTCACCATCAATGTATTTTCCTGCTGAGCTGTAAGAATGTCTTCAGCTGCCAAGTGACCAGCGCTCACCTTATGCTTCATATTCTTCTTCCTGAGCTGTTTCTGCCTGAAAGCTTTTCCGTCACCGGAAGGACCAACCTCGCCATCTGCACACTCTTTACTTATGCGCATGCCCTGGGTGTTATTGTGCACTGAAAGACCTGTTGATTTAGCCTGTTTGCAGGAAGAACATCCAATATTGCCTGACTTGAGAAACAGCCATTTATATTCCTCTTGAAAGTAATACCACTGTTTAGTGTTCCAGCAGTCAGGGAGTTTGACGGTTTCTTTCTCTGGCACACGTTGAAGTCTTTGTAAAGGTGGACTGTCCTTGGCAGACTCTTGCTGAGTTTTACTAGCCTCATCACTAGTTGGTTGCACTGGACAAGACTCCCCTGTAACACGCTGGCGCTTCAGTGACGGTAGGAAGTCAATCATTGAAGACTGCATAGACTTGCGCTTCAGAGCAGAAGCAGATAAGCCACTAGTAGCCATGGTAAAATATAGAACTTCCTTCTTGAAGGCTGGACTGGTATATCTGAAAAAGAAAAGAAAATCTTCCTCTGCTGATTTCCTCTGCTGATTTTGGTTTCCAGGTGATAAGGCCTTGCGTCACGCAACGAGAATATTAAGCCTCTTATCTGCAACAAAAATTGAATAGTTTACTCCAGTGATCAACAATGTTTAATTGGAGTGCCATTTGGCAGGCAGATGTTACTCTTCATTTTGTGCTGCCCCTGAAAGGAGCTCTCAATGTGACTGAGATGTTTTTCAAAAATGTCCCAGCTGCACTCGTGGAGTCAGAGAATCACCCAAAGTAGCGTTTTCCCATATATCACAACTGTTAAACACCTTCTTATTACACTACAACGGATTAGTTGGGGCAACTAATGTGTAATTAGAGATTGGCTAATGTGTAGGCGATAAGAAATTTTGTATATTTCTCTTCACATAAATGCGATGAAAATGCAATTAACTGTAAGCTGTAAAACAACATCGTCATTTGCGTACATGACTGCTATACTACGAATGTATCGTATTGTTTACTATTAAAATGCAAAATAAAGTAAAAAAAAAAAAAAGTACCATTTTCCCAATCACAAAAATAGCGCTTTCTCAAATCACAAAAATAGCGCTTTCTCAAATCACCCCAGTGATTGCCATAGTCAAGTCACCAAGCTTTAATCACCCCTGTGGCGGCCCACCGGTAGCGTGTGTGATCACAATCTCCCCCCCTGTGCAAACTCCGGTCACGTGTTGGAGCCGGTTACCTTAGGATGTGAAGGGGGCTCTGCGGTCCGCGCTGATCTCTGGTGAAGCCGCTTTCGCCGGTGGGACGTGCCTCGGCCTCAGGTTCAGCTCCTTTCCTCGATGACGAGCGCAAGGGAATCCCGGTTGCTAGGGGACGCCTCGCGCCTCTCCAGACTCAATGTAGCTCCGCCTGACGAACCTCCGCATTGCTGGGGGAAACCCTCGTTGCTGTGACCAATCCGAGCGCGGCTCGGAAATGACGATCCCGGGCCGGCGGTGGTGAATACCGGCAGGGTGTTTTCAAGGCTCCTTCTCAGAGCGGCGAATCCGGCCTCGGGCACACAACACAGCTCGAGGGGCGGCGGTGGAGTCAATGCACACACAGCGCTCGGGGGCAAAGCAGGCGCTCCAAAGTTCCTCAGCGGTGCGTTAATCCGCACAGAGCGCGAGGGACACGATCCTGGGGCAGATCACACTTGAGGCAGAGCAGGCCTCACGACCTTATGCCCCAGCTGTGTGCCGATGAGCACACCGAGACAGATTTCACGGGGGCAGCTTAACGAAGGCACAGGCTGTGCGCAGAGACACACACACACAGCAGCTGGAAGGGTGGGTTCTGGAGAACTTTTGTATCCCTGAGTTCCCAACAGGAGGCCAGCTCTTCTCAGGCCCTTGGAGATAGGCAGGCTTCAGAGGGGCAAAACACACAGCACAGCTCCTCTTCAAGTAAGGGGGACACAGCACACAGCAGACAGTCCTGCGGTGGCAGGCCTGAGACACCATTTTAGGGCTACTCATGTGGGTGGCACAATCAGTGCTGCAGGCCCACTAGTAGCATTTGAATTTCCCGCCCCGGCACACTTAGTGCATTTTACTAGGGACCTACTGGTAAAACAAATATGCCAATCATGGATAACCAATCACAGTAATAATTTAACCAGGGAGCACTTGCACTTTGGCACTGATCAGCAGTGGCAAAGTGCCCAAAGCATCTAAACCAGCAAAACGAAATCCATCACAGTGTCAAAACGTAGGAGGTAGAGACGGTCGGTTGGTTAGAAATAGACATATGATTGAGAAAAAAGACGGGCAGGTATGTACCTAGAGAAATCAGACAGGTTTTTGAGGCATAGAGATGACGGGCCGACAGGGGCAGGGCTGCACTGGTAGTGTCACTGCTGCTGGATTCTGTTGTAGACCCTCGTCCCTCGCTTGCTTTAAGGCAGAGCAGGGTCACACTGGTTGCTGGAGAAATCTTGCTGCAGGCCGTAAAAGCAGGGTTGTGCCGGTTCTAACCAGCTGTTGTTGTGCCGATGGCTGGCACGATGACGTAGGTGGCGCTGCGTGTTCAAAGAGAAGGGAAATCCCGAGAGAAAGTGTCTCTCTTCAAAGGATTTCCCTTCCTGCTACAATGACGTCACGCCTTAAGCAGTGCACGCGCATGCTCACCCGAAACACCAAACAAAAACCGGGACGTCTGGTCACCCTACCTTTGAGGCCCAAAAATAGAGCCCCCTAGAGACCCCTTTCGAAGCCCCCCCAAAAAAACTGGGGGTGCTCAGACCCCCCCCACTTAAAGCCCTGAATAGAACAGAAGCATGTGAGAACGAGAGCCTGCGGAAACAATGGCGCGCATGCACCAGCAATATTAGCTCATTACACCCAGCTACATTCCATGATAAAATCTTCCGGTTTCCGGGTGGACAAGCATCTCTTTTTATATGCTCACTCTGGGCCTTAATCACTTCTGTGACAGCCTGATGGCCTGCTCTTAAGGGGACTAGTCCACATCACTAAGATGATCTGGTCTGTTGAACCATAAGACCCCCCCATTGCTCTCCAGCCATGCCGATATCCATCTCCGATCATCTTTGGCACATTTCTAGTTTCAGCAAAGACCCGTTATTGGAGTACGAAGAAAAATTATCTGCGCTAAAACCTTGGATTAACCAAGGGGTCGAAATGCAAATAGAAACTCAGACGTCACCAGAGCAAAAAGAAAAGTGTGACGTGGCGGAAGCCATGGATTTGTAGGCTAGTACCAAGGGAACCAAGGTGCTCCCTCTGAGCTGCGTGTGGCACTCAAATAAGGAGACCCAATCACCGCGCACGGATCCTCTTCTAGTACAGTGGAGAAGCTGCTCATGAGATGCGGTTTTAATGCTTCAGTGATGTTTGAAAACCACAGCACTATCTATAACCATGACAAATTGATGCTAGGACAAAACTGGTGTTCACGCCGTATGTATGGATGGGTAAAAGCATGCTAGTAATGGATCACTGCACATCATGTGTTGTACTTTTTTGCACTGTAAATCTGATGGGAATACTAATCTGTAAAGTCACTATTGCATGTTTTTTCACTATTTTTTATGTGTGTTGTGTGTGGGGTGAGATGAATGGCCTCACAAGCAAAATACCTCAGAAAAGTAACTGCTGAGACTTCGGGAACTTTTGTGTCGGGCACATTATGTCTCCTTTACCAGACAGTACAAGCTCTCTGGTTGCGAAAGACCCTTTGCGGCCTTACCAAAAACTTACTGGGGCTTACAGCCAGCTTATCGTTTACTAATGGTTGACTTTGCTGTCACTTTTATTTACCTGCTTCTTTTTCAATGGCTTTCTTTGTCCCTTGTGTTTGTCCCTCCCCTGGAGCATAGTGTCTCAATCACCCCTTTGATTGGCTGGCTGACTTGTATCCTTCCAATGCTTACTTTTAGGGAACTTTTTTTCGTTTTGTTTAAGCAGTCCACGAGAGTGCATATGTTTTCCACATCATTGCACCTTTTTTCATATTTTTTTTTTGCCAATTCTACACAGCATCTGGAAACAATATTTTTCTTTTTCCCTGACGCTGCCCAGCATCACCAAAAGTCACCATCAAAACAATCTATCCTATAGGTTTGACCTATGCGTGTTTTAAACAGTGTTTACAGAAGTGACCATACCACAGCTGAAGTAGTTGTTCTTTATCCATGTTTGGAAATTGCTGGCAAATTTTCTCCCTGGAATCATTAGAGGAGTGGATTTTGATTAAGGAAAATGCTGGTAATAATAATACCTCGGATGAGGAATATGCTGACAATCATTCCCCAAGCGATGGCCACCATCTTCACAACACGTTTTGGGGAAGGTGCTACCTGCTACCATTGCATCAGGCTTGTGCACCACCAAACATCCGCATCACTGGTGTGTATCCAGTAGGGCCTTCACTTTGGGTCTTCGGACTGTCAATGGTCGTTGGCCATTATCCGCAGTTGCTACTGTTGTTTATCACTGGCTTCCTGATCTTCCATGGATGTTTCCAGGCTTGTTTGAAACATTACTTACCATTTGCTGAAAGTCTGCCACCGAATTCAAGGCGGCTTTTCACATAGTTAATTCCACCAGACATGGTGACTGCAAATTGACCCTTGATTGTGCATCTGGACCAACACTAAATCTGTTAAGCAGCTCGAGACGTATGTATTGAGTCCACTGTTTTTGGTAAATTCTCTACCACCCTCCTTTATATTAGACAATATCTCTTTATATAAAGATAAGTAAAGTAGGACAGTTACAATTCAGGACAAATAAAATCAAAAGATCCTAGCACATTATGTGACAGATTTTTGCCTCCAAACTGTTTGATAGCAATTGCATGATATACCGCTTTTATCTAAAGTACATTGGGGTCTATGTTCAATGTTATCAATGACTGGAAGTTATGTCGACAGTAGTTACTGGGAAACTTCAGTTCTTACTTTTTTACCATGGGTGATGCTTCTCAATGAACCTTGGTGAACCCACTGGTTCCCACTAGTAGTTGTAGAACACTGCATCATTAAACTGTGATATTAGCAGAACATTATGCTTTCTGTAGGTATAGAAATCCAGAATTGGGGTGAACATCCCTAGTCAACACAGCAAAAGAGAAAATTCCCTGAATTCAACTCCGGCCATAAAAGGTGTGATACGTGTCCTACCAGGACTACGGGCAGTGCAGTACCTCCTCCAGGAAGAGGACCAAGCAAACCCGGTAGCATTGAGTAATCTTCACATAACGCTTCCAGAGCTCAGATGAGGCTAGCGGAGCAACCATATTCTTATGGCCTTAGACAAGCTCTTTCATTCCACTCATTGTCCACACTGGCTTCTGTCAGAATGGCATACGCCATAGTCTCGCCTCTTCAGGTCATCGTAGCTTCAATACTGCCAGCCAGGCATCTCCAGAGCATAATCTCACTCACAGCATTGGGGTAAAACTGAAACATGGGTTGTCCGGTCCTGTCTGAGGTCTCCCTGCTGCTGTCAGTGTTTTTTATTTTTCTGATGTGAAGACTGCTACAAGGGGCAGTCTTTGGACACCAGGTAATGGGCTCTGGAGTTAAAATACCAGTGAAAGATTCAGAATCCCTGACTGTAATGAGTGCCAGGCACCCATTCCTGGGCTTTTCCGCACGTGAGAGGAGAGATGGGTTCAAATATTAAAAGGAACGTGCATTCCGGCAAAAAGACCAGACTTCCCGAACAGTGTCAACCCATTTTCAAGGCCCTCTTAAACCAGGACAAAAAGGGTAATGCCTCTGAGATGCATATTTAACACAGAACCGCGAGGACACCTCATGGTGAACTAGGCTGAGCTGGAGGTAGAGCGCCCTCTGTAACCAAGTTGCTTCTGGTTATTTTTTTGTTTTCTAGTGGAGCTCTTGGCCTGACAGAATATGCTCTGGGTTCAGCAGCTCTCCACCATGTCCTGCAGGGCTCTGCAAGGGGAAGTTACTGAGGGTTGTCACATGCACAAAGGCAACATAAGAGAGGTCTGTGCAAGGAGAAGGTACCTGTAGTGTGTGTATCCAACAGATTAACATGGATGGGTCTCTCCATCTTGTGCTGCAGTCACAGTACCCTTGTGTAGCATACTGTCGACACAGCAACCCAACATGCAGTTATGTAACATATGAACAACATGCACCACACACACGCCACAGGTTAGGACCCACCAGGAGGTATTAGAGCAGTAATATTTAAAGAGGATCTTCCTTTTGAGCACAGCCCTTGAACAATTTATTGGAGCAGAAGTCATCCTGCTCTCCCTCAAATTAGGTGGCCTTGTTTTACGTGCATCAGAAGTTCCTTTAACAAACCAATAGTCAAATGAACTACATATAGAATTTAAAACATATTAAAATTAGCGTGTGCTCTTAAAAAAAACATTAAACACCCGAATTACCGAGAATCAATGACTGCACGACTTTCCATTAGGAAGCCACGCATAGGGCTTCCATCTGGAGACTGTTGCCCTTCTGGAAATAAAGTCATGTATCCATAAGGGGCTTGGTTCTACATTTTATGACCATAATCTTTTTTTTTTTTACACAATAATATTAAATTTGTCGGATGAGGCAAGACTAGCAATGACATTGACGATTTTTTGGAGCCCCTTGTGTGTCTGAGAAAACAAACTGTCAGCACAAAGCAGAATTGGCTGTTGTATATTTTAATGGCCAAAGCTTCAACTGACAGAATATAGTCTAGAAGGTGTCACAGAAAAATATGAAATTAAGAAAGGGGCCAGCGAACATAATGAAGCTCAATATACCTTATTGGGCACCACTCTTGTTAGGAATTTTGGATTCTTTTAAAGTTAGTCAGGCAGTAAGGGGTCCGTCCCATCAGTGGTAGGGGGTGGGCTCACCCTAGGTCTTATTTTAGTTTTCCGAAGAGTTAACGTATGGCTACCCATTCTTATGTTAAAGTTGGACCATAAATGATTTTCCTTTGAAATATTACATTTTCAGAAAAGTAGCATTTGGCATTTATTTGCCTCTTCGACATGAACTTGTCCTTGAAAAAGGGTCTCTTATACTGACAAATAGCACTATCTAGAAGACAATCTAAAAGTTAAAGATGGTTCATGTAACATAAATGATCCAGAAGAGTTTTGTAGGTTTTCCTTCACTCAACAACAGCACTAGATGCTCTAGAACATATTGAGACTAAGGGGTCAATCAGTTCATAGAAGGTGGCCCCTGTGTCAGAGAACGATACAAAAGGGGACGATGGACGGAGCGTTTGAGCAAATCAAACACTCACCCCCAGTCAACTGATCTGGGTTTAATCCATCATCATTCTTTAGCTCACTCCACCACCCCAGTTCAGACATGGCCATATGCAAATCAGTCTGACCCAGTGCCTCATGGGAACAGTCCAGCCCGAACTGCCATGCCATGTCTTCCCTGGACCGGAAACAAGCATCCTGGGACTGGTTTCTGGCTAATCAGCCGTCATCAGTCAGGCTAGCTTGAATCCAGTGGCAAAGTGAGCAAGGGACCCACGTCTGGGTATACCCTGCCAACTTAGGGCGAACAAAGCGATACAAAAGGGGACGATGGACGGAGCGTTTGAGCAAATTAAACACTCACCCCCTGTCAACTGATCTGGGTTTAATCCATCATCATTCTTTAGCTCACTCCACCACCCCAGTTCAGACATGGCCATATGCAAATCAGTCTGACCCTGTGCCTCATGGGAACAGTCCAGCCCGAACTGCCAAGCCATGTCTTCCCTGGACCGGAAACAAGCATCCTGGGACCGGTTTCTGGATATTCAGCCGTCATCAGCCAGGCTAGCTTGAATCCAGTGGCAAAGTGAGCAAGGGACCCACGTCTGGGTATACCCTGCCAACTTAGGGCGAACAAAGCGATACAAAAGGGGACGATGGACGGAGCGTTTGAGCAAATCAAACACTCACCCCCAGTCAACTGATCTGGGTTTAATCCATCATCATTCTTTAACTCACTCCACCACCCCAGTTCAGACATGGCCATATGCAATTCAGTCTGACCCTGTGCCTCATGGGAACAGTCCAGCCCGAACTGCCAAGCCATGTCTTCCCTGGACCGGAAACAAGCATCCTGGGACCGGTTTCTGGCTATTCAGCCGTCATCAGCCAGGCTAGCTTGAATCCAGTGGCAAAGTGAGCAAGGGACCCACGTCTGGGTATACCCTGCCAACTTAGGGCGAACAAAGCGATACAAAAGGGGACGATGGACGGAGCGTTTGAGCTGATGAGGGTTTGCCCAGACGTGGGTCCCTTGCTCACTTTGCCACTGGATTCAAGATAGCCTGGCTGATGAGGGTTTTGAACCCGAAACCGGTCCCAGGATGCTTGTTTCCGGTCCAGGGAAGACATGGCTTGGCAGTTCGGGCTGGACTGTTCCCATGAGGCACAGGGTCAGACTGATTTGCATATGGCCATGTCTGAACTGGGGTGGTGGAGTGAGCTAAAGAATGATGATGGATTAAACCCAGATCAGTTGACTGGGGGTGAGTGTTTGATTTGCTCTAACGCTCCGTTCATCATCCCCTTTGGTATCGCTGTGTCAGAGAAGGCATTGGCTTCTGCTTAGTCTCGGCAAGTGACTACCTACTGCAGTGATTTCCAAACTTTTCATGTTGGTGACACACTTTTTAGACATGCATCATTTCGCGACACGGTAATTGAGTTTTACTAGCAAAATATATGATTTGTAAAATAATAACATACATACATTTCCAAGACTGCTGTCATTTAGGAGTAACAATATGTAAATATGTGCAAGAATTAAAACAATTTGAATATAACCAGCAACACTTACTATTTTAATGAGATGTATGAGGTTGATACTCACCGCCGCTGCCGGATGCTTCAACGGGTCTGCAGGAGGGTGGCAATGAGCAGCAGCGATGCTCTGACTCCAATCACGGCTCACTGCCCACCGCAGGAGAATCCTCCTCTTCCGCAGGAACAGGTAATGTGTCAGTAGCATGTGCAGTACCATCCTGCATGATGCCTAGACTGCGTTGTGTGACACACCTACAAACGGCTGCCGACACACTAACGTGTCTCGACACACCGTTTGGAAAGCACTGACCTACTGCATTGGAAGCTTTCCACCTGACATAGATCTTTTTACCAAAAATGCATCCGCTGGTGCGGCAGAAGTGCTTTCGCAAAGATGAACTCTGAGCGGCGCAACATGTTTTTCCGCCCCACTAAGCATTCTCCTTCCTTTTTAGAGACCAACGTCAAAAAAGGTGTTTGTTTCTGAAAAATGAAAAACAATGGCCCTGTCGTGCATGGAGTTTCACCCTGCATGTTTGGGAGGCCATTGTTTGCTTTCCACGCCTACGTCCACCATGCTTTGCATAGTGGACCCGGCCTGAAAAATATGCAATGGGGTGACCTCCCTAAATATGACCCACCCCTCGAAGTATGAAAGGGGGGAAACCCGGCAACAGATGTCGTACTGCAGTCAGTCATGCATTCCCCCCACTTCTGAATGTGAAGCACAAACCACAGGAAACCTTGCCTCATAGGATGGAAGTTAAGTGGAGAAAAACATATGATCTCTTTTTAGAATTATCCTACATACTAAAAAATATATGACCACTGTATCATGAGTGGGAAAGAGAAGTCTGTTCCTCAAAAACTTAAAGTCAGAAGATATATCACGTGAATTTTTCAATAAGCTTGACTCATTATTCAGTCCTAATACCTTCAACAAAGATATTGTATTCTCGGGCTGAACGTCTCTCATGCTTTTGTTTATATGAATACTAGAGTAATAAGACCAGATTACAGTATTGACAGTCAAAGATAGCTCAACCTAATAATTATGTTTTTGGGTAAGAAAGTGAACAACCCCAGTCTTGGTTGAAAGAGTGTCAACTCCTCCCATTCATGGAGTGTGAGAAACTTTTAAAACTCTTAAACATAAAACCTACAGGCTCACCCTTAGATGCATGCCCATGTAAATCTTTACTTGGAGCATAAGAAGCAATTTGCACTTGTCTATCATTAAGTGGTCAGCGGCCCTATATTGAAAAAGCCTTTCCTCAAATCTTCATTCTCAGCCTGCTTCCAGCCTGTTTCTTTGTTACAGTATTCCTCTGAATGAAGTGCAGTCTTAAGAGTATAAGGGAGGCATGGATTCCCAAGGACCCTTCACTGTCTACAATTTCCCTGATAGATGCCTAGACTATCGAACTAATTTCATACAAACCAGTACCACTTAGGCCATGGGGTGTGAGAGAGCATATTCTATTCTAAACTTCTTAAGAAGACCTGTAGTACTTAAAAAAAAAAAATTTAAAACTTTTTTTCCCCCAAAAATGTCATTCATAATTACAATCAACCACAAATAGCAAGAACACAAATATTTATGATTAAACCTCCCAGTTTTCTGTTTTTACTGAATTTCACAGATAAATATAGATCGAAAAACATCTATTTTCCTGTCTGTATTTATTTTTAAATCTCAAAAAATAAAAATAGGTTTTCTTTTAGATTTCTCTCACTACTGTCATGAATGCTGGGTCGATAGCTGTGCAGATTGACAGGTAGGAGAGTTTAAAAAACACGTAAAGATGCCTTAATGAAGCTTAAATAAGTGCAACAGTACAGCGGTTTAAGCTGTTGTACAATGGAAATAGTTTCAAATGACTGTACTGTTAATGGCTAAAACCCACTTGATATTCAAACAAGAGTAAACATTTTTTGATTAAATAAATGTGGAAATATACCCATTGGAGCTTAATGTTTTACACTAAGTGCAAAAATAGATAAACACAGATAAAATGAGCACAAAAAATATGGATACAAATGGAAATGTCAAAAAAATAAATACCATAAAACTGGGAGCCCTATTTGACACAAAATTAGTTCCATCTGAAGACTTATCTTGCCTACAAAGGGCCTGATTCACAAAGGTAAACTTAGACCTGAAGTCTAAGTTTAGACCTAAAGTCTAACTTTACTACTAGTAAAGTTAGACTTTTAGTCTAAGTTGAGACCAAAGTCTAACTTAGACCAAAAGTCTAACTTACCACTACAAAAGTTAGACTTTTGGTCTAAGTTAGACTTTTGGTCTAAACTTAGACCAATAGTCGAACTTTAGTAGTAGTAAAGTTAGAATTTTGGTCTAAGTTAGACTTTTAGTATAAACTTAGACCAAAAGTCTAACTTTACTAGACTTTTGGTCTAAGTTTAACCTTGTGAATCACGCCCAGAGTGTCTATCCTTAATATTTAAAGTCTTTCTCTGAAATCCTTGACTTTTGATAGATCTTATTATAATAGGAGTTGTTTTGCTGTTGACAGTTCCATTAGTAGATTTTCTATTATGAGCCTCAAAGATATGCTGTACCAGCTGTGCCTCAAAGATGCACTGTAACATCCAACACATGTTTTGCAGAGGTCATTGACCCACTTCTTCAAGGCCGACCAGAGCATAAAATTAATACAAAATAGAAAAAAAGATATCCAAAATAAACTCTGTGTCTGATACAGCAACATAAATAAAGAACAAATAACTAATATGCAGACATCTAGTTTGATTCTACTATCTGCAGTAATCTCATATTTTTATTATAAGGTAACATGAAACAAATTCCTGTTTCATTATCTCATTGTGTCTACCTCAACAAATGCATCATATTATATAAGTAACATTTTTTTAAATCTAACATTAATTACCCAACACATTACAATAATTCTAAAAAGCGTCCTTTTTTTTTTTATATAAATTTATTTATTGAGTAACTTGCAGCAATAATACACAGGGTCCCAAAGCTGGGACCAGCAGTACCATCATAACATATAGTGATGCAAGCATTTTTTCTTGTGTACACTGTAGCATATCCACAATAAAAATACAAAACACAGAACAAAGCCCGCAGAAGAAAAAAGAAATCCCCCTCCCGGCACTGTAGATGACATCTTCATTATTCAGTGGTTGAATCCCAGGCAACATAAACCGACATAAGTGGCTCACCATAAGTGGAGTCCCAAGTCCAGCAAGCACTGTCGAGGTGCAGAGCAGCACATAAATAGACACTTTACAATTCAGGATGGCTCAGTAAATAGACAGCGAGTGGGGCCAAGAAATCTTTGGGCCGCGAGGCCTCGGGAAGCTCCTCAGCATAGGTACATAGTTGGTCTCTGCAATAGATTAAGTCGCGGACCCATTTTTTAACAGAGGGAGTGGATTTTGCCCCCCAACATTGCGCCACCGCCCTTTTAGCCAGCAGGGTCGAGACAGCGACAATTCGCCGATTGCAAGGCTTAAGACTCTTCACATTGCCCAGCAGGCAAACTTCCGGGGCACATCGCACAGGTTCCATCACAACATCGGTAAGCACACTCACCACGCTAGACCAGAAAGCAAATATCCCGGCGCATAGCCACGCCAGATGCAGGAAATCCGCGTCAGCCTGACCACACCTTATACAACAAGCAGTTTCACGCAAACCAAACCTCCGCAGTTGCAGTGGGGTATAGTATAACTGGTGCAAATACTTAAAGTGGATTATGCGAAGATTACAATTCGCCGTGAGGCGACCCGTTAACTCACAGCAGAATTTCCAGTGTTCAAGCGAAAGTGTGGGCCCCAGCGCATCCCTCCATTTAAGATATGAGGGGTGTTCCCCAGGTTCCCTCTCCCGCAGTGACGCATTATAGAGCCTGGTGATCAGTCCCCTGCGCTCCTTCCCCGCCAGCACCGACTGCAGTGCCAGCAGTGTTTTAGGTTCAGACAGAAAATTAGGGTAGATGGCTCTAACAGCTTGCCGCACCCTTACATAGGTGAACCCCATCATCAAGCCAGTGGTCTGACCGCCCTGTACATCCTGTAGCGAGCAAAACTGGCCCTGCTTATATAGATCCCCCATCTGTGTGATCCCAACAGCTGCCATCGCCCTCAGTGCGGGCCGCTCACGTGCTGCCGAAACGTCCGGATGTGCAGCCAGCGGTAGCGACGGGGCATAGAGGTAAGGAAGTTGAGCCCTTTTAGCCAGAGCCCTCCAAGCCCATGCAGTGCATTGCACAGGGTTGATTTCAGTTCTAGGGCCTCCCCCCGAGAGTGTCGCCGCTACCAGCGGCATCGGGAGAACCGCATCTGCCTCTATAGCTGTGTGGGCTGGAACCGCTGTGGAAAGTGCCAATAGTGCGCAAACTGCGCCTGCGCACACAGGTAATATAATCGCATGTCAGGGACCTCAAAACCCCCCGATCAAATGGTTGCACAAGAACATCCCAACTGCATCTGGGTTTCTTACCACCCCATACAAACGTTAGCAAAGCCGACTAGAGCGTCTTGAACAGTGAGGTGTTTAACCTAATGGGGATGTTCACGAACAGATAGAGAAGCTTGGGCAAGATAGACATTTTGATCAACGCAATCCGATCCGCAAGCGACTGAGGCAACCGAGCCCACCACTCCGCCTGGTCAGTGATCCGCGCAATAACCCGGCCATAGTTCATCGAGATGACCTGATCCGGATCTCTATGTAACCATATGCCCAAGTATTTCACCGGGTCCTGAGTCCACGTCAGCGGGAAGTCCAGTTCCACCTCCTGCGTGCCAGCCATCAGCGGGAACACCGTCGATTTTGCCCAATTGATCCCTAGGCTAGAATATCTTTCGAATTTAACATATTCAAGAAGCAATTACGCAGGAAGCGAGCAGGCTCACGAACATACAGTAGCATATCATCGGCATACAGCAAGACCACTAGTGGTCTCTGCCAAAAGCACAACGCAGCCGCCGCATGCCGCTGGCGCAGCTTACAGGCAAGAGGCTCCAGTGCCAACGCAAAGAGCATAGGCGACAAGGAGCACCCCTGCTGCGTACCTCTTTCAATGGGGAAAGCCGGAGACACCCAACCATTAACGTGCACCCGAGCGACAGGCTCCGTGTACAGCACCCTAATCCACTGAAGGAAGAACGGGGGAAGGCCCATCCTAGTCAAAACAGTGAACATATAGTCCCACTGAAGAGAATCGAATGCTTTCGCTGCGTCCAGCAGCACTGCCACTGCTTGAAAGTCTGGGTCAAAGTAATGAAGGGTGGCGAACACCGTACGTAAAGTGTGTGTGGTTGATCTGTCCGGTACAAATCCCAATTGGTCTGGAAGGACCAGGAGAGGAACTAGCGGCTGAAGCCTATTAGCAATCATCTTTGCCAAGATTTTGGCATCGATGTTAATAATTGAAAGAGGCCTATAGGAGTCGCATCGATTTACAGCCTTATCAGGCTTTAGGAGAGTCACTAGCAATGTTTCTCTAAGAGTGGGTGGGAGACGCCCCGTGTCATACGCCTCCGCGTAAACCTCTAGGAGCCTGGGGGCCAAATCGTCCACATAGGCCTTGTAAAACTCACTAGGGAGTCCGTCAATGCCCGCAGCCTTGCATGTGGGGAGAGACATTATGGCGAGTTTTACATCTTCAACATCGAATGGCTGCGTAATATATTCCCTTTGCCCCTGGGACAGCCACCCAAGTGCGATGTCGTCAAGATAAGAATGTATGTCCACTGTCTGCACTGTAGTCTGTTTCGCGTAGAGTTTGGAATAGAATCTAAGAACTATCTCACTAATCTCGGGTGTAGTGCAGTGCGCAACCCCCTCATCATCCAGCATCTCCGTGATGCACTCCTGACTCCGTGGAGCCGCAAGTTTTTGTGCCATAGAGCGGCTTGGCCTGCCCCCCTCCCCATAATATCGCGCTATGCATTGTCTGGATCTGTGCACCAACTCTTGATCCACTGTATCATTATGCTCAGTCACTAGGTCCCGAATTGCTGCTAACTTCACAGGAGAAGGGTCCTTCTCATAAGCACGCTCTAGCGCAGAGATTTCAGCAGCTAATTTATGGATTCTCCGTCTTAGATCCCTCAATACACCGGCCTGCGCACCCATGCAGACCCCCCTAATGGTCACCTTAATGGCCTCCCATAATACACCAGCACTCTCAACGGAGCCTTCATTCTCCCTGAAATAGTTACGGATTGCCTCACCAATAGTGTGTTTAAAAACAGGGTCCGTGAGGGAGGCCTGCTGCAGACGCCATGCAAAGGGCGGTCTCTCACATGTGGGTACCTGTAGCTCAAGGAGCACCGGGGAGTGATCTGAGAGTGTCCTGGCCTTGTGGCTGACCTTCACCACCCACATACAGGCCACCGCTGTAACAAGCCAGTAATCTATGCGGGACCACGTCCCGTGCACCGAGGATATGAAGGTGCTCTCCCGTGCTCCAGGATGTTGCACACGCCAGACATCCTGCAGGCTTCCCGCATCCAATAGCCCTAGCAGTACCTCAGATGCCTGCTTGGGCCGCACTGTACCACTGCCCAACCGATCCATAGCCACATCCAGACAAACATTAAAGTCGCCGCCCCAGAGTATCTCAACAAGGGGAAACCCCGAGATGCGGCGCCATACATCCACAAAAAAAGACGGATCGTCAACATTCGGTCCATAGACATTGACCAACAGGACACTCATTCCACCCAGCTGACCATGAACCAGTGCCACTCTGCCATGCTCGTCCGTTTCAGCCCGAATAACAGTGAATGGGACCCCCTTCTTAACGAGGCTCAACACCCCCCTTGAATAAGCAGAATAAGAGGATGCTATTCTGACACACGCTCAGCGTGCACCCACAGTTCTTTCTGAGACTTTAGTGAGGTGCGTCTCTTGTAAAAAAAGGCTATTTGAACATCCAATCTAACCAAATATGCCAATACGGATCGGATTTTCTTGGGAGTGTTCAGTCCCCGTACATTCCAGGTCAATAACTGTAATTTACCACTCATTTAGTTTGTACCATGGGAGGATGAAGCAAATACAATAGAACCTACAGTGTGTGCCCGCATTGGCGGGATGCCAGTTGGTTTCAACTTCACCGAAGAGAGATAGTGCCCACCTCCCCCACCCTCCATCCCCCCACCCACTTCAGCGTCCCCAACTTGCCAAAGCCATCCCATCTCAGTTTGACCCTTCCCCAACAAAAACAACAATTAGCAATATGCTTTAGGGGTTCTCCCATCTGGGGGGCGTAAGAGTGCTACTAGCCTCCGACATATTAGGAGGTGGCTGAGCAGGTCTAACACATGTGCCTACAGAAATACACCCAGCCGCTCTGGCGGGAATCATGAAAATAAAGCCCCAAGCCGCTGGGGAATGCAGCAAGTCCCACCTGTAAAGCAAAAAACAGACAGATAGCAGAACGTTGTACTATGCACAGAGTGCCCATGAAGAATAGGGTGAAATGGTGATTGCACAGGAGACCGTCCCACACTCCTACTGCTCCTCAACATCCTGTGTAGCGTTGGACTCATGCCGCCTCCGCTTCAGTTGCTTGGCGTTCTCCAGGGCCGCTTTAGGGTTGGAGAAGATTTTAGAGTAACCATCAGGGCCTATCCGCAAACGAGCGGGGTACAGCATGGCGTAAGGGACCCCCTCCGAATGCAAGAACTTTTTTACCGCTCCGAACTCCCTTCTGGGAGCCTGCACAGTGACCGTAAAGTAGGGGAAAAATGCAAGGGAGTTACCCTGGTGGACAATGTTACCCTTGTCCCTGGCCATGCGCAAAAGGATGTCGCGGTCTCTATAATTTAACAGCCTCGCAATAATTGGGTGGGGAGGTGCGCCCGGTACAGGCCTGGCTGCGAGGGATCGATGGGCGCGCTCAACGATAAACATGTTAGACAGATGTTCAGTGCCAAAAATGTCCTTTATGAGGTTTTCCACGAAAGTCTCCATCTTGCCCACATTGGTGGACTCCGGCAGTCCAGTGATTCTAATGTTATTGCGCCGGGACCGCGCCTCTAAGTCCTCATTCTTGGCCTGAATGAGGGCCAAAACTTTCTCCATGTTGAGCGTTTTCCCAGAGACCTCACTCAGACCATCCTCTGTCGCAGATACCCGCTGCTCGACCTCCCCCATGCGGACATTCTGCTTTTCTAGCTGCGCCGACATGTGGTCCAAGCGGTGGTTCACTGCCGCCATCGTGCCCTCGATGGATTGGAGACTGCGCTGCATTGCCAGCAGCGTCGTCTCCAGCGTAGAGGGAGTATCACTCTGGGCGTCAGCCTCCGAATCCGAGGACACCTTCTGCTGAGTTTTCGTGGATTTGCGCGCCTCAAACGTGAGGCGAGGTTGAGATTTATCGGTCCTCCCCTTGTCAGCTGCAGCAGAGGCCAGGCCTATCCAGCCGCGATGATATGCACTAATGGACGCCTGCCGCGGCACCCAATTCAATCCTGGGACAAATTTAAAGCAGGTGAAGGCAAATATCCAGACGATATGCACACTGGATCCGCTTGCTTAAGGTCGCCGCTCCCCCACACACCTCACTGCTGTGCCCAGGAGGGGAAACCCCGTTGTAGGCCCAAGGTGCTCAAGGGCCCACAGGCACACAGGGCCCAGGCCGCAGGACCCCCACAGAGCCACCTGCAAGGACGCACAGATGGGCAGGAGCAGCGCAGGCACAGGGACACCCGGGCCCGCAGCCCACCACCAGCAGTTAGTCAGAGTCAGCACTGCAGCGATAGATCCCACAAGGGCCGAGAGTCTAGAAGCCACCAGGCTCCGTCGCAGCGCTAGAAGCGCACTCCCCAAGACTGCGCGACCGTGAGAGCCCATGGCCCCAAATCACAGGCCGCCAAGTGCAGCGCCCCCAAAAGAAAACCAAGGCACGGAGTAGGCCGACAGTGTTGGTCCTCCAATAATGAAGACGCGAACAATCGCGTGGCAGCAGCAATGCGGGCACAGTTTTGGCAGGCCCTGCAGCCGGGCACCCAAACAGGACAGCAGGACTCCTGCGCACTCCCTCTCCCCCGCCAGTCATATATATGCAGGGGCGGCCCACAGTGCAGCTCGTTCCGCGGCGAGACCAGGCCCAGCCTCACTCCCGCCCCCGGGCGCCCGCCACAGCTCGCAGGCCGCCGCCCAGGCCCACGCCTGCCTTCGCAGTTACGGCCCCGGGCAGGGCCGCACCCCACTCACCACAGCCAGCACCCGGTGCACTACTGGTTCCGCGGAGCACTTTTCATCCAGCGCCGGGCCCAATGATAGTGCGCCAGGCCGCCGCACCTCGCCTCAATCAGTCCGGGGGGGGTACCGCACCTCTGCTGCCGGCGCGCAGCCCCCACACGTCCAGGGTCGCTGCTCCAGGGCCCACCAGGCGCCGGCGGCTCCGCAGGTCTCTGCAAGTCTCTCCTTCCGAGACAGCAATTCAGCTGCCTCTGCACTGCGCCAGCGTTGTAGTGTCCGCTGGAAAGCCCGATCACCAAGGCTTCAGGGCGACCGCCATGTTAGGCGCTCGAGGCCGGGCTCGCGTAAGGCCAGGTTCCTGCAGCTTCAGCAAACCCTGGCACTCCGTACTTCCCCCGACGTGGGCAGAGGGGTATTGCAAACTATGTTGAGCGGTTTCAGGGCTTAGATGCCACGTTGTAAGGCGGATAATGGACGGATAGTGGCTCAGCCGGGCAGAGCAACACTAGGGTGCGGCCATCTTGCCGTGCGCCCTCTAGCGCCCCCTAAAAAGTGTCCTTAAATGAAATATTTAAGAAGTTGTTGGGAAAGGAAGTCTTATATACCTTTAAGACACTACTGAATATGCCAAACATGGATCAGAATTCTCAGTAGGATTTAAATAAATAAGCTCAGAAACGAGAAGTATATTCACCTAACGAATGGGGATCAATTTTGAAAGTACTACTATGCAACAAGCATTTGGTTCAATGTTAGTTGCACTAGCCCTTTACTTTACACCCTCCTGAAAATATAAAGTGTTCTGTTCTAACCAAACAAAGGATTTATTTGGAATTTTCTTGTTATCTTATTATCCCACAGTCAAAACTGGCCTTCATAGCATGATTGGCCCATAGACCTGAAAGTAAGTATAATAAAATAGCATGTTGTCACAAACTAAACTTTTTCAAAAATATTATCTTGATAAGAATACAGAGTGTTTTACGTTTATTCTGTCTTACCTTAGAACCAATCATGCAGAACAATAACAAAGTAATCGATCAGCAAAAGGGGTCCATCACCATTGTACAGATCCTTTCATGTTTGGCGCCTGAAGTCACAGGCACTGGACTGGATTTGTGCCATATCTATTCAGAATAATAAGACACTGACATTCTGCAAGATTTCCCATATTAGTAATTACAGAAAAAAATAATTGTAATAACCTATGGTGCCAAATATCATGGCAAAAAAGTGAAATGAGAATTGCTTTCAATTTATTTTTACTTACAGCGCCATATGTCTTTACTAAAACAAGATTAAACAAAAATCTGTAAAACATTGGTGGATCCAATAAAAAATTCAAACCCTGGGTGTCTAGGCCAGAGGTATAGAGCAGTCCCTCTACTCCAGATGAATATCTTAAGGATCATATTAATAAATCTAAGATTTATGTTTATATTAATAAATTAAAAATTGTCAAGGACCATAGGCAAGTCGAAGGGTTAGGACCCTAGGCTCTCATGCAGAGGTAATAATGACACAGACATGTAGTTATAGTGTCTGGAACTGGCTCAGGGCACGTTCGCCCGGCCCCTTTTATTGACAGGGTCACCTGACCGATGACAGCTGTGATGGATGGATGGGGGTGACTGTGGAAGCCAGCCCTCAAGGAGTGGCTGGTGGAAACACATAATTTAGAAACACTAGACCGTGACCAGCCAGTCACTACATCCCTCCCGAACTTGATTGAAAATGGATGACAAGTCCAACCTGTGGGAGAGAACAAAATAACAACAAAACAAAAACTCCACTGAGTATATTCAGGTTGCTTGCAGGACAGGAGGAGGGGACTGGTGCAGCTGGGAGCACGCCTCCATAGTTTCACCAGACTACTCTAGACACGAATGGTAGTGTGGATGAAGTCTGTCCATGTTGTTACAGTCCACCTGGGCACTTTGGGTCCTGTCCCACCTGGTCTCAACGTGTGGAAGTCTATTTACAATTTTCACTGTGATGGTGCATCTGGAGCAGTAGTGGAGTCAGCTGCTGATATGTCTTCAAAGGCGAACTGGCTCCATGGCTAGCAAGCTGGCAAAGACAGATGATGTCACTGCAATGGTCGAAGAATCTTCCTCGGATGCCGCAATGCTTCCTGGTGCCCGTTGGTGGAGCAACTTCAAGCTACACTCTCTTACCAGGATTCCCCTCTCACAGGACATCCATGAGGCCCTTTACACCAGCTTCCAAAGGACTGTGCGGTAAGTCTCTCAGGCTGCGCAAAGTGGCCATTGGGGAACCGCCTACAGGACCAAATACAAGTCACTCCTTCCGCCGCAAGGGTGGTTGTTCTATGATCTGTGTACTCTTGTCATCCGTACTCTGGTGCAAAGGTATCTACAAGATAGTCTTTAGGGTGACCCAGTCTTCATACATGCTTGCCGTGCTTCTCAATACTTGTCGTGGAGCGGCTGCAGACACATCTCTCTTGACTGGATTCCCCTCTCGCAGGAATCCCTTGAGGCCCTTGCCCCTGGATTGCCATGGGACTGCATGGACTGTGCGGGGCCTCTCACAGGCCATGCTAAGGGGTCACTGACGAACTCCCAAAAGGGCCAAGTCCAAGCCTCATCGTGCAATCCCACAGGTGGATGGTATAATGGTCAATGGTGCTGTCTTCAACAGGCCTCCGGTTCACCAGGGAACACAGATGGTTTCTGCGGGGCCAGCCTCCCACGGTGCCAAAGATGCCTCGTTGACCTCTGGGTGTTTCACATGTACAGAGCTCAACTCTAGATGCTCAGTGCTCCATAGATGGCCTTAGTGATGCACTTGACAATGATGACACTCACAGATAACAGTCAGTGGTTTGTAGTGTGACAGGTGTCTACTACAGACCTTTCTCTTCTTCTTTCATCTTCTTCGCACTCTAGTGCTTTGGCCTCGTGCCATACTCTTCTCCTTTCCATTTTCTTTTTCTTCCCTTCTTCTCTCCTTCCTTTTGACCAGGCTTAGCCATGTGACGTGCACTTCACTTGGACCTTCCTGGTCACGTCCTACCCCCTAGGACTGACTCTCTTCTCCTCTGTCTCTCCTGACCAGGCCTCTCGCTGTGATCTTCTTTTCACAGGGACCTCCCTGGTCACGTCCTGTCCTCTCTGTAGGACTCTGCTCTTCTTCTCATCGTGGACCTCTCACAGGTCTTCTCTTCATGGACCTCTTGCAGGTCCTGTCCCTTACCTGAGGGATCTTTTTGGTGCTCTATTCCCTGACTGGAGGGTCACCTTTCCTCCTTTGCCTCTTTGTCTTCACTTGAGGATGCACTCTTTGTGCCTCACGGCTACAACGTGCTGGCACTTTCTTTCCTTCCTCTTCCTTCACTAAACGGCATCGTGTGTGCGCCTCGAGGTTGCGCCATCATATCACTTTCTCTTCATAGGCGCTCTCCACTGGCGCCTTGCACACCCGGGCCTTTCTCCTGCAGTGGTGGCCTTTGTCACTAGGGGGCACAAGTCAACACTCATGAATGCGGTGGCGGGACACAATTGCTGGGAAGTGCACAAACCTCACATCTCACATGGAGCGGCATATGGCACCCCATGCCCCATCTCCTTAATAGTTCAAAGCCCCTGGGGGCTGTCACTCTTCAATTCGGGGCCACAGCACCCCTCTTCGCGCTGCTGGCTTTTTCTCTGTCACAGGGGTACTTGACTGCTGCAGTGACCACCGATGACCACTAGGCATCACCGCAGCGTCTTCATATGCCCCTGTATATTTTCCCCATGAGGTCCATTCAGCTCACTCGCTGAGAGGAGATGCTGCCTTTCAAACAAACATGGCCCGGTGACAGGGTCTTTGCAGGGCTGCCACTTCACTTTATGCAAATGCACTTCCCGTGCTGACGGTGGGGCGCAGCAGCCGTCCCTGTGCTGCGGTCCGTTTCTCTGTACATTGTACCCTTTTTACTGTCTCTGCAGGTCGTGCTGCCTCCACTTCTCTTGCCCTGCAGACTCCTCACACGCGTACTCCTTGGTGGCCTTGGACAGGCCACACCGCCCCAGCCGATGCGGGCATCTCTAGTCGAGGCACGGTGTTGGGAGGCGACGTGCACTCCTAGGGGTGGCAGAGCCGATCTCCACTTCTCTTCCCCTGGCGGCAGGTTTGCTGATGATGTGGGTCGCCCGGCGTTGGACCTTCTGGTGCTGGGGGCTATAATTACATCGCCGCTTATGTCCATAATGTTCTCACAGTCTGGCCCACCTCACGCGTGGCTCTCTGTGTAGCCGCCACTTCAACTGTTGGCCATGGCGCTGCGGGCCATGCTGTCATTTGCGGGGCACTGCAGAACATTTCTTAGGGCTTTGCGTGCAGGGGGACATCAGAGGGTTTCACTTATTTCACCGTGCAGTTTATTTTCCCACTGTGAACCCCCGTCGGGGCTGCCGCACACCAGTTGCACAGTGCTGCCTCTTAAAATGTGGTCTATGCTGAAAGACAGTCAGGCAGCCGGTGCTTCTGTCCTTGCGATGACGAGAACCGCGGGGCTGCACGCTGCAGGTACTTGGGCTGCTAAACTGGTAGGTGCAGTTTTGTGGCCTACACAGGTGCGGGGTGCCTTATGCACGGGCCACTCTCCCCCTCGCGATGAACTGCAGAGCAGGGGCTCTGGCAGCAGGCCTACAGCCTGTTTACCCCTTCCTTCAGGCGCTCATGCCTCGGGATACACAAACCAGTCCGTGCACTGGTTCACGGTGAATACACAGCTGAGGGGCATGGAGGCGAAACGCCGTCATGGTACTCGCTGCCCTTACTTTTGTTTAGTTGCGCTCACTCCTCTCACTGGCAAAGCTTCACTGTACCGTCCTCTTTCTTCCCACTCCGGCACTGCAGGAACATGGGAGGCCTCTTTGTAGACTGGTTGACAGCGATGAGGCGCCTTGAGCACGGTGCTAGCTGCAACGCTTCCCCCCAGTTTCACAGCTCTCTGCTGCACGCATCAGGTGCAGAGGGTGCCCTAGACATGGGCTACATCCCCCCCCACACCGAACTTTTGAGCCGCCGCCGGCCAACACGCGGGTCAGACCCACTCGTCGCCATTGTAAGGGTTAGTGCCCTTAGCCCTCATACAGAGGTAATGACGACATAGGCACGTAGTTATAGTGTCTGGAACTGGCTCAGGGCACATGCATCCGGCCCCTTTTAGTGACACGATCACCTGACCAGTGACACCTGTGATGGATGGGTGTGGGGTGAGGTTTGAAGCCAGCTCTCAAGGAGTGGCTGATGGAAACACATAATTTAGAAACACTAGACCGTAACCAGCCGGTCACTACAGCAAGCAAGGTGACTCTGTTGTATACAAACCCAAGGAGTAATTGAGACTATATGTAAATACGGCAAAATGTGTAGAAGACATCAATTGAAGCCATTTCAGAATTCAAAATGTTTTCTGTAGGAGGAAATTGGAACAGAGTTCCATTAGGGTATTAAGAAATTTCGTTCAGTTCTGAACCCTGGGCTTCTAGATCAGAGGTTAAGCAACAGGATAATTTAAGAGTTGTTGGCAATTTATAGCGCGTGCAGCTACTCCCAGGAGTGTCCCCACACGAGACAGCAAAGATCGTAAGAATAACAACAGACGATTAGGCCTGCACAAAAAGCGCCAAGTTCTGAATTTTTTCTTAAACATTGCAGCATCACTCACTACCCGCAGCTCCAGAGAAAGCTGATTCCAGGCTACCGAACCCAGATACATTAGAGACCTTCTTCCCGCTCTTGCACGCTGAATTCTGGGGATCTCTGGCAACAATTTGTTGGCAGATCTCAACTGTCTCATAGGGTTACAGAAACCAAATTTAGCTCTGAGGTAAGAGGCCCCTGATTAATATAGGGCATCATGCGCTAGAACAAGAGCCTTGAATTTGACTCTTTCCCTAATGGGCAGCCAATGTAGTGTCCGCAAATAAGGCGAAATCCGTGTTCTCAAAGGCACATTTAACAGGAGACAGGCTGCTGCAATTTTGGATCACTTGGAGTCTGTTCAACAGGTACTCCGGTGACCCGAAGTATAGTGCATTACCGTAATAGATTCTAGATGTTATCAGAGCCTGAATGACCTATTTCTTTGCCGGAAAGGATAAAAGAGGAAGAAATTTCTTTAGGGACCTCATAATGCCGAAACAGGTGTCTACCAACGCTTTCACTTGAGGCCTAAAAGACAGGCTGTTATCAAATTTAATCCCCAGATTTTGACGGAATCTTTTTGGGGTCCTGGGGAGAGGCCTCATCTGGCCAAAAGGTTAACCAAAAATCTGATGGAATCTTTCCAAATAAGATTTCTGTTTTCTCTTCATCGCGTTTAAGTTGAGCAGTTGCTAACCAGTGAGAGACAGGTGTAAGCCAGGTTTTAATCTCCGTGCCCCGCAACTCTACTACATTGCCCTAAGAGAAAAGCAATTGCGTATCATCTGCATAGGAGATCACTTTGGCTCCCAGATTTTCTGCTATTTGGGCCAGAGGGCTAAGGTATAAGTTAAAAAGCGTAGGGCTTAGGGCAGAGCTCTGCAGGACTCCCATCAGTACATCACATGGGCTGGCAGAGGAATCCAAACTTGTTGACTCCTATTAGCTTAAAAGGGCGTTAGCCAGTCCATGGTCTGTCCAGTTACTACAATGGCCTGAAGACGGTCCAACAACATTGAGTGGGGGACGGTGTCAAATGCTGCCGATAGGTCTAACATAATCAGTACAGCATTTCCCCCGGACATCCAGAATTCCTCTAATATGTTCTGATGCTTCCACCATTGCCATCTCAGTGCTAGACAAGGGCTCTGAAGCCTGACTGGTTTGGGTGTAGCAGATTGTTAACTTCCAAAAATCTGGAGAGCTGTTTGTTCACGTTTTTCGAGAATTCTGGATAGGGCAGGCAGCAAGGAGATCGGCCTATAGTTAGCTGGAATGACCCGATCCGCTGCAAGCTTTTTAACAAGTGGAAGAATCTTTGCTTGCTTCCACATGCTGGGAACTGTGGCAGTCTTTATTGATGCTTTAAGAATCAAGTTAGCCACAGGATTAATGGTGTCAGCCCCTGACGCAAGTATATTTGAGGGACAGGGATCTGCAGGAGAGCCAGACTTAATGGCTTTCAAAGCACGCAGAGAGCAATTTAGTATAATAGGCTCTAACTTACTCAACCTTGCCGTAGAAAAAGGAAACATGCAGGCTTGCTATTTATTCCATAATTCTTAATCTAACCTTATACCTGATGACAAACTGGCTTGAATACTTAAGATCTTTGAATTGAAAAAACTAGCGAGCTGTTCACACCATTCTGCAGAGACTTGATGGGAACGGACACATGCTGATGGGGATGTGAAACTCTTAACAATTGAGAAGATTTCTCTAGACCTATTCCCTGCCCTCCCAATCATCTCCTGTTAATTAGCTTGTTTGGCTGTAGCAATTAAAGCATGGTATTCCTTTAATGCTAATTTATAGCCTCTCTATCCAGAAAGTTATAATCCTTCTTCCATTTCCCTTCCAGCACCTTACAATGTTTTTTTTCTTGCTTTGAGTGATGGAAAACCAAGGGCTGGAAGGCTTCCTTCTGCTCACGCTGCTCAGAAGAGACGGTGCTAGTTCCTCCGTAGCATTTTTAATCCAAATATCAAACCTTGTGATATCCTCCTCAACCAAGCCTGACAAAGCCGGGATGTGCTGTTCCAAAACGCTCATGAACTCTGCCAGCTTTATCTTCTGAGTGGCTTTCAAATTGTGAATCAGCCCTCTCGTAGCTGGGTCTAATCTTACTGGGACCAGCAACGAAAATCTGATTAAGTAATGGTCGGACCAGATATGGGGCTGCGGGTCCTCCATTTGTATAACGATATTGGAGAACACTTGATCCAGTATGTGCCCACCCTGGTGGGTTGGCTCCACTACATATTGAATTAGGCCAAGAGACTCCATCATTTCATTAAGCTCAGTGGCCTCAGTATCAACCAATTTGTCCAGGTTAAACTCACCTAAAAGCATGAAATGTGAGTATCTTAGCACTGAATGGGTGATTGCTTTATCTAAAGATTTCAGAAAAGAGCCTGCCGGTCCCGGTGGCCTGTAAATTAAAACTCCTGTCGCAGAGTGCTGGTGTGATAAGGAGATGCAAAAGCCCAAAGTTTCAGCCCCCAGCAAGTCTTTCACCTCAAAGGTTTGACAACTCCAATACTCTCTGAAGATCTAAGCCAGACCACCTCCCCTCCCCACCTGGCGATCTTTCGTGTAGATTTTAAAGCTATTGGGGATGGCACTAGCAATGGAGAGATTAGATGCATCAGATAACCAAGTTTCAGTTACAAATAAAAGGTTCAAATTGCCCTAAACTAGAAGATCATAAATATTATTAGCATGTTTTTGCATTGATCAGCGCTGCACACACTAGAGTAGCACCTTTCCTATTTGACCCACCTAGGGAATAGGTTTTCTTTCTACCCAAAATGGTAAGGCAAAAGTCGCAGCATGAGCAGCTAAAATTCAGCATGGAGGAGGGAACGAACGGCTGAATTTTACATTTACTGGCAGCAGCGAGACTCACAAGAGCCTTTCTGCTGTAACAAGTATGCATCTTACCATTAGAAGGCCAATGGACAGCATGGCTTGCGCGGGTCGCTTCTGGGATGCTGATGGGTGCAGTTAGGCTCACCGTAGGCGCGCCTGCAGCGCGTCCGTGCAGCTTGTCTGCTTTTAAGCATGAGCCCTGGCAACCACTAGAGCACGCACTAACCAAACAAGCATTTGCAATGCAATAGGTCTCGCATTTAGGCGAGTTTGAGCTATTGACATTGCAAATAACAATACCTTTTATTTTTGTTTTCGTTTTTAAAACATAAATAAAAGGCATTACCATTTACAATGCCAATAGCTTAAACTCGCATAAATGCGAGACCTATTGCATTGCAAATGCTTGTTAAACTTTATTAAAAGTATTCCTCATCTCATGCAGGTTATCTGGCCTGTTTTATCTTATCCAAAGTCCTGCTAGTTAAACTTTCGCTTTTACATTTGTAACTCTAAATGCAGAAAAAAGTACTCAGTAAGCTGCAGAGGTAAAATTGGTTTTATGCGCAAAACAAATAAACCAACTGTCCAACTTCTGTCTGGCCTCTCCCGGTTTCAAAATCTGGTCACCATAAAAGAAACTAAATAATAAAAGCATCGGGATAAGCTGATCAACTAATGGCGTCACACTAAACCATGGGGGCCCCTGAGACTTCTACATGTCACAAACATTCATAGTCCTGTGGCTGAGAGGGCGCCCCAGGAGGGCCTGTGTTCAATTCTAGCTGGCAAAAGTCAACCTGGGGCAGCTCTGTCATGTGTGCAGAAATAGGATCACGAACAGAGCTCTCGCTCTGAGCCCCAAAGCCGAACTTCTTTTTCTCGACACTCTACATTTTAGCCAGGCACGTACACGCTCGGCCCTCAAAGTATCCCTGCAAAATCGGAAATGTCCCCAGATGACCAGCGTGCTACAACGAAGGAGAAAACAAGTCGTAAAGGGTCTGTTTTCACAATCGAGCCAGGGCTCAAGTTTCACTGAAAATACACACAGCTCCTGGACTCCTCCCCCGCCCCCTCCCACACGGAGCTCGTCCTCCCCCCAAACTTTGGAGAAGGCGGAGGGGAGGTGGTGGCTACAGCTCAGTAGACAGTAAAAACAGCCCAAAGACACGCCCCTTTAGCCAGAAATCTAGCAGGCGAGGCAGCATGGCTTTTAAACTTGAGAGTTCCATAACTTTCATTTCACAAAAAGAACCAGCAAAAAGATGGTAGAGCGCATGATTCGCTCGGAAGGGCACACGGCCCCATCTTCAAATACAAACAGTGCTTGTTACAGGAAGTTTAGGCACACAGAGGATCCGGTTTCGTTGATAGCCCAAGGCGGCCTTTTCCCCCAGCTACCTCCCCTCTGCACAGGAAATGTTTGTGTCTGAAAGATCAGTCGTGTTGGGATCGCGCAGCCTGGGGTGAACTTCCTGGGGGGCAGCAGTGTGTAGTGCTCTGCTACCCCCAGGAAGCGCTGCACGTTAATGCCACAACTTAAAATGTTTGCAGAGGTAGAAACGACATGGGGAAGGTTCACGGAATTTTAGCACTGCATACAGAGAAATGCAAAGCATTTAAAGACACGGCAGACAGCGTGGGAACAATGCGCGGCGCCGGTTCAAGGACACCGCGCTCGTAGTTTTTTGTTTTTTTTTAACTTTAACACTGAGCGCGGTGTCCTTGAAGCGGGCGCTGCGCTCAGTGTTAAAGTTAAAAAATATATAAAGAAACCGAACACGGTGTCTATGAAGCGGCGCCGCGCTCAGTTTTAAGTAAAAAAAAACAAACAGAGCGCGGTGTCCCTGAAGTGGATGCCGCAAAAATATAAATAAAGTGAGCGCGGTGTCCCTAGTGGGCGCCGCGCTCATTAAAGTAATAAAAAAACATAGAATTTAGAGCGCATAGCGCTGCAGCATTGCGCTTTGCGGACGAATGACAAAAAGAAAGTGCCTACCAACTAATTGAAGGAGACAGTATAACGCCGCAAGTAAAAGATCCAGTCCGGAAGGGCCGTCCCAAAAGGAGACAGGGCGGTAACAAAAAAGCCTCCTTTTCAATCGGAGGATAGCGTTTACCATAAACGATGACGCCAGCCAATGACAATGATGGGCGGGGCTTAAACTCCACTTCTGAAATATATCGATTACAAGAAGCCTCGCAGAGCGAGCAGCGCATGCGCGCTGCAACGCTAGGCGAGACCTAAAAAATTACGTCTCTAGATGTCCAACCCGGGCTCCTTTCTCTCCCCCAAGTTATTCACTGCTCCCACTTCATTCAAACTGCCGCCGTGTTAGTAGCACCAGCAATTTAAAAACAATCAATTTTAGAAGCAATCAACTGTTTAAAACACAAACATTTCAATGGTAGGAAATGTGCAAAGTAGCAAAATCGTGTGTTGAACACAGACCCATCTACTGCTGTCGCGTCCGCGCAGCATTGTCTGTGTTTAAGCAAGAGCCCCGGCAACCAGTAGAGCACGCACTAACCAAAAAATGGCACCTCTAGGTGTCCTACCCGGTGAAAAAGGCTCCTTTCTCTCCCCCCTAAGGTATTCACTGCTCCCGCCTTGTCCAAAGTGCCCCCGTATTATTAGCACCACCAATTTAAAAACAATCAATTTTAAAAGCAATCAAGTTTTTAAAACACGAATATTTAAATAGTAGGAAATGTGCAAAGTAGCAAAAACGTGTGTTGAACACAGACCGATCTACTGCTGAGTTATATTAAAAATCTGAAGAGTTATATTAAAAATCTGAAAATAATACTATACATTTTTCTAATCTTCACTAAATAGGAGAAATAATAAATAAAATGATTTTAAAATTGATAACTCAATAATTTGGATGTGATGCATACAGTTGTAACATCCAATTGCTGCACATGCTCTAGAAATATATAATATAGATTCAAGGAAGAGGATTAAATCACAATTTTCTTGAAAACCCATGTGGATAAGTCTTTTTTTAAATGCAAGATCACAGGTTGCATTTATAATTCCCGATCCTATCGTAAATTATGGTAACATAGTATAGAGCTCACTATCAGTATGTAGCCCAAATTTGACGGCCTGTCATTTTTTAACCACCAGGATTCCCTCTCTCCTAACAGTTGTTATAGGTCATATCCACGTCTGTTTCATTTGACAAGTTGACTACAAACAGTTGAATGTCCTTCACTTTGTTCTTTCTGAAAGTTTAGGATATTTTGTCTGCATTTTTGAAGACCCTAAGGTGTTTCTGCCATCTTTCCTTTTACATAGCTTTGAAAATCGAAAGATACGGTAGCGATTAATTACCGCACCCTCATGCGATATGTGAAATCAGACTTAAATCAGTGGCGACAGCATTACCTTTCTTAGCTGGGTCGCATTGAAGTCCTAAAAATGTCCATTCTGCCTAGGGCGTTATTCCTATTCCACGCTCTCCCACTGGCACCTCCACCCAATACCTTGGAAATATTGCAGTCTGAAATTAACACTTTGTGTGGGGTGGGAAGAGGCCATGCATGCGTCATACCCTTCTATATATTCTGTTAAGCGAGGGCGGGATCTGGGTGTGCCATTATTACTCAATACTATGAGGCAGCGCAGTTAAGCTATATGGTTCAAAGGGGTTGCACTGAAACATAGAAACACTGCTGCTTCATGGACCAGGCAGCAGCGGGAACACATGCGGTAGGTGCCATGGCTTACTCAGAAACATAGGGCATGGTACCTATACTCATCCCCTATTACATGAACCAGGTTAGCGGTCTGGGACAAAGTGGATCTGCGTAGAGAGCTGAAGTTCTATCCCTCTCCAATGACACCAATTCTTGCCAACCCCGAATTTACCCTTGATCTCCAAACAAATAACTTTCTCCATTGGCAACAGGTGGGCTGTAAAAGATTTGGATAATTGTTTGATGGGGACGGGATCATTCCATTTGACAAATTGAAACCTGGCTAATTGAACACCTACACTATCTCCAGATCCAGCACTGGGTCATGCACCCCTCCGTCAGACCACATGCTCAAAAGCGCTTACTCCTTTTGAGAAATGTCTCTTTTTAAAGGATGGTGATCAAGTAATAACCAAACTCTATGCCCTCCTAGCACAGAAGGGAGAAGAATGCAGGGCAGAAAAGATAGAAGGCAAAATTAGGTCGGTCATATTCACACAGGAAGCGGGAGGACATTTACTTCCAGGCATGACTCTGTGCATAATACTTCTAGAGTACAAACAGCTACCAAGATCACTACATTCTGGTACATGACCCCATCACGCATACACAAACAGGGGCATAGCTTCAGGGGGGAGTTTGGAGTAAAATTCCCCCCCCCCTTAAATCTATTTTCTGGTAAATAGTTGGTTACAGGTGCTTTCAGTCAGGTATGGTGATGTCTGTCGGATTTCACCAGGAATTTTGAGATACCCACAGACAAAACGCACACACACTCTCTCCCTCTCTGTTTTGAAAGTCTTAAAAAATGTTGGTTAGTTTACAAACTACTGTGTTTTTCCTCACTAGGTATCCCTACCAATCTGCATTCCTCTCCCTTTCTGCTGCCTCTTATGCGCCCCGCTCTTTGTATAAAGTATTTTAACATTATATGCCTGCATGGTTGTTGGAAAATCTGAAGCTCACCATCCCCCCACCAATCTTACTGACCAATCTACGCCACAGTGCAAAAATGGTGCCCCGACCGCAGCAAGCAGTGTTGGTGCAGATGTGGCGCAACCGGAACAATACTGCACCCCTTATGGCACTGCCCAAAGCTAACTCGATATTGGCAGTCTATAGTAGACGATATATACAACTTCCTGGGAACCAAGCTTCCTCAATGTCTTGCATATCTCCTCCTTGGGTTATCCAACACATTGAGATACCCATTGAAATTCCTGTAAGGCCCACAAATCTCTTTTGGCACAACAGGCAATGCTCTACCTGGGGCATGGACAGGGTCTCCCAGCACATACAACATGGCTACACAAAATCTGGCTATTGGGGATGGAGATATTAACTCTGTCCTCGACACTGAAGCTGGAGATGTACTGGGAATTGTGGGTCCCATATATTGCCCTCCTTTCAACCAAATTCAACGAGTTGACCTGTCTTAGATATCTCAAACTGCTCCACCTGCTGCTCGCGAACAGGGATTCTACACACATATATACAAACTGACGCAGGATCCAGAGGGGACACAGTGGAAACGATCCAGTAGGGGCCTCCCACTTGCAAAGACGGATCTGATCCAGTGCTGGGTAGATAACTGACAAAGTGTATGGGAATGTATGGGTATGGGGGTGGGTTGGTTGGTTGGTGGAGGGTAGCTTTCCTCTATTCGGTCTGATGACTCGTGATATAGCACACGCCGGCCTGCAGGTTGTAGGCGATTGATTGCTTTATTTGTCTTACCCTGCTTCTTCATTTCTGTTGGTTAAAGTTTTGAAATTCAATAAAACAGAATTGATCCATAAAAAGAACCTGTAAAAGTGAGATCAAGAGACGGGAAGTGTAGGATGGTGGAAGGAAAAGGCATGAGGTGAAGACAGTCTTCGTATTCAGCAGTCCTGGGATTGGGCGGAGCCACTGGAAGGCTCCTAAGAATCACTATGAGCTTCTGCACTTATTCAACTAGCTTTTTTTCCCCACTAGGCACAAGTTCTGGCATTACCGCCACCCATGGGCTCAGGAGGTAGGTGTGTGCAAACAACCCAGGCGCAGCCTACCACAGCAACATGGTCATCTGGCGGGCCAGCCATCTCCAAACCACTGCAAATCGGTTTTTATGCAGGGGACACTCCACCAACACATCGGAAGCCAACAGTATGCAGATAAATGAGTTTATGGGAAAGTTTGTGTGTGTGTTTCTCAAGATACGAGAATGGGGGATTTTGTGTGCTTGTGTATATATTCCTATGTTTGTGTGTGCATGGAAGCATACATTTGGAGGGGAGTGCTCCGGTCAGCTAGTGCCCACCACTGGGATATGGTCCCTCGTGCATGGGGTACGGTAGCCTATACTGTCCCTGGCATTGGGTTCAGACTGGGCCTCCCAGAGTCGTCCCCCACAATGTCATGCTTTGCCCTCGCTTCCACATCTCTCCTCTTGCTCTGCCTACCTGGTTTCTCCTTCTCCCCTCTATCACTCATTTTATCTCTTTGTCTGTGCTGTCCCTTTCATAGTCTCTCCTCTTTTCCGTTTCCCTTTGTCTGTCCATCTCGCTTCCCCTCTATCAACTCTCACGCCCCGTCATTCGTTCTTGCCTCTCATTTCTCTCTCGAGTTCAGTCATCCCTCTCTGATCGCCCACTCCCTCGCAAGTCTCGTCCTCTTTTTTTAAATCTCTCCCCCTCCGCTCAACTTTCCAATTCTCACCCTTTTCTTCCTCCTGTCTTCCTTTTGCTTACTCTCTTTCTCTTCTCCCTAAAATATTCTCTTTCTATTTTCTCTGTTCTCTACACTTCTCTCATTTTCCACTCCTCCCCCTCTTTCTGCTGCTCCCTATTTATCTAGCTCTTAGTTTTCTGTAAAATGTTCTCCTCTGTCACTCCTATTTCTCTCCATTTTCCTCTTCTCTCCCTCTCTCGTCTCGCGCCTTCGTCTCCCTCACGTTGCCTTCTTTCTTTGCTGATCCTGTTTCCGCTCTCTCCTCCTTCCCCCCCCCTCGCTGAATCCCTCTTCTCCCCCGATTGTCTCCTTTTCACAGGTTCTTCGTGCACCCTCAGCAGGCAGTGCTCAGATTAGCTGTCGGAGAAGGACCCACTTTGAAAAAGCCCTCACAGGACAGAATACTGCGCCTGATCAAAGAACAAGAGAGGACAAGGGGCACCTTGAAGCTGTGAGAACAGCAGGCCAGACAGGGGGCGAGTAAGGGCCTGTTAATGAGGGGAAGGGAAGAGAGAGGGAGACTGAAGCACACATGCCAACATTTTAGAGCAGCAGAGTGGGAGCTTTTGAAAAAAGAAATCGGGGAAATGAATTTCTCCAATTGACTTATATTGAAGCAGAGGCAGTTCCAGGCGCGAGGCAGTGAAAATAATGCCATTTTTGTTTTAAAAAATCGAAAGTCTCCTGCCTGAATCGGGTCTTTCAGCATGTATGCGGAAGGAGAGTGAAAAAACTGGGGAGGAGAGGGGTAGATCATAATGAGAGAGAAAAATAATGTACAATAGCTCAGTATACCAGAAAATGGAAGAATGAGAAAAACATAAGAGCAGACGGGGTGAGAATAGAAATGAGTAGAAAAGGTAAGTGACTGACACAAAAAGGAGCAGAGCGAAAAAGACTGGAAAGGAGACACTGGAGACGAGAGGATAGAGATTGGGTTCTTCCCGTAAAGAGGGTTGAAACCGACCAGTGTTATTTTGCCAACTCAGCACTACAGAGATGAGCTCAGATTAATCTGGTGCCTTAAATATCCAGTACTTACCCGGGGCACCATTTTAAGTCAGTCCCGGGATCTGGTTCTGAACGGTTTATCTGTATCATGTGGTAGTGATATGTTATGGTATGGTATGGTAGGCCATCTTTATACATTAGTCCAGATCATTTAACTTTTTCTTTTAAAACCAGTATGGAAAAAGAACGGGGATTCCCGTTGGTTTGATGAACATAGCTCAGGGGCTAACCGGCGCTTAAGGTTAGCCTTATCTGCTTCCCCGAGAGTACCGTCAGAAGTACAGCTTGCCCGCCTCATCTACAGGCGAGCCCTTAAAGACAGGAAGGAGGCCCTGCAAAAGCAGGTTTGGGAAATTTTGGAGTCCGCTGCAGTTGGTGGCAGAAGTAAACTCTTTTGGGATTCTGTTAACAGAATTAGATTAAGATCAGCCCCTGTTAATTCCCTGCTGCAATGCAACATCTTGGGCTCTGATTGGGTGAACCATTTCTCAGCAATTTACCACCTAGATGAAGAAGAGGAGGCAGCAGACTTTTTTTTTTTTTATTGAGCAGAGCAGGAGAGCAACAAAAACAACACATACAGAATAAATAAACAAAAAAAAATCCATATGCAATAAATCAAACATAATTGTAAGCAATCAAACTTTAGACACAAATATACATATCCATGATTTCAGTTATGCAAAATAATGCAAAAATATGCAAAATACGCAAGATAACCCAAAGCCTATAATAATTACATTATTCAACCAAAGTTCCCAATACATAGGGCATCAGTTACCTATATATATAATTTCCATTGTGCAAATAGTGCAGAAATGTGCAAAATAAGCAAAATAACCAGAGACCTACACTAGTTATATTATTTGGCCTCCCAATACATCAATATAAATAGCCAGAAGGCTAAAGCTTATATTATTCGACCTGACCTCTCATTACATAAAACATTGCTTACCTAAATATGCAATTTCAAATGTGCAAATAGTGCAAAATGTGCAAAATATGCAAAATAAACAAAATAACTAGAGACCTAAGCTAGTTATATTGTTTGGCCTCCCAATACGGCGAACACTAATTACCTATATACATAATCAATATACTTTACAAAAAAAATCCCCCTTCAATGTTAAAATCTCAACTTCACATGGCAACAGGCCTAAGAGAAAAAGTGCTTCGTGCTTCCTACAATCAATAATTCAATAAAGTGCTGGGAGATTTTTTTTTTTAAAGTGCTAAAAATAACTATATTATAAATGCAGTTAATTAATACAATAATAAAAACCAAGTGCTAAAGTGCTATGTGACATACATAACTGGATCACTATCCCATAATTTCCAGATATTAGTAAATCTTTTTATTGCCCCAACTCTTTTGGCATAGGCCTCTTCATACTTTTTTATCTTTTGCATTTTATTCACCCACTTCACGTATGATGGTATATCCTCAGATCTCCAATTTTGCAGAATTAGGGAGCGGGCTATTAATGAACAAATCGCCACGTAAAACTCTTCAGCGTGAGACAAATCAGTTCTTCTTCTCATCAAACCAAAAAGAGCCACCTCAGTTTCGGGTTCAATCTCTTTTCTAATTCCTAAGCTTATTGCCGAAAAATCTTACGCCAAAAAGCTTCAAGCTTCGGGCAAGTATAAAATATATGAAGCCAATCTCCACCATTTTGAAGCTGGCAACGAAAACATTTATTATCTACTTCGGGAAAACATCTATTAAGAGCCTTGGAGTATAATAAGCTAGCCAACGAGATAAAAAGGACATCCTTTTAAAATTGGCTGCTCTAAGAGCCTTACTTCCTAACTGAGCAATTTGTTCCCACTCCTGTCTCGTAAAGGAGCAATTGGTTTCACGAGTTATTTTACTGAGAATTTCTTCGACCAGAGGAGATTCTCGACCTTTTCTTAGTAGAGTATACCAATTTCCCACGCCTTTTAGTTTATTTTTATATAATGCGTTAGCCAGAGCAGATAATGTCTCACATGTTGTCATATTATATTTATTTATAAAGTTTAATATCTGGAGATACTCCAAAAAGCCCGTTGCTAAACAATTATCAGATCTCACTAAGACCTCCTGCCAAGTAATAAATTTCCCTGAGGCAAAAGGGAACCCAATTCACCTAGGCCACAATCCTTCCATCTTCTACATTTAGTAGAATGGATTTGAAGCCCTAGAACCTTAGATTCCTCCAGATTAAGATAATAAAATCCACCAACCCCGGCTTGTTTGAAGAAGGTCCGAAGTCTATCAGAGAAATCCCGAATAGTCTTATAACGAGTCTTTTGGGGTAATTTCGCTGTTTTAAAAAAAATAGAAACTTGCGAGCCTGACTCCTGAATCATTCTGTCATAAAAAAACCTGTCCAGCCAACCATTAGAATCTAATAATCGTGCCGAAAGATCGAGGACCGCTGCCGAATAATAAGTGCGAATATCTGGTAGCGCTAATCCCCCTTGGGTTATTTCTAACTGCAATATAGGTAACCTGACCCTAGATGCTTTTCGATTCCAAACAAATTCTCTGATCATGGACTCAATATCTTTAAAAAATGAGAATTTATTTTTAATGGTACATTAATAAATAAAAAAAACAATAAGGGAAGAATTGACATTTTAATAAGTGCTACACGACCAATCAAAGTCAATGGTAAAAATATCCATCTATCCAACAAGCCCTTGATTTTATCTCTCATCGTTAAATAATTTAAATTAAATAGTTGCTCAAATTGACTAGAAACATAAATACCTAAATATCTAATAGAGGCAGCAGACTTCTTATGTTGTAGACTAAGCAATGCCCCCCCAGTTACTATATCTTTGGTAGCAGTCGAATCTGCGATTAGGGAGAGCGTTGGTGGTAAGGAGCCAGGCCCGGAAGGGACCCCCTATTGACTTAATAAAGAGCAATATTGACCTCCAGGGCCCCCTGATTACAAATGTTTTTAACAGCTCACTAAAACGCATATCCCCGAGTCATGGAAACTGGCCACGATCGTACCCATCTTTAAAAAGGGTGACAGGATGTCCCCAAAGAGGAATAGACCCATCTCCTTTTTAGACAGCACCATTGAAATCATTGGTAGTGTCATTTACAATCATTTGGCCGACTGGGTCCAGGAGCAGCACATCCTGTCTATGCTCCAATTTGGGTTTCGACGAGGGTTGGGAACGATAGGACAGTGGCTGAACCTATGTCTAATAACAAATAAGTTCACCTTAGCCAAACGCTGTCCTCTTTATTTGGCCTTTATGGACGTCTCAACAGCGTTTGACTCTGTTAATAGAACTAAATTGTGGTTAAAACTTCTGGACATGGGGTAGAAGTGTCTTTTTGAGAATTTTTTGTTTAGTCTGTACTCGGACTTAGTTGCCCAAGTACACCTTAACCTATATGGCGAAATGTCCTGTTTTTAGTCTCAAGCGCGGAGTGCGCCAGGGCTGCGTTTTGGCTACTATGTTGTTTATCCTATACATTAATGACCTTGGCCCTTACCTGACTTCTGTTCAGGTAGATATCCCTAGAGAGGCAGACAATCAGGTGTCCGCACTTTTATATGTGGATGTGGATGATGCAGTCCTGTTGGCTCGCACCCCTAAGGCCTTGCATGTGTTGGTGGACTGCTTTGTCCAGCACAAGGAAAGTTTAGATCTAGTTACAAACTATGGAAAATCCCATATTATGGCCTGCGGACCGGGAAGAATCGAAACCTGCAGGTTACCTGTAAAAGGGCACTTCCTATCTAGTGTGAAGGATTTTACTTACCTGGGTGTAACTCTAAGTTCATCAAGCTCTTGGCAGCCACAATTGTCCAGCTCTAGTCTTAAACGTAGTAGGTCAGCAGGAGCCATTTTTAATCTCTCTAGGATAAAGGGACGATTTTACCTCTATTAAAAATCTATAACGTTCAATGTGTCCCTGTGGCTAAGTACGGGACAGGGATATGGGGCTCTTGCAAGAGCTCTTCCCATCAGCGTGAGGAAGATCGTATATGTAAGAGGTTTTTGCAGCTCCCCCCTCAGCCTCTAGTTTTATTTTACACATAGAGATTAAGCAACATTTTATCGAGGATAGTGTCCGAATGGCACCTCCTACTTCTTTAAGTCAGTATATGGACAAATTCCCAAGCCACATTCTGTAGAGAGATCCTTTCAGATTGTCTCCATCTGGATAATTGGGGTTCTGTACCATGGTTGAAATACATCGACACAACCTTTCAATTGCTGGGGTTGTCTTCGATGTTCATGTCTCCTATTAGGCTTCAGCCTAAGAGACAAATCTATAATAAAAAATATCTTTTTGGAAAGTTGTGCTGAGGTAAAAATGCAGAAGGAGCTGACCAAGAGCTATGTCTTGACTTACTACCATATCCTTGCCAGTCCAGAGCCCATTCTTTACATTTTTCTAGAATTAACACAATGGGAAAGGTCCCTTCTTTTTCGTTTCAGATCAGGCTCGGCATGGCGGCTTATGAGTTTTGGGAGGCTCTATCCAGGGCTTGTCCCTGTGATGGGGTTTCCTCACAATCACTAATGCATTACATCCTTTTCTGTAATTATTTTAATTACACCCGGAGACTCTTTTTGAAACCGCTTTCAAAAACCTTGGGGCACTGAAGCTGTGCACAGGCCTTGAACAAATTGCAATCATTAGATACACCAATCATCTGTGCTAGAGCAGCTGTTTTAGAACTATGGGCGAATAGTACTGTTCGTTTTAATATGATCTTATTCTGATGTTAGATATTTACTGTGCTTGATTACTTCATATTTTATAGATGCACTATGCACTTTATATGCGGATATGCAAATTGTTTTAAAGAATTCATGTGTTGTAGTTTTATTTTGTTGCTGAGCATTAGTTATTGTGCCTTATGTTTATTGGATCATTTATCTTATTAATTATGCCGAGGTTGATGGAGGTATTTGTTTTATAATAATTTAATCGCTCTGTATTGTTTTTGTCTTCTATGGCCACATATGGCCGAATAAAGTAGAGGATAAAACAAGTATTGGCAAAGCCAATAGGTCTCGCCTATGCAAGAGCTCTTGGCTTTGCCAATGTGTTTTAACTATGTTGTGCACCAGCGTGGCTGCTGTTCAGCATGGCTGAAAGTTAGTGGCATAGAGGAGAATAGAGCGGAGTGTCATGGAGTGGAATGGCGTGGAGTAGAGTGGAGTGGCATAGAGTGTGGTGTATTTGAGTGGCATAGAGTAGAGTCACGTAGCGTGTCGTACAATGGAGTGGCGTCAAGCAGAGTGGACTGGTGTAGACTGTTGCAGAGTAAAGTGGCGTAGAGTGCAGCAGCATAGAATTCAGCAGTGTAGAATGCTGCGGTGTAGATTAGAGTGTTGCATGGTAGAGTGCAGTGGTTCAGAGTAGAGTGCAGTGATGCAAAATAGAGTGCCATAGAGTGCAGAGGTGCAGAGTAGAGTGGCATAGAGTGCAGTGGCGTAGAGTGGTGCAGTCTAGAGTCTAGTGCCGTAGAGTGCAGTGGCAAACAGTACAGTGGCGTTGAGTGGAGTGCTGCAGAGTAGAGTGGCGTAGAGTGCATTGGCAAAGTATGCAGTAGTGCAGAGTAGAGTGGCATAGAGTTCAGTGGTCCAGAGTTCAGTGTTGCAGAGTAGAGTGTTGGAGAGTGCATTGGCGTAGAGTAGAGTGGCGTAGAGTAGAGTAGAATGCAATGGCAGAGTGACTTATGGTGAAGCAGAGTAGAGTGGATTGGTGTAGAGTGCAGCGGTATAGAATCCAGTGGCGTACAATGCAGTGGCATAGATAAGGGTGGTACATAGTAGAGGGCACTAGTGCAGAGTAGAGAGGCATAAAGGGCAGTGGCGTAGTGTAGAGTAGAGTGGCGCATAGTGCAGTGGTGTAGAGTACAGTGGAGTGGCATAGAGTGAAGTGTTGCAGGGTGCAGTAGCGTAGATTGCAGTAGTGCAGAGTAAAGTGGTGTAGAGTTCAATAGCGGAGAGTGCAGTGTTGCAGAGTAGAGTGTCGTAAAGTGCAGTGGTGTATAGAGCAGTGGCGTAGACTACAGTGGTGCTGTGACGTGGAGTGCAGTGGCATAGAGAGGAGTGGCGTAGAGTGCAGTGGTGTAGAGTAGATGGTTTCAGAGTAGAGTGAAGTGGCATAGAGTGGAGTGGTGCAGGGTAGAGTGCAGTGGCGTAGAGTAGAGTGGCGTAGAGTAATAGTGTAAAGTGGTATAGAGCGCAGTGGCATAGAGTGCAGTTGTGCAGAGTAGCTTAGACTGGCATACAGTGGATTGACATAGAGTGCAGGGGCGTAGAGTGGAGTGGTACAGAATATATTGCAGTGGCGTAGAGTGAAGTGTTGCAGAGTAGCATAAAGTGGAGTGGCCTAGACTGGAGTGACGAAGAGTGCAGTGGCGTACAGCATAGTGTGGTAGAGTGCACAGGCATAGAGAAGAGTGGTGCACAGTAGAGTACAGAGGCGTAGAGTTAAGTGGCGTAGAATGGAGTTGTGCAGAGTGAAGTAGAGTGCAGTGGTGTAAAGTGGAGTGGTGCAGAGTAGAGTGCAGTGGCATGGAGTGGTGCAGAGTGGAGTGGCATAGAGTGGAATATGCACAGTGTGGTAGCACACTTCCATTACAAACAACATCTTCAATTGAAATCATCAGACCTACAGATTAACTGATAAAAGTACATAGCACACAACAATAATGTGTGGAAATGGCATCACCTAGTATATTGATTTTTTTTGATCTTTTTAAAATATTTGTTTCCACCACACTTCAGAATTACTAAAGAATATGCTTCATTTTGGCTTTTCTAATTCTGAAATATCTGCACAATGCATTTACAAACATTTAAATTTTGCTGTGTGCTAAAAAAAAATAACATTGTACAGCCTTCTTCAAGCACTCCCCTGAGCCAACATGATTGCCACATACATCTTCTCCCTTTGAAGTCAGACATAGAAAAGTAAACACCAAGCTCCCTGGAAGACAGAACCTGGCATTTTCCCTCTGTCTTTGAATGCACAGCAAATGTGACAAGAATAAGAACAAGATTTATAAAGGCCTATTTACAGAAATTGAGCACTGGTGGACGAATACAGTAAATAGGGTTTGGGCAAGGGAAGGGACGAACTTTTGCTGGACAGCCTAAAACAAATAGAGTCAACAAATAGAAAGCAAGTAAATGTGAGTTACAAAATACAAAGCCAATGGTAAACAACAGGTGGAATGCATTCCCAGGGAAGCTTCTGAATGTTCCCAAGATGTTATTAGCAAACCAGACAGCTGTGCTGTCTGGTAAGCTTCGACCTAAAAATGAAATACTGGTAATGAGAGAGAGATCATATATGAAACTAAAGTGAAATGCCTGTGAAACAGCAAGGCTTTGGCAATATCTGTAAACCAATAAGGCTTGTAAATAACGTATTATTGGAATACATTCACAAAAAGAATGAGAGAAAATCAGTGAGAGGGCAGAAAAGTTACACAAAATGACTTGGAAGTGAAAAAGAGAAAGAATATGAAACAAAGACTGGAGACGGGGGGCAGAGAAAGATGGAAAGGAGGAATATTTTGTTTTGTTTGTACTGGTCACTAAAACAGTCAGACATAATATCCATTGCAAACACAAAGTGCAAGATGGGTACCACGACTGAAAATCTCAACAAGCATTGTCAAGGCCAGTACGTCACACTTTTGAGACCTAGTGGCTTTGCCAATGCTTTTTGGTGATGCTGTGGAGTATGGGAAAGATGCTATACAGCGCTACCAAAAGAGGTATGATGAAGGAGCTACAGAGCTCGTCTCGTTTTGTGGTAGTGCATGTGCTTGGGGGCATGTGTGTGCATGCGTCATTATGCATGCAAGCTCCTACAAGATGGCACATATGCCATTTTTTTTTACCAATAAAAAATAGATCAGTAAATAGCAAAAAGAAATAGTACAAAATTGCTTTTTGTCAGGTGAGTGACAACATGCTGCCTGATCCTCCACAATTTTTTTAAAATATTTTTGAATAAAGAAGTTGGTGGGAGAGGGGGAAAAGTAGCACACAAGGGAGAATGACACATTGGTGGGCGGAACAAGCAAGAAAGCAGCATGGTTAACAGTGGAGGGGAGAGTTTGACAGTTGAGAAAAGCACATGGAAGAGAGCTTGCAACACAATGGAAACAGCAACACAGAGCAGAGGGGGCCAAATATTCAGCGGAGGAGAACCACATGAGGGAGAAAGCTGGAAAACCCATGCACTCTCATGGTGTGCTTAAGCAAAAAGTAGTTTCCTAAAAGTGAGCAGTGGAAGGATACATGCCAGCAAGCCAAAGCATGGGAAAGACGATATACTCCAGGGGAGGGAACAGCATAGGATGAAACAAGATAGACAAGGAATGCCACTTAAAAAGAAGCAAGCAAATGAGAATGACAATAAAGTCAGCCTATGGTAATCAATAGGCTGGGCTGTAAGCCCACTGAAAGTTCTTGGTAAGCTGACACTAGGCCTTTTCCAACTGCGCTGTCTGGCAGGCAAGACAAAATACTAAGTTACACAGTCACCAATAACAGAAAGAAACACGAGACAAAAAGGACTCAAAGAACACAACAGACAGACAGACTTGAAGACAGGCAGAAACAAGCATTTGCTATGCAATAGGTCTCGCATTTACGAAAGTTTGAGCTATTGGCAATGCAATAGCTTAAACTCTCGCAAATACAAGACCTATTGCATTGCAAATATTTGTTTACTAGCGCCCATGCTGCGCTTTCACATTCATGGAGGCCGCGCCCCTTTCTTTAGACAAGCTGCATCCAAAAAAAGGGGCGTGGCCAACATTAAAGTGAAACCGCGGCATGGGGGCACTTTAACAAAAAAAAGCATCTGTTTGTCAAGTTGGCAAACAGATGTTTTTTTTGTAAAAGCGCCCATGCCACGCTTTCACTTTAATAGCGGCCACGCATCTTTCTTTAGATGCAGCTTGTCTAAAGAAAGGAGCGCGGCCTCCATGAATGTGAAAGCGCCGCATGGGTGCTAGTAAACAAACAAAACAAAAAAAAAGTAAGCACGGCCACTATATTAAAGCGGGCCGAGCTGCTAGAATAAAGAAAGAAAGAAAGAAACGCGGCCGCTATAGTTAAAGCGGACCGCCATTAGTAAATAAAATAAAAGCAGGCGGCATGCTGCGACGTAGTGGGTGGAACAGGGGCAAATCATTACACAAAATAGTGCTCACAGCCAAGATAAAGCAGACCGTGTAACAAGACAAGTAAAAGGTCCAGTCGCTATGTGAGGTAACAAATGCAGAGAAGGCAGTACCAAGGAGGGAATAACAAGCCTAATAACGACTCGGGAGCCAGCGTTTACGAAGGACATGAAACAAGCCAATTAAAAATATGGGCGGAGAGTGGGCGGGGCTTCAAAACCATACTCCAATACTGCATGCCTCACAGCAGTGCATGCGCTGCCCAGGCTCGACCTAAAAAGAGGACAAGAGATAGTCTAGTGGTTTAGGAATCTCAGCTTCGACACTTGACTCAAATTCTGTGATCCTGGGCAATTAATGATCAGAGCTTCAGAGTGAAAATGTGTAACGTGTAAAAGAATAATCAAGTGTTATACACAAATGAGAACTCTAACTGTTGTGTGTTTATATTCCCTAGTAATGTCACAAGTGCAGATTCCCTTCCCTCTTCCTATATTTCAGGTTTCTGTGATCTGATATCAACCAGATAACAATCCTCCCCTCTCCTCACCTCCCGCCACTTCTCACTCAACACATTGTAGGGCTGCAATAAATACACACAGCTGGTTGTTTGTGTCCACAACATATCAAATTCCTAATAGTAAATAAAAAACACACACTAAATGGATGCACATTCAGCCAGTGTGTTCCAACCCTGAAATAATTAAAGGAACGGCTGCCTATTCAATTCAGAACGAATTTCCACACTACGTAGAGTATCGCACGATGAATACTAACTATTCAAGGAATAAAATGGATTCAGATACCAGCAGCAGCGGCGGCTCCTCCATTGTGACGTGGGGGCGTCGCCCTACTGCTTTCTCGCAGTGTGAGAAGCAGAAACATAAAATGGTAAAACTACCATTTTATGTTTCTGCTTCTCGCACTGCGAGAAAGCAGAAGTGCCTGGTGGCGGGTGGGCGGTCCTGCTCGAGGGCAGGAGGGGAGTGGCTTGCCCACTGTTGTGGGCCCTGACTGTTTGGTCGGCCCTCTGGGGCCATCCAAACCAGTCATGCGCACTCTCCCTTTTTCTCTATGTAGGCTGCATGCAGCCTACATAGAGAAAATGGCCTCCCTACAGGCGCCCGGCTGGGCGCCGTCCGCACCAATCACAACGCTGCCATTGCAGCGTTGTGATTGACGTAGGGGAGGAGAGGGAGGCTGCCTAGCTAAAACGCAGACCCGGCCAGGAGCAGCAGGAGCTGAGGCGGCGGCGGGTGACCCGGGGGAAGATACGTTTTTTAAATTTTAATTACCGTCCCGGGCCGCTTCCTCCCCCCCCCCCACCCACCCACCCACCATGCCGGCCGCGACTGAGCTGGAGTCAAGGCCAACATGGGGTAATGACGAGGTACTTTGCCACTGTTGATGACGTAGCCTCACTGATTTCACACTCACAGTTGAAAACAGCGCAAAGTGGCACTAGTGCTCGATGGCCTATGGCTGGACACAGCAAAGGATGACACGGCAGAGCGCTGCCACTTAAGCAAACTTTGCACAACCACGACTCTCGCCTCATTAACTTGACATTTCTAGCTGAAAACAGTGCATACTGGTATTATGAGTCGGCGGCCTACTGCAGCGCCACCGTCGGCAAAGGATGACTCAGCCATGCACGGTAACTTTGCCAAACTTTTCACAGCCATAACTATAGCCGACACGGTCTATGCTCCTACAGTACCGCTATTCGGTGCCTTGGGCACCGCTGCTACTGAATGATTCTGAGTCGCCTACATGTCGAAACAAATATCCCATGATTACCACTCCCACAGGCGGTGATTACTGAACGAATAGGACTTCTGTTAAAGCATGCACTTTATGAATTGGTCCAAGCGAAAAGATATAAAATGATGGTTTATTTTATGCTTGTATATTTATATCTTTAGGTGTTTTCTTGTGTGAAAGTATAACGGTTTTAATGCGTGAAGTCAAGCGGGGGCAACTGCAGGACACCATAAGACTTTGCAGGGAGACCTGTTAATCTGTGCCATTGTTCTGCTGATGGAAGAGGCAGACACTTTATAGAGGAGGGTGAACAGAGGACAGAGTTGTCCTTTGCAGCACTTTCCCGATCTGCTTCCGTAATAGTGCAGTGCAGCACGCGCGTGCCTGTGAATTGACTGGCAGGATTGCGCTCGGTTTTTAACACCATTTAATGTGCATGTCTTTGATATGCTCGTGTTGAAATGCGTCTTATCCACTTCGGGTACCCTGAAAGCTGCACGTACGAGAGGATGCCGGGAGCTGTACATATGTTGTATAGTTCTCCATGTTGTGTTTTCATGCATGTTGACATGGCTGCATTGGTGTAACATAGGTGCCATGGACCCAATCGAGCAAGCAATTGAGGTGTAGTAGGTTCTGGTGCCACTGCACCTGCTGCACTACCGATAGCTACTCCCTCGCGGGGACACAAAGTGTACTGGGAAGAACACGACAGGCTGCTGAGGTTGAGCCTCTGTCAACATTTCATGGACGAGTGTTTGCCGTGGGTTTTAGGCTTGAACTGTGGCGGGAGAGTTTTGAGAGGGAATGTGGTGTGAGTTTGCTGGCTGCGCACTGGTTCTGCTGCACAGTAGTAGTTAACAAAGGAACCAGGTGTTTTCAGGGCATATGACTTGTAAGGTTCATTTTTGGAGCCCGAGAGATCAGCGTGTTATATTGCAGGCAGTATTGTTAGTGAAATGACCCAAGGCCGCACTCGGTGTCTGTGAGGGCGGATACGTGTGCGGCGGAGTTCCACGGAGTTTGTTCCCAACTCCGTGGACCTCTGCGTAGTCCCGCTACACCAACTACACCCAGGGTTACAGTTCTTTCTGAGTTGGACTATATTTAGTTCGAGGCTCCCTGCTGCAGCTCCCGCTCAGCTGTGTGTTTATTGCGCGCTGTTAATATTTCATTTACTCTGAGTTTTTTGTCCCCGTACCATGAATGAAATTCGCTGGCTAGCAACTGTTTGTGTGGCACAGCTGTACGGTCACGTTTCTGAAAGTAAGAAATGAAAATAAAAAAATAAAATGGTTTTGCTTTTGTCTTCCCGGACAGGCAATGTTAAAATTTAGAACTAACTGTACTTGGCATGGTAAGCTAGCTCCCATCACCAAACCGTTTGCTCTAACCGATAGCGCCTTAAAGCCGTTCCAATGACATACATGAATGCGACTGAGATGCTTTCAGGGCCGGACTGGCCGTAGCGGGCACCGGGCGTTTCCCCGGTGGGCCGCCAGGGTGGGGGCCGGTTTTGTTACCGGGAGCTGACAATATCGGCCCCCTGTAACAAAATCGGCCGAAACCGGCCCTTGCAAACAGCTCGGCCACAGCCCCCCTGACCCCCAGGGGGGCCGGCCGAGCAGTTTGCCAAGGCCAATTTCGGTTCCCAGTCCGGCCCTGGATGCTTTTGCATATCTGCTTAAAATTTCTAGTACTGGCAGGATATAGGGGGCAATCCAAAAGCAACATAAAAGAAACGTATGCACTCTGTGGCCAGGTTCCTTTATCAGAATAGCCATTATCTTTGTAAGCTTTGTTTAAAGTATTATTATTACTATAAGTTATTAAAAAGAATAATATTGCTTTGATACTTGATTCCGAGTTGCAACTGGGACTTGAACCGTGTTCTCAGTACCTCTAGTGAGCACTGCTTGAAAATGCACCATTTATCCACTCTTTTTTTCAAAATTTTCTCCCTCGTAGGTTGTTCGGGCTCGCTCACTACGCTGGCTCGCCACATTGCAGTACGGCAATAATTTTACGCCACACCACTTTCAAATATCACCAGCCGCCACTGGATACCTGTTAGTTCAACAGTCGCAGGTACTTCAGGAATCTGATGAATTTAGTGAAAATCATATTCAAAAGTCAAGGTTGCAACAAACATTTAAAAACTAAAACGAGGTCTTCAGTGTAGGAACACTGAAACAAATACACCTTAAATCAATATTAAAACATTTTCCTTTAACAGAAATGCATCACATCTCTAAAGTCAACATCAACACCACCTAAAATAAAACGGATACAAAATTGATAGAAGGGAAACAACGACAAAACAATAACTGGCAACCTCCGAAAAACCATACATCCTAGACACAAAAATGTCTACATACAGCGAGAAGTGTATTTGTAAGTTCACTCTACAAGCAAAGGCCTTTACAAATTACTCAAGCTACGAACAGCATTCAAACAGAATAGAGCATAAAACAACAACACGTTTTAACACCAGACAAGATAAAAAACCTTATTGCTAATTAAGGGCAAGGTTGTTTTAGCACCTTAACTTTCGAATTTCCCTACACATCAAGCGTTAGTGTTTTAATTTCTCTTAAATGCAACATTTTCTTTAATTAGGTTTCCCCCAACTACATCCTATTTTACAAAGTCTACGGATGCCGATCAAGGCTATTACCTAAATCAATGTTACTTGTGCTATCAACCTCGGAAGGAGGTCGTCAAAGGATACATTAGTCTACTGAGCCACCTTGCGTTTTCAGTTGGGTATCTCATTCACTCACAATTACTCTTTGTGCTTAACCAATAAATTACTATAAGGTTTATAGGCCTTACCACATGTCACGGTATCTTGTACTAAGTTATTTGACCTTAAGTGACATCATTCCGTAACTTGAGGCAAAAAAAGAGAACTGAACCAGGAACAGTTATCAAGAAACGGAATCATCAGTGCATAAAAAAACACTTACTCATTCCCCTTGGGCCTACCCCTTATCCGCTACACCCCTCCACTGCCCCCCATGACCCCTGCTCCCATTAATTATAAACCTTTCTGCTGTTCAATACTCTGTTGCTGTACGGCGAGGCTAACATTTTTAAACCTTTTGCAGAAATTCATCTACAGCTCCATTCCACAGCAACAAGACGTCACTGCTCGGCTTCTACAGGAAGCAAAAGTATTCAGGGGCAGTTTGACAACAGAAACGATGCTTTATCTGTGGCAGTGAGCGCTTCCTGCTCTGGGGTGTTGAAGGATCGCTGAAAAACGTGGAGAGTGCAGGAAAGAGAGAGAGAGTGTGGTTTGGGGATTCACTACGTTCCCTCTATTACATTGATCATAAACGTAAAATGTACAATATAAGGGGCTCTTATTCCGCCCGCCTTTTTTGTTTTTATTTTGGAAAGACGAAAGAGAAAAGCAAAAAGAATTCCAAATTATTTAAAAAAAAAAAAAAAAGCACATCGAAGACGTGATGAGCTAAAAAGTTGTGGGTAGGCCGCACAGCAATTATTGGGCTGTGACATGCTGTTGTCTTCGCAAACGCCTCACTTAAATACATTTTTAACCTCCGTGAATTCAGCCATGCTGTCGAGGAGCTGTCCCGTATCATCAGTGGGGCAGCAAGACGGAAGCCGCCCAGAGGCATAGCACGCCTGGCGTGGCAGTGTGGAAGTCAGGCGAAGCACTGGCACCCCGGAGCTGGCCTGGCTGCGCCCGTGTGCCGTCCCTGCCCCGCGGCTCCATCTAGCAGCCCGCTTTGCCGCTACTCATGCCCCCTGCAGCCCTCCATGCTTTCACCCAATGTCGGCGGCATCTCTTCCAGCAACGTTGTAAACAATGGTCACATGGTTGCTGGGAGCGAATCATGGATCGCTAGGGGGCCCTGAATGTTTTTTGTAGGTTGAACAGGCAGCGTCCCAGGCTGGGCAATTTTGTATCTCTCGCAGTCCCCTCCTCTGTCTTAGCCGAGGCCGGGGCAGAAGGGAAGAGCCGTGGCTAACGCCGAAGCGGGAGATAGGTGTCCAGCCATCATGAATACGAAGCTTGGCGTGCCGCACTTTATAAAAACATATACATTTTAAAAGAAACGGATTTTGGCGGCGCGCGCGATAATAAAGTTGCGCGACCGCCGTATGCGCTTTATACATTTTTTTTACTAAAAAACAAAATTCAAAAAAGGATTTGGTTGAGCCGCACTACATAAATGGCGTGGCTGCCATTATTGAAGTTCAAGGCATGGGGGAGGGGGGGCGCGCCGCCATGAATATCGAGCTTGGCGTGCAGTGCGGGAGAGCGTGTCCAACAGCAGGCAGGACAAAGCACTGTAAAAAAAAAAAAAATAGTTCTTGGAGGCTGTTATTGAAAGATAGCACAGAACAACACAAGTAACGGGGTGTCCTCATGGAAGGTTACAAGAAGAGATAAGGCGGTACTAAGGAGGGACTTCTAAGCCTATTGACAAATGAAGAATCACCATTTACAAAGGACAGGGACAGGAGCCAACTAAAAATATGGGCGGAAAGTGGGCGGAGCTTCATGCACATATCCTGAATCCAGCATGTCTCGAAGAGACAGCGCAAGCGCTGCCTAGGCGAGACCTAAAAAAGGATAAAATCGGCAGACACATCAAGATAAAGACATATCCCACTGACAGCCTCAAACAGTTCATACAGGCACAAAGAGACACATCGGCCTTCACAGAAAAACAAATACCATCAATAGACAACTTCAAATAGCACATACCGACACCGATGCCACAAACAATAAGATAAAATCATGAAGTCAGAGAGAGTGAACGGCAAAAATATATATAGACTGACACTTAGAAGACAAATGCCAGCATCTACAAAATCAGGCACAAATACACAAACATACAGTCAGTCAATTAACTTTATTCGGCCGAAAGGCCATTAAACTAAAACATCAAAACACATACACAGCTTAACAATAAATATACATCATTCAGCAGCTGGATGGGAATGCTACAGATTGCGTTAAAGTTGTAATAAATTAAAGCAAGAGCAAAAGGAGCTCAGATGAACATATGCAACATACCTCCCCCAGACAGTAAAGTGCAGGCAGCCTAAGAATAAAAGTCGTGAAACACATTTTAAAATCGCAAAGGCATATTATAACTGAAAACAATTTGAAAGCATATTGAAAATGGCCAAGAGCAGGGATAGATTATATTACGATACAAGCGGCTGGCCAAAAAAGATTAGGATTAGATAGCCTATAAAAGTGGAGCTCAAAGATAACAAGCATTGGCATAGCCAATAGGTCTCGCTTTTGGGACCTTATAAGTATTTAGTTATGCAGCACAATATCCTTGGTGCAACAACATCAACTGTTGCATGGCTAAGCACTTATAAGGTCCCAAAGGCGAGACCTATTGGCTATGCCAATGCTTGTTACTATTGTTTTTGCCTTCTGTATTTTTTAATATTTAATAAACCTGCATGCTGTCTAAACTTCCTGGATTCAAACTTTATTAAGGCTTATTTAATTGATTATGCTGATTTAGTTGCTGTAGAGAGGTAGAGAGGTAGAGGTAGAGAGCGGTAGAGGTAGAGAGAGGTAGAGAGAGGTGTAGAGAGAGGTGGAGAGAGAGAGAGAGGGAGAGAGAGGTAGAGAGAGAGAGGTAGAGAGAGAGAGAGAGGTAGAGAGAGAGGTAGAGAGAGAGAGTAGAGAGAGAGAGAGAGAGAGAGAGAGAGAGTAGAGAGAGAGAGGTAGAGAGGTAGAGAGGTAGAGGTAGAGAGGTAGAGGTAGAGAGAGAGAGGTAGAGAGAGGTAGAGAGAGGTAGAGAGAGAGAGGTAGAGAGAGAGGTAGAGAGAGAGAGGTAGAGAGAGAGAGGTAGAGAGAGAGAGGTAGAGAGAGAGAGGTAGAGAGGGAGAGAGAGGTAGAGAGGTAGAGAGGTGTAGAGGGGTAGAGGTAGAGAGAGAGGTAGAGGTAGAGAGGTAGAGCAGTTCATCAAAATGCTCAGGTGCCAGGATCAGTTTTTAGGCCACAAAGCTGCGGGTTCCTTGTTTAATACTTTATTGGGCGATTAATTAAAACACATACGATATACTCAGTAATGCAGGCAAGCTGACCCTTTCTATGTAAACAAGGAGGCACTGCTCGCTCCTGCAGGCAAAACGCAGTGGGATGCGAGGAATGCAGCTGAGGGGGGAGGGGTGGGGGGAGTGCGGCCGAGAGCACACAAAGCGTTTCCCTTGCGGGAGCGAGCAGGGGCACCATCTGGTTGCAAGTTAATTACAAACAGATGGTTTCAAAGCTTGCTCCCGCAAGGGAATCGCCAAACGTGCACACGTTGCCATTGAAAGCAATGCAAAGCATGCACGTTTTGAGAGGTAGAGAGAGAGAGGTAGAGAGAGAGCGGTAGAGAGGTAGAGGTAGAGGTAGAGAGGGAGAGGTAGAGAGGTAGAGCAGTTCATCAAAATGCTCAGGTGCCAGGATCAGTTTTTAGGCCACAAAGCTGCGGGTTCATGTTTAATACTTTATTGGGCGATTAATTAAAACACATACGATATACTCAGTAATGCAGGCAAGCTGACCCTTTCTATGTAAACAAGGAGGCACTGCTCTCTCCTGCAGGCAAAACGCCGTGGGATGCGAGGAATGCAGCTGAGGGGGCGGGGTGGGGGAGTGCGGCCGAGAGCACACAAAGCGTTTCCCTTGCGGGAGCGAGCAGAGGCACCATCTGTTTGCAAGTTAATTACAAACAGATGGTTTCAAAGCTCGCTCCCGCAAGGGAATCGCCAAACGTGCACGCGTTGCCATTGAAAGCAATGCAAAGCGTGCACGTTTTTGGCCCAAAAAGTGAATCAATTCCTAAAGGTCTCCTCCTAAGCAGCGCATGCGCGCTGCGTAGGCGAGACCTAAAAAGGAAAACAAAGCACAGGAGGACAAAAACCTAATTTAGGGTCTGCTATGTGCTCCTATCAATGCATTTGTTTCTTCTAAACATCTCGGCTTCACCTAGATAAACCCTGTTCTATTAATCGGGGTCAGTCAGTACAGTTCAAAAGATAACTGCAAAGCGCAAAAGCTACGATAAAACATAAGGTCGTCCTAAACTGGGTGCTCATAGGTAATCAGGCCTAAAAAAAAAAATATATTTTTTAGCATTCGGTACCTTAATGATAAAAAAGCAATTAAAGATAACTCGGGTATATTAAAAGGCATCTATTGAAATAATACCTTAGGTTCCGTAACGTTTCCGGATGTAAAAAGCACATCTTCTAAAATATAATAATAAATGTAAAGCACAGATCCCTCAAGCCCAAAGATTGCAGGAATATGAACCCCTCTTTGTGGTTTCAAGTATAAAGTGCAAAATAAGATCAAGTGACAAGTGCTCTGTATAAGAAACCCGTCGCACCCACATGGCGAAAGGTCCCCTTTCCTGAACTCTGGAAATGGAAAGGCAAATTTAAAATGCAGAGTGCCCAAACTTAGAGTAGTTAACCAGTGTCTATATGTGGGATTCTTAAGCCACCCTAAATAGGGCTTAATGCTGCATGTTGTAGAAACACCAGCATACCCAAAAACAGAATCCATGGCCTGGGCACCTTCCAAACGAATGTTCATACAGTGATTCAGGTAAGATTGTTTGAGAATCAATTTATGTTTGGGTCCAATCAAGGAGAGATTATCAAATAGGTCCCCAAGGCCTAATGCCTTAAATGTGTTTTTTTATGTAGGAAAGCCATGGTGTCTGGGAAGCTTTATCTAATGAAAGGCAATCAGCCAGGCAAGTTCCTGTCAAAACATTCTCAGGTGTAACCCACATTTTAATCCAGAGTAATAAGGGAGCAAGGCCAATCAGGTCTTCCAGATATGTCAGCCCTAGTTCTTCATGACAAATTAAAGTGACTATGCTGCCTGGAATAGAAATCAGTCTTCGAGTAAAACGGTTTTCAGCTGTTTGGAGAATCCCAGTCTTGCTTATTCCCCACAGCCCGGCATCATATAAACCAACTGAGGTGCACTTGGACTTGTAAAGGCTCAGCATTTCTAGTATTGGTTTATTCTGCAGTTTTCTGGCGAATCTAAATAAAGCTTCAATGTTCCTATTAAAAAACTGGAGTCTTAAGGTTAAAAGTAGGCCCGGGCGGAGAAACTGACTCCCCTCACGGAGTTGGCGGAATTCAGGAACTCCGCACTCCGTGTGCAACACGGAGTTCTTGATAAATTCCGCATTTTCTGCGGAGCAGAGTTTTTCTACATCGACATGGGGCGCATACATAAATGCCTCATGGAGACGGCAATCGTCGACCCGCTTCAATCACTGTGGAGACGTCTCTGTGTGCCTGTTATTAAAATGGCTACCTACCCGTGGTGACTCAGTTACGCCCCCAACGCATTGTGCAGAATGGATGAATGAGTTTGAGGACTTGTGCTCGCTCTCACTGTTTGCGATGTGGGTGGCGCTGGTTCGGCTTCTGCTGCTTCTGCTCCGAGTCTTCTCCTGGTGCGTTGACCCGCTGTGCTGTGTGCAGTGCACCACGCTGGTGCTACTGGTGCCCACCCTGGCTTGGCTGGTACTGGGCGGCCGGCACAGGACGGAGCCACCGACCCCGCGGGACCACAGAGTCTTCTTAATTATAGGTTATATGATGACTCCGGCTTCAGGAACCTGCTCACTGCCAGCAGGATGGGCTTCTGTGCGTTTGCGGCCTGGACTGCCTCTTCCCTGAGGGCGCTGGAGCTGCACAGCACTACCAATAAGGCGGGTGGAACTGGGGAGCTGCATGCGATCAACAGGGACATTGTCCAGGCCAAGCAGCTCATGCAGAGAGAGCCGCCTGCCCAAGAAAGGTGAGTGTGTGACATGTGCCTCGAGTCTCGACATATAGGTGGTGCTATAATCTGCCTGCCCAGGGAAGGGGGCGGGTGTATGGAATACTCCATGGCGTACTGTGGTGCAACTTGCAGTGCTGTAGTATACCTGCAAATGGTACTATGGCCTGTGGTTTGTCTGTTTGAAGGGCATATGGTGAGACAAGTTTGGTACTCCGCCCACTTCCAGAACTCTGTGGAATTTGGTTGAGTTTTCTTGTAACTCTGTGAGCTCCGCCCAAGCCTAGTTAAAAGGGGCGCCCAACCCATTAAAATCTGGAGCCTGTTTGCTGTGCATACAATACAATAGGTACCCTCTTTTCCTAATGCATGGGACATCCTTCCCCTTTTCTATCAGAAATTGACTTATCCCGTTGATGTATAACAGAAAAAGGAACGGGCCAAAATGTACACCTGCATAACTCCCCTTGTGGATTTAATATAAGGGGAGCATTCACCCGTTGGGCCATATCAACCCGTACTGACAGATCTTGCTGTAAATGACGGATGAGGGTTAAAAGGTCGTGTTCTGCGCCCATCTCTCCCATTAGGTCCCACAGCTTGGTGCGGTTCACAAGATCAAATGCACTTGACAAATCTATAAAAGCCAAGTGCACTGATTAATTTTTAGCCCTTGTGTACTTCCCCAGTATTAAGTAGAGATTTAGACATTGTTCTGTTGTCCCCAGGCCAGATCTGAAACCAAATTGGACATCAGATAAAACGTTGTTTGATGAGGCCCAGTTTTCAAGACGGGACAATAGAACTCGACCTTGAAGTTTTGCACTTGTGTCGATAAGTGAGATTGGTCTATAACATGTTGGTTGGGATCTGTCCCCTTTTTAAATATTGGGACCAAAAGGGCGGTCCTCCAAGAAATGGGGATAGGGCCCTGGCTTACCACTCTGAATACATTTGTAAATAACAGGGCCCATAAAGACATGTTTTTTTTTTTATAACAAACTTTATTGAGCGCCACAAAGTAAATTCAATGTGTCATAGCAGGTATATTACGGCATTTTCTTTTTCCAATCGTATACAAATATCACCTTTGTACAGATTACATGGTCTGCCTGCATATGCCAGGGAAACATAAGACAATCTTTGTGACTATGAAACAATGTGTATGCAAACAAGATGCAATAGTATCTCGCGGAGTAATTGTACAGTGTAATTCTAAACAACCCCAATAACGTAGAGCCCCCCACCCACCACCCTCCCTCCTGGCCTGTCGTTTCTTGTAAAGCATTCAACCTGGGGTATTTGTGTATATACCACTTTCTACAGGGTATTGCTGGTGTGCAGATGAAGTGTATATAGACCTTTAGTAAACCTGCGGATCATGTACTACATATAACTGGTTATATTACGAGGTAGGCATGATTTGTGTAGGGAGAAGATCTAACGTTTTAAAACCTTCCAGCATGAGATCCCATTCCATAGAAATGGGATGTTTTCGTAATCCGCGCCTCCTCCCGCCTGATTGCTGTGCTTTCGGCACTGCACCATCGGACCACCTCTTCCTGCCATGCAGGTAGTGGAGGGCATCTAGGGGATTTCCATCTCATTGTAATCGCTCTTATGGCCAGTATAAGGGCAAGATCTAAGAAGCGCAGTTGGACTTTTAAAGCTCTTACGCTCCTGCGGAGACCTAGCAAACACTCCAGAATGTTGTCCTGGATTGGCAGATGCGTGATCTCCTCAATTGCGTTTCGTACCCCTTCCCAATAGTCACGAAGGCGAGGGCAAGCCCATAGCATGTGGGTAAAGCCCGCCTCTTCCGACTTGCATCGTGGGCAACAGTGTTGGGCTTCTGGGAACATGTGATGTATTCTCTTTGGGGTTAAATAGGATCTGTGTAGCACCATTGTTTGTATAAATTTAAATTTGGCATTGCGGGATACACGTTTGGGGTGTTCTAGAATGCCCGCCCAAGCTTTATTAGTTAGTTCCGCGTCAGTGGCCTCTGACCATTTTGTTCTAAGGTCAGTGAGTGAGATGGACGCTTGTGTTCGGATACCAACATATAACCATTTAATAAGATGGCTGCCCTCCCCCATATAATAAAGTGATCGTACCAATTCATGTTGCGGAGGTTCACTGCATTGAGGTGCCCATGTCTTCCTAACATAGTGGGAAACCGCTGCGTGCACTAAGTAAAGGCGATCTGGTACGCCAGTAGTTTGTACAAAAGTGTCGTGATCAAGGAGGGTTCCATCACCAAATAGCGACCCGACCTCCTCAACTCCGGCGTCTGCCCAATCATGTAGTCGAGCCTTCTTGAGCCTACCTCCAATGATTGGTATTCCCAATAGTGGGATATTACCAGCGTATGGAATCTCACCCGAGGTGTAAAGTAAAGCCTTCTTCCAGCAGTGGAGTGCCGTTTTAAATAAGGGAGGCACAGCAGGGGGTATTTTTACTTTTGGTAGCAATAGAGTGTGTAGGGTTCCACGTTCTAAGTCTCGGGTTTCGTAACCTATTTCCTGTAGATTCCTGCCTGCTGTCCAGTAAGACAACCATTGGAGCTGGCAGGCATAATAATAGGCCCTAAAGTCGGGGACCCCCAATCCACCCTTGTGAGGTTCCAACTGTAATTTCCTGAGGCTCACCCTGCGTCGGCCATTCCCCCAAATGAGCTCTAATAGGATTGTGTCAAGAGTACGAAAGGTGGATTGAGGAACCACTAGAGGCAGATTCATAAAAAAATATAAGAGATGGGGGAGCATCACCATCTTGGAGATGGCAATCCGCCCCATCACTGACAATGGCAGGGATGTCCAAAAAGATACGCTTGAGCGTATTGCAGTGATTGCCTTTGACAAATTACCATCAAGTTGGTCAGCCTGTGTTCTATATTCCTGGATTCCTAAATATTTGAATGTATGATGTGCTACCGGCAGGTTATAATTACCAAATTGGAGCATGTTTGGGTGTGATCCGTCCCGGAGATAGAAGGCGTTCGATTTCCCTTCGTTTATAGCAAGGCCAGAGATACATGCAAAGGTGGAAAAAATTGTGCGAAGAGGCTCCGCCTGGGCTGCCATGTCACGTAAGTAGATGATGATGTCATCGGCATAAATTGATATTAAGTTGGCAGTGCCATCTATCGGTATCCCCAGGTGATCAGCAGATTGCCACAAGGCTATCGCTAACGGTTCCAATGCAAGGACAAATAACAGGGGGGAAAGGGGACAACCCTGTCGTGTGCCCCTGTGTATAGTGTATTCATGGGAAATATGGCTTCCGGTGCGTGCCCTTGCCGTGGGATTAGTGTATAGTAAACGTACCCAGTTAAGATAATCTGGAGGGAGACCGAAACGTTGCAAGGCCGCAAACATGTATCCCCATGCAATGGAATCAAAGGCTTGGCGTAGGTCCAACGCTATACATCCAGCATTGCCATATTCCGCTGGAGTAGCCACCATGATATGATGTAACCGTCTGATATTGAGGGAGGTGCTGCGTGCAGGGAGAAACCCGCATTGGTCTCTGTGAATGAGGGTAGTTAGGTAGGGCAGGAGTCGATTAGCTAGAGGCTTGCTTAGGATCTTGTATTCGGTCGCTAATAAAGATAAGGGCCTATAACTAGATAAGTCCGTGCCATCTCGACCCGGTTTGGGGAGTGAAACAACTAGTGCTTGCATGGTGGAGTGTGGTAAGTGACCAGAATCCAAGGCTGTCTTGTACAGCTCCTCTAACTTAGGAACAAGGGCATCTGAGTAAGTTTCAAAAAATTCTATGGGCAGGCCATCAAGGCCTGGGGCCTTGTTACGGTTTAGACCTTTGATCGCGGCCCGTATTTCGTGCTTGGTAATGGGGCCCGAAAGAGCCTTTTGTGTATCTGCTGTAAGACAGGGGAATGTTAAGCCGTTTAGGAAGTCCTCTATTAGAGTGTCATCGATGTGCACAGGTTCAGTATAAAGGTCACTGAGATAGGTACAGAAGGCCTCGTTTATCTCTAGTTGCGTGTGGACCATGGCCTTGTTAGGTTTATTAATCCGGGTGATGATGGGAGATTCTGGGCTGTCCTGCAATATCCGGGCCAATAATGTTCCAGACTTATCAGCCACCGTGTGCTTCAGTTGTGTAAATGCCCTGTAGTCAATGACCCGGAGAGTTTCAAGGATCTCTGCATGTTGGATGCGAGCGTCCCGCAGGGAGGCTTGTTTGCCTAAATCAGTCGCCGCCGCTTGTTCCAGTTTGGTCATTCGGTTTTCTATACGGGTAAGGCTGCTATGTATCTCCTGTCTAGCCCCCACTATCGACCCAATTGCAGCACCCCTCACCACAACCTTGAGTGCGTCCCAATCAATTAGGTTGGAGGAAGCTGTATTCCAGTTTTCCGAGAAGTAGTTTGTAGTAGTTGTGGATAAAGTGGTGCGAAAGGGGGCATCCTCTAGCATTTGGGGCCATAGTTTCCAAGTGGGAACTGGGGTGGGGACCCTGCCCCATGTAAGTGTAATCTCTAAAGGGTTGTGGTCTGAGAAGGTCTTGGCTAAGTATGTGGACTGATGTATTTGGGTGGCCATGGCAAGGGAACACAGGAACCTATCAATTCTAGTGTGAAGTTGGTGGACTGGTGAATATAAGGAGTATTCCCTGTGCGAAGGGTGTAACAGTCGCCAAACATCGCTCAGTCCCCATCCAGTCGTCCATGTTTTCAGAGAGTCTGCCTGCGGGCACCAGCGCCATGCAATGGGGGATGGGACCTATCTAAGTCCACGTCCAAGACAGTGTTGTAGTCCCCGCCCAGAATCCAGGGAACAGTGTCCCACCCAGTCAGGGCTGTGCTTAGTCGATTAAGAAACTTGTCCTGGTCAAAATTCGGGCCATAAATACTGCCCAATACCACAGGTAGACCATCCAGGGTTCCCTTCAGTAATATGTACCTACCCTGATCATCTGTGCGGCGGTCTAATTCTGTAAATGGGACACTGTGGCGGATCCATATGGTCGCCCCTCGCGCAAAAGCTGAGTAGTTAGTAGAGAAAATGTGGCCCCTCCATTTCTTACGAACCTTCAAAGCCTCCGAATCTGTAAGGTGCGATTCTTGGAGGAAAACTATGTGTGCTTTACGCCTAAGGAGGTGTGCATGGACTCGGTGTCTTTTCTGCACGGCCCCAAGTCCCCGCACATTCCAGGTCACCAAGTTATATGAGCCTAAAGTGGTGGAGTTGTTAGGCATGGGTCAATACTGTAAGCAAAGCTCCCCCTAACTCGGAGCCAATTAACTGTCACAGGCCAGGAGTACCCCTTCCCCTTCAAACCAAGAATACTCGGCTCAGCCATTGAACTGTGCTGGGCCAAACATATAACAGAAACATACAAGTAGCATAAAACAGTGCGTTCGCTTTGTGGGGGGTCGCCGCCACCGTCCATAGTGCTGCTTGCGTAGTTACAAAAGACTGGTAGCTCAACGGTACCCGGGGGGGGTATATATAGGCATTCTGAGTGACATAACTAATCGCCTTAAGCATATATGCTGTGTACTAGCAGAAGAGTGACAAATCCCCCATACTTGATCAGGAAGACAATATCCGGCAGTGTGGGTGTTGGATAGCAATATGTAAATAAGTGATTCTGCAGCATTCCTAACAAGTACTGATTAAAGCGTGTTAAATAAAGAAAGGTAAAAGGATACATGTGGGACTGGTAATCCTGCCTTAGTACGTAAGTGTCTCTGTCGCAGTGAATGAACAGAGTGGTTGGGCAAGTCACATTAGTTATCCACCAAATCATCTACGGTCTGGGGTGTCACCGATGGAAACAGGGTGATACTATGGTCGGAGTCTGGCTGAATGGTGCTGTCCTCTGAATCAGTCGCAATCTTAGGGTTGTCTTCACGGAAGGAACCAGCCACGGCCAGCGCCTCTGCTCTGCTGTTCATCTTCTGGTCATGGGTCGGACCGGCAACAGTGGCGTTGTGCATGCCCGCGGTAGCACGGTGGGGGCCGCGTCCCTGAGCCCCTGTGGGACTGTGGTGTGCAGAGCCCGACAACCCACCCTGGCTCGATTCGAGGTTCATCACTTCCAGCCATTCCTCTACGTCGTTCGGGCTGTCAAAAAAGTAGGTTTTCCGGTCATGAATGATTTTTAATCAGGCCGGGAAGAGTAAGCGCATATTTGAGCTGAACAGCACGTAGTTTTTCTTGACTGCTTGAAAGGAAGAGCGTTGGCGCTGCACCATAACTGTGTAGTCAGGATAAAGCGAGATCCGATGGTTCTCGAATTGAATCTGCGTTCGTTCTCTCGCTTTTTGTAATAACATGTCGCGGTCTCTGTAGTTCAGTATTTTAACAATCAGTGGTCGCGGAGGTGCCCCAGCCCTCGGCGCTCCAGTTGGAATCCGGTGTGCCCTTTCCACGCAGAAGTATGGCGACAGGCCCTCCTGGGCCACGTAGTCCCGGAACCAGGTTTCCATAAAGTCAGCAGCCTTGGGACCTTCGCTGCGCTCTGGCAGGTCTATGAGGCGTATGTTATTCTGGCGATTTCTGCCCTCCGCATCCTCAATCCTGTCCTGCAGTCCGTTGACTTGCTGTTGTAGTTGTTGTATATGGGTAGTATGTTCCATGATCTGAGGTTCCAAACTGGTCAGAGCTTTCTCGTGTTCATGGACTGTATCGGCAAGCTTCCCATGGTCCGCCCGGAGAAGGCTTTAAGCCAGTAGTAAGGGTTCCAATTTGCTGCTCTATCGCTTTGCGAGAGTCTCTGACTTCCTGGAGGATCAGGTCAAGTTTGTCAGGGGAAGTCTCGACGGACTCGGAGGAAGAGGCGCCGTGCGATGGGGGTCTGGAGGTATTGGCGGGTACGCCCGTGGGGCCACCTGTACCAGTGTTAAGGTCTAGTGTCTTTCCTTTAAGTCTTCCCATGATACCCACAAGCGTCTATTGGGCGTATCTTGTACAAGTAAAGCGGCGACAGAAGAGGCACCACCCAGCGCGGTGCAAATACAGCAGTATCGTCCTTCAGAGTAATTTCTTCAGTGGGAGTGCAGTCTAATAGCCAGGTCCCAGAAGACTCGTAGTCCCAGTCTCTGACACCATTCACCCACGCCACTGCAGTTCACAGCCACATATTCAGTGTAATTGCACTATAATGAAAGCAACATTGCTCCCACCTCAGGTCGGGAGGCAAATATTTCTTGAGCAAGCAAAACTGCCACGTATCACTTGCCTTGTTGCACAGCTTCTTTGCAGGAGGTGACCAGTGTGGCCCAGTAGTTGGTGCAGAATGACCTCACATACCAGGGTTCCAAGGACTGCAGTGTGGCATGTTGGTCATCCCCTTCCGAGGCCCACATTCACCGCTCCGATCCACTGCACCATCACCCCAGCGTCGTCAGGTGGCTGGAGGGGTCGGCTGTAGAGGTCGGCTGTAGAGGTCGACAGCAGCCGCAGGGAGAGCGCGCCCCAGGGGGCAGTCAGGAGACGAGGCGCCACTACATCGGGTGCCTCGGAATCCAGGAGATCACATCAATCGCCACTCGCGGCGTCCGTAGGGTCCAGCGATGCCACCGCAGCAGGCGGGGAGAGGAGCAGGTATGTGTTGCCGGCGCGTATCGATATCGGCGCCGCGGCCGGTGCCGCCACCCCCCCCCCCCCACGTCAGGCGAGAGGCGATAGCCACGGGAGGCGAAGTCCGCCTCGCACTCCGTAGTCAGGCAGTGTAGGGGGGGGGAGAGAGCGGCACGGCCCTGCAGCCCGCGCGAGGCTCCTGCACTCACCGATAGTCCGCAGTCCACGTCACGGCGGGCCGGCTCCCCAGATGAAGCCCAGCCGCGGCCGTCCTCCGCCCTGCAGGGTCTGCAATATCAGTGCGCTTTGCCAGCCAGGGAGGATTTAGCTGCGCTGTTCAGTGCAAGCCACGGGGGCCCCATGCCGCAAGGAGTAGGCCGGGATCGTGGTACAACAGCTCCGGTGAGTCGCGGCATCCAGGCCGCAGCGTCCGCGGCTCCGGGCACACGCTGAGTTCCAACAGCGTCGCTGTTGCGGTCGGGCCAAACCAACAGGATCACTTCCCTGGCCCACGACGGGAATGTCGCAGTGCTCTAGACGGCGGAAACAGCCCTCAGTCCGGCGATTGCACAGGATTATTCCACTCGGGGACCGGAGCTTCACCAGATCATGTCCGCCATCTTAGGCAGCTAGCCACGCCCCCCGGCCCATAAAGACATGTTGAACTTAAAATTTTCTGTGGGGACCCCATCTGGGCCTGGCGCCTTACCAAGGATACATTTAGTAATTGCTGTAATAACTTCATCAATGTTGATTTGATTTTGGAGATGACACACTGGTATTGTGGCCACAGAACCAGTTGTCCCTTGTGTGGGAGGGTGCTCCCCTGGGGCAAAGATCTTTGTATAATGAGAGACCCAAGCATCTACTTCGATATTAGAAGTTAAATTTGGAGCATCAGATTCCTTGAAAAAAGGCATGTTACTCACCTCCCAAAATTTAGAAGTATCTTTCAAGCCCCGGACAATTGGAGGTCCATCCAAGCTTTCAGCCTAGTTTCCCTTTTCCCTGCCTTAAGTATCATTTGATAGTTATTTCTGGCTAACTTAACATCATATGCTACCCATGGTTGACTCTTCAATGCAGTCAATAATTTTTTTGTGAGCTGCTGAGCAAGCAGTGTTAAACCAACAGCAAGAAGCTATCAGGCACATGCATCAACCATTTTTGCGAGTGCAAACGGTGCGATTCGCAAAAATCGGCCGTTTGCGCCCAAAAAGGGCATTTGCAATGCATCAAGGGTCAAAGCACTCGCCAGATTTGAGAATTCGCAATTAATTGCGAATTCTCAAATTGCGATTGCATAAGGAATCGCAGTTTGCGATTCCTTAAATGCAATGCAAGAACCACTTTGGAGATAGCGATTTCAGCTACTAGGGCGCAAATTACCATGAAGTTGAACTTCATGGTAATTTGCAAATACTGAAAAAATGCACCAAAGTGCATTTTTCAAAGTTATAGGTTACACACACACATGTCCTTGGGACATGTGTGTCACTGCTAACATTTGTGCACAGATCAATTTCAGGGTGCAACAGGGTGTCCTTTTGACACCCTTGCACCCTTGAATTGCATCTTAACTTGCAGTACCAATTGGTACTACGCAAATTGCGCATGCAATTACCATTCATTCCTATGGGCCTGTAGGCCCATAGGAATGAATGGGAAGCCATTCATTATTTGCGACTCGCAATTTGCGAGTAGCAAATAAAAATGTAGTGAGAATCGCTATTTTTATAAGCGATTCCTACATGCATAGGCTTTTGCGAGTCCTTAATTGCGAGTCCTTAATTATCGCAATTAGGGACTACGTAAAAACCTACTTTGATGCATGTGCCTGTATCTCTCTTCGGGAGGCTGTTATTCTAAGATTATTTGAAATGGACCTGCAAAATGCTGACGAAGAAAGGAATAAGCTCTCCAGGACCCCTGTCATCAGTCAAACAAGACATAAGGGCAGCAGTGGGGTCATTTATGATGGTTTGGGTAAAGGTAGCTGTGTCGACTTTATTCCATTTTATTTTAGGCCCTTATTCCTAGTGAGTTCCAAGTTATCGGCCCTTTTGGGCCTTGGCACCTGAAATAAGAGAGTCTAAGGAAATAATACGTGGATTGTGATCACTGATACAGCTGCCAAGAACTTCAAAACCAATCAGATAGGGCAGGAGTTCAGAAGATAATAAAATGTGGTCAATTTTACTGCCAGCATGATTTTCTGTGAACATAGGGACTGTAGGATTACTGGGACTATGGACGTCACGAGCAAATACTAGATTGAACATCAATAATACTTTATTTACAGCATCCCCATCAACAGAATGAGTAAAGTGAGTTGCATTGACATTACTTTAGTTACTCATGCCACACGCTACGAGTATCAGACAATTTACAGGTTCTAATGTTGAAGTCCCCACTCGTATAATATGAGGCAGGACGTTTTGGTTTGATTATAGAACTTCCTTAAGAAGTCGATCAATTGATCAATAATAACCCTACTTGAGCAATTAAAGATATTATAATAAAAGTTAATTGACAGAAAGTCGAAGTCCGCAGGAAGTAATGAAAGGAGAAGAAAAAAATGAGGAGAGGACCAGCATTTTCGTGTTTTTTAAGTCCAGTACCTGTACAGGGAAGAAATTTCCAAGGCCTCCTCTAGCTCTACCGGTCGAAGATGGAAAAGCCTGTTGAAAACAAGCGTAAAACCCATCAATGTGGAAATCAGTTATTAACCATGTTTCCTGACCGCAAAGGATCTCGTATTGATTGATTAACTTTAACCAGTCTGGCTTTAACATTTTTGTACGAGTCCCGGCAATGTTCCATGAGATAATGCTAAGTGTGCTCTCCGTTTACATATTTGGCGGAGTTACCAATTGGCCTTCAGTACGCTGGGGCTGGGCGCATCCCCCTGGACTAGAAACATGAACATGTTGTTAGATATTATTGGCGCCCATCATACTACAGTCAATAATTGTGGAAGAGGCCTGAATCAAACTCAAAGTGTCGGTGTCCTTAGATGCGGGTGGCACTTAGGAGTGGCGTCAATCAATGTCTTCTAGTGTGGCCAGAACATCAAAAGTATTTCTTGTCGGGATGTTGTATCTGGCATTAGGCTCAACAGTAAAAGCCTGGCGCCAGTTTTAAGATTTATAAAAATAACCCTGGGGTACCACTTGAATGCTGCTGGGTGGCTGATGTAGATTTCCCAATAAATGTAGAAGGGACCTTACCACCTTTGATCTTTTAAAGCTAACTATAAGACAATTACCCATAGTCTCCTTCTTACCATTGCCCAGCCAGGGGGTTCTCCGAATCATCAAGATTTCAGACCACCAGTCTGACCGCCATCCCGTTTTACTTTTTAGCCAGAAGATCACTTTAGTCTTTAAACTTTGGAAATCCTCTTCGCTCATGCTCGAAACAGGTGCAACATTCTTTAAAACCAAAACATAGGCAGTACAATCAGGGGGAAGTTGGGGAAAAGAATAAACAGTATCACCAACTTTAGAATGTTCACCTTGTAGGCCATTCTGAACGAGGCCTAAGTCTCTGGAAGGTGCCTGCTGCCCCACCTGAGCTTGGCCTTCCCTTCATGTGCTTTGTAGAGGGTGCAACATCATTTCTTTGGCCGAGCTTGAGCCAGCTTGTTTAGCGATCGGACCAATATTTATAACAGGAGGGCACACCCCCGAACTGGGAACCTGGAGATCGACAACAGGAGACCCTAATATTGGCACCCCCAATCCTGATGCAGATAAGTCAGAAGGCGGCCCTTCACGATGGAGTGAAAAAGTAAGGTTCAAATTGCCCAGTTTGGCCTCAATTTCCCCTAGCCGAGCTTGGGTGGGATCAAGCTTTCTAGAAATAAAGTCAGTTATAGAAGATTTAAAATCACGAATTATTTAATGATTTGCTATTCCCCTGCGAGGCTTTCCAAGCTGCAATACGTGGTCTTTTACGCTTCAAACCACTTGTACTTTTCCTTTTCACTGACTTGCTTCCAACTGAATTAAGGTAGAGAATGTAATATATAAAGCTACGACAGCTATTGGTATAGTTAGGCAGGGGGCAACGGGGAGAGGCCTGTTTAATGTTTCCTCACAGCTCAGTGTAGCCGGTGAAGTCAATAGAGGGTGAGAAGAAATATCTGGCGGTGAAAAAAGAGATGACCTAGCTCCGCCAACTCAATTTCCTTCGAAATGACCCCGACTGCGCATTTTAAGAACGCGTCCAAGGTAGCCCCCGTACTATTTGAGGGTACCGCAGCTTTCTTTCGTTTTCCCATGGAGAATGGTAATAACTAAACCACCTGAGGGGAGATTCCTTTCCCCTTAGAGTTTTATAAATCAAATCGGATTAGTAAGGGGCTTTATGTGCCAGATTTGATCAAAACGCTTACCAGAGTCCAGTGGCGTAACACAGGCCACACGTGGTGTGGGCGGCCCGAGCCGCAGGGGGCCCCCTCAGCACTAGTACTCATGCCTGAGAGCTCCAGATTAAATCCAGAGTGGGAGCCCCTCCATATACCTTTCAGGGGGACCCCCTCAACCCACGTTATGCCACTGCCAGAGTCTCAAGTCCTGTGGACCAGAACTAAGGAGTGTGGCCATGTCCTGCCTCTTCCTGTCGCTGACGGGCGCAGGAGGGGCCCGGGCTTCACCAGCGCACGTCCCGTGGAGCGGGAATGCTGGAGCGCTTTTAGTGCGGTTGTATAGGCTCCTCCCCCTTGAGGCACAGACTGCAGGCGCACCTCCTGCCATTTACGATGCCGGAATTTTGCGACCTTGGCACATTCGAGGTCCACATAAGGCACGAGTCCAAAAACCGCCTCACAAGATGTCTCGCAGATAGCCACAGTTCGTGCAGATAACAGGCAGTGGGGCCAGGTAATGGGGGATTTCTGAGGGACGATGCCGAGGAAAAATTAAATAAATAATTAATTTTTCCTCTGTATCGTCCCTCGAAATCCCACCTTACCCGGCCCCACCGCGGCTGCTCGCAGAGCAGGATTGATGAAGCGCTTTTAGCACGGCTGTATAGGCCCGCCCCCTCGAGGCACAGACTGCAGGCGCGCCACCTGTTGCTTAGGATGCCAGAATTTTGAGTCCCTTGGCACACTCGAGGTCCACAGAAGGCAAGAGTCCAAAAAACGCCTCACAAGATGTTCATACATCAATATGGGCCGATATGCATGCACACAAAAAGGCGCTGTACTGTCAGCTCCTAAGAAACGCACAGTATGAAGAGAGGCATAGCCATGCAGATATGCATATAGTTAGATGCACAGGAACACAGCAATGACGCTGTACATGCACACATAGAGGTGTACAGGCACGTACCAGTATAGACACACGCAGACTCACAAGTACATAAAAACCCACAGTTACATTCCAGCACGGGTGTATAATGACGTAAAGATGAACATACATGCAGACGTGATCATCAATGATTTGAGACGCACAAGCGGAGCAGAATGACACCCATTCATAACAAAATTATATAATCATGCAGGCACAAACCAGGACAGACACACACTGATACATCAAGCCATACAGACACAGGAATAGAAACATTCTAGTTAAAACATACACATGTATACATCTGTGAAGACACACACACACACTTCAGTACACATACAGTCCAGAATGCATACCTCCCTTGGAGACACACATCAGTGCAAATACATACAAAGGGAAGTTGGACTGAAATACATTCTAATACAGAGAGTCATGTGTTTATTTATTTCTGTGTATTAGCTTTGCAGCATTTTGTGCATTCATGGGCCTATTTATGTGCCGGTTTGCGTTGCTCTTGCACCACGCAACATGGTGCAAGAGCGACACAAACCTTACATGTGATTTATGAAGCCACCCAAGGCCACTTTGTGTGGCCCTGAGTGGCTCCATAAATCTGAAGTAAGGCAACGGCAAGCAAATCACTGCATTTCCTTACTCTGTGGTGGGGAGGCGTTGCGGGGGTGTTCCCACGCAACTCCCATGGTTTTTGACGCATTCCCAGATGTAACCAGAACTGGCAGACCTGGAAAGGCACCAAAAAGACACGCCTTTTCAGGTGAGGTGTAACGAGGTGAAATCTTTATTTCTCCTCGTTACTTCCTCTTTCAATGTGTGATGCATTCTGCAGCTCACATACAAAGAGGAATATGCCTCTCAGGTTTGTTTTGGTGCAGGAAGGTGTCCCTTCCTGCACAAAAACAATCCTGCCTGCAACGCAGGCATCCTTGCACCATGGTACAAGGGTGCCTGCATTGGCGCTAGGCTGCCAAAAGGGCACCAGTACAGGGGAAAAGGCAGGAATGCACCATATTGCCCTAATTATGGCACATTCCTGCCCTTCGCTGCACTACGGACATTCTTGTAAATAGGACCCTAAGTTTGCAGCATTTTTGTACAAAAATCAAAGTAAGGTCTACATTATGCAGTATATAATGAATGAAGATGGATAGATGAAGTAAAACATCTTTCGGCTATTGGTTCAGGTAAATGATTTCTTGAAGATGTTCGTTTTAAGAAGTTTGCATTTTATTTCACCTCTTAAGTGGGTTTAAGGCATTGCGCAGTTTAGGGCCCAGAGCTCCCACGGATCGGCTGTGATGTTTTAGCTTTTTGAATGAGAGATGTGGGATTGTGATGCAAGGCAGAACTTAGGTTACAGGTGGAAATGTAATGTGGGGTCAGTTTTTTGTAGCTACGTCTGTCTTTTGTTTAGTAGGCATTATGGGCAATGCATGGTGCCTTGAATTATATCCAGTGTTTCAAGGAACACTGGTCCCTAACAAAAAAGTTATTAGTTCGCAACATATATAAATAGCAATACAATGATGACTATTTCTTATGTCCCAATGGACATGGTATTTTAATGTAAGGCTAAACAGAAAAAAATATATACAAGTGGGAGCAAAATCACAATAAGGATTTCAGGCAACCGAGAGTTGTGGCCAAACAAATTTAACATTTAAGACACTACGGAATAACTTTGTGCATCCTAGCACATATTGATAACAGTATTCAGTTATGTCAAGGTGCGAGGAGTCGACATTTCGATCCCTCTAAAGGAATGCAGGGATCATCTTCAGGACAAAGAGATAGGTGCCTGGGGCATTTGCCTTGAGAAACTCTTATCTGAACAAGGAATCATGGAATCACAGTGCCGGCATGAAGGATCGTTGCTGATGGGCTGTAGGCAGAGCCGTAGAGGCCATTGTAGGGTATATGGGCAGCGAGAGGTAATTGTATGAATACAAACAACGGATGGTAGTTGGTAAGTCCTCGATGGGACAAGGATGGTGCACGGACCTGGAATCCAGATCGATGTCTCTGTAGGATGCGTGCCTAAGTGCAAACAGAATCAGTGCAGTGGCCGGCGTTCAAATTATATCCAAGCATTCACTGGGAGCCAGTGGAGTACTTTCAGTGTCTGTTTGGCATAATGTGATATCTGCAAGTTCCTTAAAATCTTTGCAGCTTGCTTTTGGAGTTTTTCAAGACTGCTAATGAGGTTCTTTGACGATGCCTGTATAGCTTCTGTTACGGTAGTGTGTGCGACCCATGACCAGGGGTCATGTAAATTCAATCCAATGGGCGGTCTGAATGAGAGAGTATTTTTTGGAGCATGCAGAGTTGACATTTGACATATTTCACAGCAGTGTTGATTTGGGAGGTGTGACCAAAATCAAAGATGATTGGCCAGGTTTTTGGGGCTGAGGTGGATGAGTGGTGTAGTGACGCACTTTCTGGACTGGAATTCCTTTTTTCCTATTTAGGAGCAAGAACATTTCTCTTTCAGTGTTGGAAATGATTCAGGTGGTGGGTAATGGCGGACAAACTGTCTGAATTAATTTCTAGGTAGACCTAGATCTGAGTGTTGTCTCCACACACCTGGACATTGATCTTATACTGATCTGGTACTTGTGACAAGGGATGCGTGTAACAGTTAAGCAGTAGCGGAGAAAATGCCGAGCCTTGGGAGACTCCGCACTGAAGCCTCCAAGAGGAATATTCTGAAGATCCCTGACACACCTGATAAGGTCAGTAGCTGAGGAGACTATTTTGTTTGAAAGTGCCGTAGGCTGCCGAGAGATCGAGGAGAATCAAAGCAGCTTGCTGGCCCTCATCAAGAGTAATGAGGAATTTTTTGGGGGCGTGGCCAGCAAGCAAGCATGGCGGACGTGGCTCACTGAAGCTCCGCACTGCATCCCTCCATTATCCTGTTTTTCACCCTGCATCCCACCCATCCGCCCACAACTGCGGTGGGGAAGCGCTGCCGCCTGGCTCCGGTGCCGACCGAGACCCCCTACAGTGCAGCGCCCGGCGCGGAGACCCTGATAAAACCGAGGTATGATCTGAGGCCTACCTGGGGGCGTGATCGGCGTGATCGGCGTGGGCCTCAGGCCGCGGCTCGTGGAGGCGCCCTGCAACGGCCCGGGGAAGTTGAAGGCTGCACACCTGCTCCTGTGGCGGCCCTCAGGGCTTTGTGCCGCCGCTACTGGTGATTGGGCGCGGGGCCTCCGCCTTGCGGCTCGGGCTCTGGTGGTGCCGGAGCGGAGGACCCAGTCTAAACTGTGCGATCCCAGAGCCCTGAGGCCGACTTGACTGCAGGGCGGCATTGCGGAGTAGGTGGCTGCCTGGACTCAATCTTCAGAGGACTCTGCGGCGGCGTGCCCCTGGACCTTTGGCGGCGGTGGGCGCACCGGGCGCAATCATCCGGTGGCCGGAGGACCGCGGCCTGCTGTGCCCGATATTGCCGCCCCTGGCTGGGGAGCGGGGCGTCAATACAACGATGTGGACGAGCCAGTATCAGCGGTATGTGCAGGCGGTGAGCTGTGGGACTGCCTGGGACTGCGATGGCCCGCCTGCCGTTTGAAGTGACACGCAGGGAGCTCCCGCCGGCGATTTGATAAGGTAGGCCCTACGCGGCTGCTAGAGGAGGGGACGAGCGAGGCCTAGCAGGCGAAAGGGGAACCACGAGGATGCCGCCACGCAGAAGACCAGGGTTCGCAGCGGTGTTTTCCCTGTTGCTGGCTGCGACGCCATAGCCCTGTTGGCCTGGACCCACCTGGGGGAGGGCCCTCTGAGTGGGAGCAATCACCGTCCTGCCCTTCTGCAGACCAGACCAGATCGACAGCGCTGCTGCGGGCTCCTGCCCGTGAATCCAGTAGAGCTCGGCTGAAGTTCAGGAGTCCCCGGAGGGTAAGCCCTGAGTGCCAGTGGTGGAAGACAAGCAGACCACTCTCACCCGAGGGGGTGAAATCAAGTGTTTATCACCGCGGAGCGATCACTGAAGTCGCATAAGTTGCCACAACGGTGGCCCTTGAGGAGCTGCGAGAGCCCAGACCCTGCGGCTTGCAAGTTGGCGCAGAATAGATGCTGCCCCACACAGACCTGGTCATGGGGGCACGGTCGATGTGGTTTGCTGCGTAGGGAACTGCAGTAACAAGTCTGGATTCATTTGAGCGCAGTGCCAGCTGTGACGACTCGGGGCCTGCGCTCTCCTTTCGCTTGCCCCTTCCTAAAGACGACTTGGCGCAGCTGGCCAGCTGATGTAAATACGCAAGATCTGCGCCATCCGTTCGGGAGCACAGCGTTGGATCGGCAACACAACCAGCTGTGAGCTTGCAGCGTCTGGGGTGTGCACAGGGTGGTGGATCAAAAAGGGCCCCTCGCTTAACTGTACGCTGCCCACCTCGACACTAAACCCATCTGCAGAGAACCGGCGCTGAGGACATTTGGGATGCGACCCGTTCCCTTCACCTCGTAGCTGCAGTACTGGGGGTGGACCTGCGACAGGACCGACACAACGTGGGCCTTCTAAGTCCGTCGCACGCCGCGCAGGACACGAATAGCGCCGCGTCATGCCGAGATACTGACTGTTGCTCACACTGCAGCACATACAGCTCCCTGAACCAACTGTGCGCCCACGCTCTGCCCCGATACCTGCTGCTGTGTTGTCGCTCAGTACTCAAGGTCAATGCTCTCGGCACAAAAGCTGGCAATGGGCCGTCTCCGCAACACTACGCAGCAGAATGCAGCGCGAGCTACTAATATGGACCTACAAAGTGTTGTCGCTGGTGCATCTGGTGATACTCCGAATGCCGCACTAGCGACAAAGCTGGACTCGGTGCTGGCGGCGGTCGAAAGACTCAGAATTGCGCTGGAGCAGACGCGAACGTCGCTTGAGGCGCGCATAGACAAAGTGGCGTCAGATTTCACTCTCTTAAAAGCGGATCACCATAAACTGGCGGAGAAGGTGCAGCTGCAAGCCCAGTCAATATCGGACCTGAAACCTGTCACCCACAGTCACGCAGCGGCTCTGCAGGATGTCCTGGACCGAGTACACACCCTGGAGGACAGAATCGAAGATGCGGAAGGGTGCTCCCGCCGCAACAATGTCCACGTGGTGGGCCTTCCGGAGGGAGTGGAAGGCCAGTCCCCAGAACAATATGTGGAGCATTGGCTGCAGGGCATCCTACCCCCGGGAGCACTATCGCCGCAATTTGTAGTGGAAAGGGCCCATCGCGTGCCGGCCCAGAGGCCTGACCTAGGCCTTTTCTTTTCAAGCTTTTGAACTATAGGGACAAGGTCCTACGTGAAACACGCAAGTTCCCCGACCTGAAGGTCAATGGCAACTCGATCATGGTATTTCCGGACTACACTTCACAGGTGCAGAGGCGGCGCAGCACTTTCACGGTGGTGAAACGCCAGTTGCGGGAACTGGCGCTCCCATATTCCCTGCTGTTCCCAGCCAGACTGAGGGTGGTGGTGAATGGCACTACCCGCTTCTTTGAGTCACCAGACGAGGCGTGGGACTGGTTAGAAGGCGCAGGTCTGTGGAAGGGATCCCGTCCCACAAACGCAGAGATGACCCGCCCAGGCAATAAGAGGATCCGACGCCATGGGAAACTAAGGAGATCGGGAGGCATGCCCCTGGCGGCAGCGGCGCCGCGACCGGAACAGAGTGAGGTGGAGCGCCGAAGCGCTCTGGAAGCCGTTGCAACGCTGGGCTCTCAGACACACCGCGAAACTCGCGAAATCAGCTCTTCCGACTCGGCGACCGCCAGCGGCTCGTCTACCCCCACACCGGAGGATTTGGATGGGGTGATACTGCCCGATGTCACCCCGCAGACTGCTGATGACATTATCTGAAGTGTCCACCGCCGCCCGGGAGTGACGGGGAAGATGCAGAGAAGAAACTGTGCAAGCAAGTACAAATTGCTGTGCCGCTGCAAACTGCTGATGTTGTTGTTGTTGTTTTTCTTTTTCCCTATCTGTTATTGCTGCACAGCGCGTCGCCCCTAACCACGCCCGCCTCACATATACGCGCTTTCCACTGGCCGTAACCACCGCACCGCACACTTAATATGTTAGACACGCAGATCCATGGGCTAGGGAACGGGGTGACATATCCCAGACACAGAGGGACACGCAATACATGCGGACAGGCGCACACCACCCACCCCTTATCGACCTTGACATTAGCCCGTGCCGTGCACCCCACGCTGTACTATAAGTCGGTTACACAGTTTAAACTCTGACGGGCATCAAAGTTTGGACGAACACCGATTCGGATCTCGCCGTTCAAGTTATGCACAGTTTAGTTTATACCAACACCCTGTTGTTAGGCACACTGAGTTGGAGTGCATTTATACAGCCTCAAGCATGTCACGTCTGCGAACCCCCTCGCGCAGGTCTGGTCGATGTGCATAGGATACATGACGCAGGTTAACATAGTCACATGGAATGTGCGCGGTCTGCACACCCTGTCACGTAGATACTCGATTTATGCATACCTCCGGCGCAAGCCTACTGACATAGCTCTACTTCAAGAGACGCACATGACTCACGTAGAACTGGGGCGCTTACGGCGAAGATGGAGAGGCCAGGTGCATGGCACCAGCTACTCAGCGCATGCTCGCGGCGTGCTTATCTGGGTCAGAGCAGGGGGTCCCATTTGCAAGTGATGAGGTTCTCGTGGACCCAGAGAGGCGATACACGCTAGTAAGCGGGCGGCTAAATGGCCAACCAGTCCTCCTTGGCTCCATTTATGCCCCGAATGTTAATCAGTCTTCCTACTTAGAAACCCTCTCACAGACCCTAGCTGGCTGGAGCGGAATACCTTGGCTTCTGGGGGGAGACTTTAACTCGGTGCTCAACGTAGAGTTGGACAGATCCTTCCCGCCCCTTACTAGGACCACAGCAGTGTCTAACGCGCAGGCTCTCAGGGATTGGCTCACCCACTGGGCGCTATCAGATTTCTGGCGGGCTAATAATCCCGACGCCCGGGTCTACTCACACTACTCGGCAGTTCACAGACTGCATGTGCGCCTGGATAGAATAGTGGGGTCCCCTGTGCTACTCCCCTTAGTCCGCCGCATTGAATATCTGGGCCGCACACACTCGGACCATAATCTCCAATTGCTTCAATTTGCATGGGAGCCTGAACGCCCTCCTGCTCCCACATGGAGACTCCAAACAGCGGCACTAGAGGACTCCCCATTCCGATCCTCTCTGGGCACGGCGATCCTAGAATTCTTTGAGCTCAATGAGGGTACAGCAGGGGACACACTGGTGGAATGGGATGCCTTTAAAGTTACAACACGGGGGCATTGCATGGGTGCGTCCTGGAACATACGGAAGACATTGGCCTCTGACCTGAACGCAATTGAAAAACGACTCCTGCAGCATGAGGTGGGGGAGGGGGCGGCAGGGACGGGCAGCAGCTAGAGACACTACGCACACAGCACACTGACTTATTGGAGCGCCTCCGCTGTCACAATTATGCGGCACACACTGCCCGCACGCATTCCACAGCTGACCGTGCAGGCCGCCTCCTGGCTTGGCTGATCCACCAAGAACATGCCCAGAAACCAATCGCGGCATTACGAGATGAGGCGGGACGCTTGACATATGCGCAATGCGACATTCACGCCGCTTTGACGCAACACTACACTCGACTGTATCAGAGTCAAGGTCAGCAGGGTACACACACCCTCCAGTCCTTCCTGGGCCAAGTCCAGTTACCTGAGGCATCACCAGCACAAAATGAACTCCTGGGCGAACAGATATCGCCAGAGGAGATCAGGGCAGCAATCGCATCCCTAGCCACAGGGAAGACCCCGGGCCCAGATGGGCTCCCGGCGGAATTCTACAAAGCGTACCAAGTGTCGCTGGTGCCGAGGCTCCACGCCCTCTACGCCGCTGCTGTAGAGGAAGAACGGCTTCCCCCCTCGCTATGCGAGGCCCACCTTATATCCTTGCCTAAGCCCGACAGAGATCCAACTGATATGAGCTCATACCGGCCCCTCGCCCTGCTCAACACCGACTACAAGGTTCTAGCGAAGCTCCTAGCCGATAGGCTGGCGCAAGTGGTCCCCACCCTTGTGCACTCGGACCAAAACTGCTTTGTTCCGTCCCGAAGCACCTCCCTCAATCTGCGGCGGTTTTTCCGTATAGCAACTTACTCCACCCACGAATGGCCGAGGGCGGGCTGCCTCATTCTAGATCTTGAGAAAGCTTTCGATTCTCTCGAATGGGGATATATGTTCGCGACCCTCGAGAGAGATAAGCTCGACCCTGCTTTCCTGCAGCTGACCCGTCTACTTTATGCCGGCCCAGAGGTGAGGGTAAAGGTGGGTCCATATGTCTCGGGCGTGATTCCAGTGCGACGTGGAACGAGACAGGGCTGGCCCCTGTCCCCCCTCCTTTTCGCGCTGGCGATGGAGCCACTAGCCGAGGCGTTGAGAACGCAGTTGCAGGATGGTATACCGCTGGGCGATGGCACACACAAAGTGTCACTATATGCTGACGATCTGTTGGTCTACTTAAGAGACGTCCACCAGGTGCCTGGGCGTCTGGCCCTCATCCTGGAGGAATTTGCGTCCATCTCAGGGCTAAAAGTGAACGTGGCCAAATCTAAGCTATACGCCTTTCGAGAGGGATGTCATGACCCAGAGTTGATGCTAAGCGGCACACGTGTGCAGTGGTGCGAGGACACATTTCGTTACCTGGGCATACCGGTATACCGCCAGCCGATGGACCTTTTTGATGGTAACTTGGGCAGGGCGCTGACAGCAGTGAAATCCCAGATGCTGTTCTGGAGCACACTTCCCCTCGCAGTGGTGGGCAGAGTGGCGCTGGTAAAAATGGTAGCTCTCCCGCGATTCCTGTACTACTTTGCCAATCTGCCCACCTATGTGCCCGTGTCCTTCTTCACGACGCTGGAGAAAACGGTCAGAGATTTCATCTGGGGTCCTAGCCGACATAGAGTATCGATAAAAAAGCTTTACTTACCTACTAACCAGGGGGGTCTGGCGATGCCTAATTTTGAGCATTATTACCTAGCGTCGCACTTGCAGTGGGTTGCCCGATGGATGGCGGACCGCCAGCGGGACGACACGGCAACCATGCGCCCAGTTTACACACTACCCCAGTTACATGCGTTGTTCCATCCCGGCGCTCGGGTGCGACCCCCGGAGCCCCAACTACTAAATGTGGCCTATCGGTGCTACCGTAGAAGCCTCTACTTAACTCGGGGCACGACACCCTATGCTCCTGCGCTCCCATTTGACGGTACCCCTAGACGACAGACAACACTCGCGAGTGCCAAACTGCAACGCTGGCACGAAGCCGGGATACAAACGCTAGGAGATCTATATGGTGATGGCGTTCTCATCCCTTATGCCACACTGGTGGAAAGAGACGGACTCCCCACTGGGCAGTTCCTCCTACACAGATCTCTGATTGCCACGCTCACGCTGCGGTGGGGAGACATGGCGGTAGAGCCGCAAATGCACTTAATTGTGCAATACTTAGATGTCATGGGGCGGGGCAAACATCTGACGCGATGGTTTGCGGCCTCACTGCGCCTGCACGCTGCTTTCAGTTTGAACTCTCTCCGACAAAAGTGGGAGCATGACCTAGGCCGTCAATTCTTGGACAAGGAGTGGGAGAAGGTGCTTGCCGGCCCAGTCCAGATACCCCGAAATGCTCGCTTTAGGCAGATACAATACTATATCACACAGCGCGCGTACCTCACGCCAGCCAATATCAACAGATACTTCCACCGCATAGACGCAGCCTGCCCCAGGTGCGCTGCTATAGACGCAGACCTGGTACATATGCTGTGGGGCTGCCCCAGCCTCAGTGAGTATTTGAAAGGGGTGGCGGAGTTACTCCATGCCTGCACTGACAGAGAACTACCCTTTGACTGGCCCACTTATTTGCTACACATGTTTCGTAGAACCCGTAACACTAAAGTCACTTCTCGATTCCTTGACCTGGGCATTGTGGCGGCAAAGCGGTTGATCACAAAGCGGTGGAAAGCGTCAGACCCCCGCACACCCACGCTTGGAGACGCTCTGTACTAGCATGGGCTAGGGCTGAAAGTGTGGCGATGCATCGTGAGGAAGTTGTAGGCCTCAGGAAAATACCTATTTCTACGTACTGGGACGCGATTCTGGAAACGTTTCAGCGGGACATGGACAGGCTAGTCCAACCCACACAGCTGCCTGACCCGATGGAGTAGGCCTGCGCAAGCGTCCATCACCTTCCCACTACCTAAAGGCACCGGGCTAGTTTTCCCTGTATGGGTACTGATATTTCAATCCGAGTGCCCGCAGCGCGAGCGGGGACGCACGAGGTGACACTCACACATGCCAATAGTTACAGACACACGACTTCCCTCCAACTCAGCCCCAAGTTCCGTTACCTACCCCCCAGTTACTTTCGAACGGTTGGTACACCATACACGCTGCAGCACCATTAACCTCGACAGGTTATCCGCTATACGACTCACACGAGGAGAGACTAATGGACTATGTATGTTGAGATCGGCTGACCGTGGCGAATGAATAACTCCTGCCTGGACATAATGCCTACCGGTCCGATACATGTGTGAATATACCCAGTTGTAATACACGTCATGCAGCTTATGTTATTGCTGCATGCTGCAGCGCAATGTCATGCTATATGATGATACCACTGTAAACCTCAATAAAAATCAATTAAAAATATATTTTTAAAAGAGTAATGAGGAATTTTTTATCTGATTGGTGGTAGAGCCTAGTATGTCTGAACTCTGATTGGATATCATGTGCAAGCTGTTGTTGTTCCACATGTTCACATATTCCTGCAGTTGGTCAGTTGCAATCCTTCCTAGCATGTTGCTCGGATTTGGAAATTAGGAGAGCGAGCAATATTTTCCAGGACTTGCAAGAGTACTGGGAGTCTGTTTAGAAGTGGGGTGACAATTGGATGTTTGATTTGGCTAGTAGGATGCTCCTCTCGACAGAGAGGGATTAATCACTGGGGTCATCTCATTAGTATGGGGGAAGACTTTCCTTGCGCGGGTTGCAGGACGTGGTTCCACTGACAGATTAGATGCTTTGCTTCTTCAGCCTAACTTGGAAATTTCTGACTGGGTTAAAAGAGGTCATTGATGGTTTCAGTGAATCAGGGTGGACAGGCGGGAAAGAGGCTGATTGAACATTATTTATCATTGGGTCACTGACCTTTGTAATTTTTAATTCAAAATGATAGCAGTAGGTAGGCACAGCAAGTTAAAGGCACACACAAGTACAGACAAAAACAGATACGCATGTACTGTAAGACCTAGACCGATACACTGGCACCTCTGCAAACACACATGTAGATGCACCCTGGTTCAGACAGACACACGGGCATATATCATTATAGGCATGTAATGGGACAGGCTCATATCAGTTCAGACGCATACCTATATACACAGGCAACCAGTGCATGCCAGTAAAGACACCGACCAATAAAATGACACGTACTTGTCACAAATACAGGGGCATGTCAGTAATACACATAAGCACTATTACAGATATATATATATCAGTAACAAAACAACAAAGCAGATGCCCGATTCTAGTCTATAATCCTGTAACATCCTATATAATTCTGCCCTTGCTTACATTCCCTTTCGATACATGTACTAACATGTTCAGATGCCTATGAAGCATGTTTGCTGCTCTGTTTCAGCCCCTTCTCTCTAATAACTATTCTCTCTGTGATTGGCTTTCAAAACGTACACTACTAGTTGCTTCTGGCTTTATGTATGCTCTAGCAGTTGGTTCTTTTTATTGCCTCAATCCAATGCAAGGTGCTCAGAAGCCAGCTTGATGTGGCCCTTGCTTTAAAAAACCACAAACAATAAAGAAACAAAAAAAAAATTGGAACACATGCTCATTTCAATAGGACACCAGAATAAAGGCATCGTTAGCGTTGGGATCTGCACCAGGAGCCAAGCTCAGGAAGCTGGATTATGAAATATCTTATGGGTTAAAGGGTCCTGCTGCAAAGTTCTATGTATGCCAAGCAATTTTCAGGCGATAATAAAAATGTCAAGATAACTGGTGATGAATGTACCTGTAGGAGAAATCTGACTTCTGAGTGGTGGCAGCTTTGACTCATCATAAAGTAGTACAGAGGGTAAATGTGCCTCCTGCAAAGCACATGTGACATGCAGATCCCACTTTTGTATGTTATGTTATAGCTCAGTGGGTTACTACTTTTGTCACAGATCCTTTTGTTACATGCTGTTCATAAGTTACAATCCTTCTATAATAGCACAGTGAGCTATCGACTGGAATCAAAAAAGCTGCAGGCAAACTGCAAGGCATAGGTTTAGGACCTTGTGTTATACCCCAACCTGTTGCTAAAAAGGATTCCTTTGGATAGTAATGCATTCATTTTAGTTCAGGCAATTCCCATCGCTGTGTTATATTTTAAATCCAGGGTTTGTGTTTCTCCAGACCAAGCACTCTTAACAAATAATGCGTGCCTGCATGGCTACATATCACTTTTGCACCTTTTAGTCCTGATCGTCTTATGTAATATTTGCTATGCATTGATTTGCACACTTGTATGATTCATTGTTGGTTTATAAAGTGTGTGTGATATAAAAGCGCTCTGACACCCAACATTAGTATGAGTAGCGCTGTAAAAGAAATGAAATACATGTGAGAGAGGGGCTATGGAGAGAAAAGGGACACTGTTAGAGGGTGATAGTGAGGGAATCTGTGGAGAAGGAAGTCATCGAGGCGCCAACAAAGATTGTCACGCCACCAGCGCTAAAGCCGGCCTTGAATAGTGGGATATAAGCAGGTGCACACATAATAAAATGCAGGCAGACACACCCCAAAATACCTAAAAGGCACACACAATTAAAGACGTATATGCAAGCACGCACGCACACTTAAATGCAGATAAACCCATGGGCACCTAGGGAAAAGACAGACATAAATACACAGATATGAACAAGTATGTCACCAATCATCATTAGAGATTGGCACACATGCTCATGCCAGTAAAGATGTACAAATACAGAGAGACCCACATGCACATATCACTAAAGGCAGACACATCATTAGGAGGCACGCAAACAAACTGACCCACAAACGCATAACACGAAACAAACCCAGTACAGACTGGCACACGTGTTCATATTAGAAAGAGAGACACACACACACACGTATAGACATAGGACCATGCGCACGCACAAGCAACAACATGACATAAACTGGCACATAATCTCGCACACACCAATACAGGCAGACACAAGTCAATAAAAGTGAAGACACGCATACACAAACCAATGCAGACTTGTGAACAGGTGCACGTACGTACATGTGCGTGCACGCGCGCTCACACACACACACACACACACACACTAAAATACAGAGAGGCACATACCAAGTGGGGTGAACACCTCACTCTTGGTCATAACCGGCACTGTCTCCACTCCTGAACTTTTCACCTACCAATCAGTTATTTTTTCTGGTGTGTGTTAGACTAAGTATGCCAGTGAAGAAACACAAAGCTACTATACCCAGAATGCATTAGACTTTCACAAAAAAGTCCAGGAATGGAAACAGCGTCCCTACTGACCTGGAGGGAGGTGGGCACTCTAATTCGAGTAGACCAAACACACCAGTACAGATATGAATACATGCCAAACGATTAAGATACAAACGCCTGCACCGATATACAAACACATACAAACACTTAGATACATACAGCCGGACGCATACACACCTAAATAAACGCGCACACGTCCCAGCAGAGACATTAATGCTGCCACCAAGCACAAAGAGTCCCTGTCAGCCATTGACAGGTAGACGGGGACATGGCAGGCGGGCTCGTGAATGGGAAGAAGGCCGCCCGATCACTTCATTACCGCTCGTTGAACAATATCCACCGTGGGCCACACACCCCTCTTAGATCGAAGGGCCCTCTGCTCCCCCGCCCCTTCCCTCCCATCCTTGCTCAGTGATGGGCGCGGGCGCCGAGACCAAGACCCTCGATTGCAATTGCAAAGAGCTGCCTGAATACATCTGTCAGGCCTGACACCGGGGTCTGCATTAATATTCACCAATGCGCGCAGTTCCGCTCCAGACCCAGCCGCGCGCGTGCCAGAGAGGTCTGTGGGCTGACAGCTAGAGAGAGCTCCTACCAGGCATACCAGGGACAGACGGGCTGGGAGAGACCATCAGAAGGAGGCCAGGCCTGCCCCTGACCAAGAGAGAACCACAGGAAACTCAGACCAGGGCCTATCAGAGAGCCGTCCGAGGGACCCATGCCAGATTGCTATGTGTGACATTTTCATAATTTCAGTGTAATTATGAGTGACATTTGAACGACTACGAGTGACACTTACTTGTGGGCAAAATCAAGCAATGAAGACGAGGGCAACATATAAATATCAGAAATTACACCCATTTGAGCAACAAGAAACTCTAAGAAGATCTTAAAACTGCTGCAAAGTACCAGAAATGGAAGGGCACTAACCTCGTGCCCTTGTAACCTGATACTGTTAAACAAATGTGTAACCATGAATTTAAACAAGTTTTACAGAGGCAGTACTTTATTGACGTTGTGTGCACATATGCAGACAGACGGACAGTTAAATAGAAAAGATAATACTACTGGATGCAACAGACCAAACGGGATGTGAGCAGGGCCAGTGCGGATTTCAGCTGCCTGCTAATCATAATTTACTTCGAATCACTGTCAGCTGAGTCGCAGATGCGGTGCGCTGCCCAGGCCGCAGCAGGAGAGTGAGGCTGAGGCATAGGCTGTAATAATAATTTCAAAAGACTATAGCTAGCTCTAAATAATTCAAATCAATTCATTTACTGACTTCACTGACTCACAGTTTGTCAGTTGAGCAGTCCGCCCCGGAGCGCGCCACTGCCCAGCCCCACAGTGGCACTAGCCGCAGGCTTAGAGCAGCCAGTCAGAGAGAGCTACAGCTCTGCTGAGACAGTGACGCTGTTAAAATGAAAGTGAAAGTTGCTGGACCTCATCCCAACGAGTTAGTGGAACTCTGTAATATAATATAAATACATTCCAATAATCAATAACTGGCTTCAATGCCTGAGATCAGTCTCAGGGCAGTTGTGTGAGCACAGCGCAGCACCCAGTCCGCTGCCCAAGGCACCGACCGACGTCTGCAGCGCAGCCTGAGTTGACCCTGAACTGTGTGAGCAGGCTGTGACTGAGGTGTACACTTACAGGCTCAGATGATGATGCGCTCTGCCTCTAAAAAGTACATTAAATATAACTTTCGAGATACCTGAGTGAGCGCAACGGTACGGGCCAGCTGCGACAACTCCCCCGGCAGCGTCCGCGGTCCAGGACTTGACTCGCTGTCAGCTATCGGGATTGCTATCGGTACTGAGGGTAGCCACAAGCAGACAAGGAGGGGGCAATATGTCTCAAAAAGGGTCTTTATTTTCAAAAGGGCACAGTGTCCACGTGTCAAGGGTCCAGGTTGGGTTACTCCCGTCTTCACCAGGACCGCTCTTCCGGTTTACGTGTCTCTTCGAATTCCTGTTCTCTCGTCACGTCGCTGTTGGCCGTGGAGACTCCGCATGTAAGGGGGGGGGAAAGAAAATACCGGGGTCAGTGGACTGGAAGGAGGTACTCCTTAGCTCAGGGAAACGGGGGTGAGGGAAGTTGCCACCGCTACTACCAAGTGGAGCCCGTCGTGACCTCCCTCTATAACGTCGCCCGCCCCCTCCCGTGCCCCGTGAACCCCTAGAGTCGTGCCCGTACCTTGGCAAGCCACCCTCCTCCTGGAAGGTGGCTGGGCGGAGCGTGATCCGGTTGGCCTCCTTGCTTGATGTCCTCGTCTTCCGTAACGTCTCCCGCATTCACGTCTTCCTCTATGGTCGCTCCTCCGGTTTCGTCCAGGTTCCCGCTTTCTTCACCGCTCGCTGTCCACGCCACGAACCCTCCTCCTCCGGGGACTCCAACTTCCGTCCTTGGCCAGCGGCCCGGCCCTCTTGGCTCGTTCAGCTGGTTCTCCGATAGGCCGGTGGCGGGCAACGTCACGAGCAACGCCCCCAAGGACACTTCCTGATGGTTTCCCTTAAAGGGCTCCAGACCTGCCTGCAAAGAGGGCGATATAACGCCTGTAAATGTCATGTCCGTGTTGAAGGGCAACACGGTCCGCAGCTCATCAACGGAACCGTGACACATGCCCCCCTCTGGCTTTCCCCGATCGGGGGTAAGAGGAAACCGGGACAAGTAGTCCGCATTCCCCTGTTCCGTGCCCTTACGGTGATGCACCTCAAAGCGGAAGGGTTGAAGAGCTAAAAACCATCGAAGGACTCTGTCGTTGGTACCCTTATTTCTCTGGAGCCAAGTGAGTGGAGCATGATCGGTATACAGCAAAAAGGCTCTCCCTTCTAGATAATACATGAGCTTTTCTATGCTCCATTTCAGGGCCAGGCATTCCTTCTCTATCGTGGGGTATACTTGTTCCCGAGGGAAGAGTTTCCTGCTGATATATAGGACAGGTCGTTCCAACCCCTCGCTGTCTAGCTGGGAGAGAACGGCACCTATGCCCACCCCTGAGGCGTCTGTCTGGAGAATAAATGGTTTCTGGAAATCTGGAGTCAGCAAAACCGGTGATGTAGTCAGAGCAGTTTTCAGAGCCATGAAGGCCTGGATTTCTTGTTCAGAGGGGTTCCTTATGCGGTGAGCTGTGGTAGACTTTTTGAGGAGATCGGTAAGGGGGGCAGCTGTTTGAGAAAACAGGGGAATGAACCGCCTATAATAGCCGACCAACCCGAGGAAAGCCCTCATCTCTTTTTTTTGTGTTGGGAAAGGGGTGTCTTGGATGGCCCTCACCTTCTCTGACTGGGGTTCAATTAGCCCTTTTCCCAGCAAGTATCCCAGATATTTAACTTTTGGAAGGCGAACTTCGATTTCTTGGCGTTAATGTGGAGGTTGGCCTCCCTTAACTCTGAAAAAATGGCCGACAGATGGGACTGATGGTTTTCCCAGGTTCTACTGAATACGACAATATCGTCTAAATAAGCTGACGAATAAGTCGAATGGCTTCTCAGGAGGGTGTCCATGAGTCTCTGAAAGCTAGCGGGGGCACCATGGAGGCCGAAGGGTAGAACTGTGAAATGAAACAGACCATCAGGAGTAGAAAACGCTGTCTTCTCTTGGTCTCCCGGGCGGAGAGGGATCTGCCAGTACCCTTTTGTGAGGTCGATGGTGGATATATAGCGAGCCTCACCCAGGCGTTCTATCAGCTCATCCACCCGGGGAAGGGGGTACCCGTCTTGTTTGGAGATGCGATTCACCGCCCTGAAGTCAATACAAAAACGGGTACTCCCATCAGGTTTCGGAACCAGAACGATTGGCGAACACCAGTTGCTCTTTGAGGGTACCACCACTCCCAATGCCAACATCTCTTCCACCTCTTTCCGTAATGCCATGCGACGGGCCTCGGGGACCCGATAGGGTTTTTGTTTCACCACAACCCCGTCAAGGGTAGGTATCGAATGTGTGGTTAAAGTGGTCTTTCCAGGTAGGTTGGAAAAGACGTCGGAAAACGAGAGGAGAAGAGTCTGTAGCTCTGCTTTCTCCGTCGTAGGAAGCGTAGGACTATATACGGTCTCATGAACCGAGGTTTGCCCTGGGGTAGCAAATTACACACTGCAGGGACTCCTTGGGGTCGGACCAAACCATTTTTTTAACAAATTGACATGATACAGCTGGGTTTTCTTAGGGGAAAGGCGTAGCAGGTAGGTGGTTTTACCGATTTTCCTCAGGACCTCGAAGGGGCCTTGCCACTCTTTCCTTAGTTTATGTGAGGAAGAAGGGAGAAGCAGGAGAACCCAGTCACCATCCCGGAAGACCCTCAACCTTGTCCCCTTATCATATTGCCTTTTGTACTGTTTTTGTGTTCTTTCTAAGTTATCGTGGGCTAAAGTTCTTAGTTTATGAAGCCTCACCTTTACCTGGTTGGCATAATCCAGTAAGGCATGGGCTTCAGTGACGCCCTGTTCTTCCCAGCTTTCCTTCGTAATCTCGAGAAGGGTGCGAGGCCGTCTTCCAAACAAGAGCTCGAAGGGAGAAACACCCAAACTGGACTGGACTGTGCTGCGTATAACGAACAGCGCCAGAGGAAGGAGCTGATCCCAACTCCTCCCATCCCCTGACAGGAGTTTTTTAACGTAAGCTTCAGATTCCCGTTGTACCTTTCTACAAGGCCGTCTGTCTGGGGGTGGTACACAGAAGTTTTGATGTGCTGGATATCTAATTGCCTACACACCTGCTTCATGAGACGGGAGACGAAAGGCGTGCCTTGATCGGTAAGTATCTCTCTAGGGAACCCCATTCTGGAAAACACCTCGATCAGTTTTTGGGAAATGGTGGTGGTGGTGGTGGTGGCTGTCCGCAAGGGAAGGGCTTCAGGGTAGCGAGTGGTGTAGTCCACGATCATAAGGACATACTGGTGTCCTTTGCTGGACTTGGGAAGGGGCCCTATCAAGTCCATCCCTATACGTTCGAATGGGCGTCCAATAATGGGCAGAGGCTGTAGGGGCGCCTTCGGTGGGATGTATGGGTTTCTCTTCTGGCATATATCGCACTCCTGGCAATACTTTTTTATTTGAAGATAAATGCCAGGCCAGTAAAAGCTGTCTAGAATTGCTTGACTGGTTTTCTCAGCCCCCACATGACCCGCTAACAGATGGGAATGGCCGAAATAAAGTATCTGGTCCCTAAAACACATAGGGACCAACAGCTGAGGTGTGGCCCCTTCCTTGGCGACCCGGTATAGGAGCCTGTGTTGCTCCTCAAAAGAAGGATAGGTTCTCTTTTGGGTGTCCTTCGTTTCCTGTGCTCTCTGCCATGCATGCCTGAGGGTTGCATCATTTAACTGGGCCCCCTGAAGTTCCTATCCATAGCCCAAGGTTCTGAGGTTAGCAGGGTATCATGAGGGTCCTCCGATGGGGACCCCGATTTAAGGGCACTGGCGATGAGGAGGGGAAAACAGGGATTGTCTACCCCCAATATCAGTGGCTCCGGAAGAGACGGAGAACCCCTACCGTGATGGTGGTCTGTGTACCTGCCTTGGTGCGTACTGGTAACTGGGCTACAGGGTAAACACGCACATCCCCATGCACACAGCGTATGCTGACAGTCTTCCCCGGGCTTCTCTGTGAACTGGGGACCACCTCCTCCCGGGCTACTGAGTGTTTGCACCCTGAATCTAGGAGGGCCCTTACTTCCTTGTTGTTTACGAAGAGACTCACATAATACATATGCCCCATCTCCTGTGTATAAAGGACCGAACGTGGGGCGTAGCTGACGTCCATAGGTTCGTCCTCAGATCTCTCTCTCTTCTCCTGCAGAAGCGGGCTATGTGTCCCCATTCGCCGCACTCGAAGCATTGGGGGCTAGAGGTAACGGGGACGTCGGGCCTCCCAGGCCGGAACTTTAGGGGTTCTGGTTGGCTCTTGACGGATCTCCTCTCAAACCTCGAGGGTATGGGACCCTTGTGGGGTTTTTCCGGTTCCTTGGATGTGCAGCGACCCTGGGCACGGGTGAAGGAGGTGGCCATTTCGACAGCTTGGTCGAGAGTCAGGTTGGCGTGCTGTCGAAGCCACCTTTGGGTGTTATATGGTAGGATGTCGATATATTGTTCGAGATAGATCTTGGTCATGACGTCCTCGACGGTGGATTCACGTGGCTTCAACCACCGGTCGGCGGCGTCCTTCATTTTATGAAAGAGCGTTTTGGGTGTATCACCTGCTGCTCCCCTTTCTTGCCTGAATTTGAGCCGTAGTGCCTCCTCATCGACCCCGAGGCGGTCCAGAATGTGTTGTTTTATGAGCCCATACACAGCAGTGCCGTCGCTATTGATGAACTGGTAGGCCGCCTGGGCCTCTGCTGTGAGCAATGGAGCTAAGTAGAAGGGCCAGCGATCACTGGGCCATCCACTGGCTCTGGCTGCCCGTTCGAAGTTCAAGAAAAAGGCCATAGGGTCCTCCCCAGGTACATACTTCTGTAGCGGTACAACAGTGCCAGGCGGAACAGGGCCTCTCTCCTGTCCCAGTGCCATAAGGAGCTGGTTCTGCCCTTCTGCCAGCTTGGTCATGTTATCTGCTTGGGTCTGTATGGCCGCTGAAAAAACCGCCCTGTCCATCTCGGCCTGGTTGGTGCCCCGTTCGACGGCCCATTCCAGCTTGGCGTGGCCCTCCTTCAGCTGGTACACGATATTCTCCATCCTATATCGATGGAGGCGATGCCTGCATTCTCCACCACTTGTCAGCTATCGGGCTTGCTATCGGTACTGAGGGTAGCCACAAGCAGACAAGGAGGGGGCAATATGTCTCAAAAAGGGTCTTTATTTTCAAAAGGGCACAGTGTCCACGTGTCAAGGGTCCAGGTTGGGTTACTCCCGTCTTCACCAGGACCGCTCTTCCGGTTTACGTGTCTCTTCGGATTCCTGTTCTCTCGTCACGTCGCTGTTGGCCGTGGAGACTCCGCATGTAAGGGGGGGGGAAAAGAAAATACCGGGGTCAGTGGACTGGAAGGAGGTACTCCTTAGCTCAGGGAAACGGGGGTGAGGGAAGTTGCCACCGCTACTACCAAGTGGAGCCCGTCGTGACCTCCCTCTATAACGTCGCCCGCCCCCTCCCGTGCCCCGTGAACCCCTGGAGTCGTGCCCGTACCTTGGCAAGCCACCCTCCTCCTGGAAGGTGGCTGGGCGGAGCGTGATCCGGTTGGCCTCCTGGCTTGATGTCCTCGTCTTCCGTAACGTCTCCCGCCTTCACGTCTTCCTCTATGGTCGCTCCTCCGGTTTCGTCCAGGTTCCCGCTTTCTTCACCGCTCGCTGTCCACGCCACGAACCCTCCTCCTCCGGCGGACTCCAACTTCCGTCCTTGGCCAGCGGCCCGGCCCTCTTGGCTCGTTCAGCTGGTTCTCCGATAGGCCGGTGGCGGGCAACGTCAATGGCCACGCCCCCAAGGACACTTCCTGATGGTTTCCCTTAAAGGGCTCCAGACCTGCCTGCAAAGAGGGCGATATAACGCCTGTAAATGTCATGTCCGTGTCGAAGGGCAACATGGTCCGCAGCTCATCAACGGAACCGTGACACTCGCCTGGCAATGAGGCTTCAGTTCTCAGTGCAGGCTGCCGAGGCACCACTACTTCTGTCTCATGATCTGCCGCTCGCGCCGCGGGGGCCTGCCAAAGTTTCCTGACTGTCTCGGCAGCAGCCATGATTGGACAAATCATTACAGACTCTTGTCGTGTCACGTGAACTGAATGCCGTGGTCGACGGGTGTATGTTGTACATTGTAGCCAGAGCGAGTTGACCCAGCCCCCAAGCCTACCGCAGTGCCGTGTACATGCGCCCTGTCAGCTTTCACTCAGTCAGTGTAAATTAGCAGCGCTCCGGCTTGGCTGGGGGGCTATAAATGCGTGACTTCGCATTTAAGTGCGGTGATGTTGACCACCAAACTGAAAGGCGTTAGTCTAACTCCTGATGTGTGGTACTTGGCAGGGCTGGCCTTGTCATCGGAGAGCCAGGCCAAGGGTCCGACCTGCAGGTAACCAGCACATGAGCCGAAACCAGGGCCCAGAGTGAACCAGCTCAGGGACTTCAGGTCAAAGGCTGTCCTACTGAAAACCAGACTGCGCGGACCAGGACCAGGCCTAAAGGGAGCCACTTCAGGGAGCAAGAGCACTTTAAACCAGGACCTGCCCTATAGAAACACAGTCCCTAGAGCTCAGACCAGGGACAGCTCACCAGATGACCAGGCCTGGTGGCTGAGACCATGGCCTGCCCTACAGAAAACCAGCCAAGAAGGATTGAACCAGTGCGTAGTCCAGAGAGAACCAGCATCGGATAGTGAAACCCGGACTTGTCCTACGTAGGATCTGCCCTAGCAGCTCATACCATGGTCTACTCCACTGAGATCCAAGCTTGAGCGAGAACCAGCCCAGTGAGCAACCCGTCCAGGTAGTCTCCACAAGGGTCTGCCGACAGAAAATCAAATCATGGTGCTAGGACCAGCTGCTGTCCATCGGAGACCCAGCCCTGGATACTTAAAGCAAGACCAGAGGTTTATAGACAAAATGCCACAGAACACTGGCCGTGACCAGCCCTACGGAGTACCAGCCATTGGAGCGCAGACTAGGTCCTGATATCGAGAGAGCAGGCAGGTAGTTCTGACTGTGCCACGTCTTTACGGGGAACCAGCGTGTGGAGCTGATAGAGGAGAAGGTCTTGATTTATCAGACTCCAGTGCTGTCTCTGAGGGAGGGCCGTCTTGTTCTAACTCTTTACAGACTGAAGTCTAGTCTCTGAGCAGGAGCACACTTGTTCAAAGAACCCTGACTCAAACTGTTGCAATGTCAGTGAGTAGGAGCTGGACTTGCTTCAAGCTGACAGAGGGCAGTCCTGTCTCTGAGCAGAAGCTTGTTCTAACATTGACAAATTGATTCCCTGTCTCTGAATAGAAGCCAATCTCTTTCTCTCCTTTACAGACTGAAGACCAGTGTCTGAGAAGTAGGGTAACCAGATTTTGAAAACCAAAAAGGACATTCCTAAAACTTACAAGTGGGTTACAATTTTGCATTGAACACAGAATGACGTAAATGGCAGCGCTCCCCAACCATTGCTTAATTTGTGAAGGACAGCATGCCAATGCCTGAAGCTCTGCTCAGAAGCCGGGGGTTGGTGCAATTAAATGTCGGCACGCCAAATACCAAGGCTGATGGTATTTAATCCACTATTAGTCACTCCCTGACCCTTTTTTCCACTATTAGTCACTCCCTGCCCCTTTTTCTCACTCTTGCAGGTTTCTGCTGTCTGTTTGTGATGGTTTGCCAGTCTTTTTCTTCTTCCGTCTTTTCGATCTGTGGGTCTAATTCACAAAGGTAAACGTACACTTTTCTGTTACTTTACAATTGTTTGCTATTCACAAAGGTATTTTACGAGTAGTATCTTTACGACTGCGGAGTTTCTGCACATAGAAAGATAGGACAGTTCAATTGTACCTCTGATCAGGAGCTGTTGTTCTAACCCTCACAGGCTGAAGTCCAGTGTCTGAGTTGGAGCCCGTCTTGTTCTAACCCCTGACACAGACTGAAGCCCTTCCTCTGAACAGGGGCTGGTGTTGTTCTAACCTTGACTCAGACTGAGACCCTGTCTCTGATCTGGGGCCGCTATTCCAACCTTCGCTTACAGATCTTGGGTGGGAGGGTAATTGCTGGTGGCAGGTGGTGCATCAGGGCCTGTCAGGCTTGCAGCACCCCGCCACCCTCCAGGGCTGGAGATTGGATGGCATGCGCGTCATAACAGGAACGGTGTGGGAGTTAGTGGTGAGCTGTGCGTGGGTGAGGGCGCGGGGGAGGGGTGAGCACATCATGACTCATTACAAAAGAGATTCGAAGGAGCAGGTGCTGGCACTGAAGTGGTGAAATGAAATGATTTCATAGAAGGGGGGGTTATTGTCACTCGCACGGAGCTATAGGGTGAGAAGTGTCCATTTATCAGCACAGCAGGGCAGATCTCATTCACCAGCCGAGCAGAGCCTCCTGAGAGTTCAGCCCGCACCTCAGTTCATTCTGTGTTGACACACACAGAACGAACTGGCTAAAAGGAAGTATTTCTGTGACTGGCACAAATAGGGTTATCAGATAAAGGTTCCATGTTAGCATGACACCCAGAGTGATTACCAGTGGTTAGACTTACTGCAAGCATTCCTCCCATCAGCTTTTGTGTATTTAATATACTGCCCTAAGTGGCCAGGGGTATTCCCAGATGTGGGTCCCTTGATCACAGTGCCACTGGAACCATGCTGCACACGACTGAAGGCCCCCAATCAGGGCGGAATTGGTCTTGGGTTGCTTGTGTTCTGGTTCAGGGAGGACCTGGCCTGGTAGTTCCAACAGGACTATTCCTATTGGAGCAGGGTCAAGACTAATTTGCATGTTGCTGGGTCCAAACTGAGGTGGCATAATGAACAAAGGAACAATGGGTTGGAATGCTACTCGAGCGATTGTCAGTGGTCATACGTATTGCAAACAGCCTCCCATCACCTTCTGTGTGTTTGACGTTCACCCTAGGCCCACCCTAATCTGTGAAATACCGTAGAACCCAATGAGGGAGCTGCACTGTACATAAATTATGTAAGACCAATTGGAAGTGGGTTCTTTGCCCCAAAGTTTAGAACTATAGGACCAAGTGGATGTGACACAAGATTTGAAAGTACCACAAGTAAACACCAGAGTGGTGCACTGAGCGCAAAAAATTGGAGGAGACACCTAACAGAAGCTACACAATGGGAACACAAATATTGAATGTACCAGGTCCCGGGCTATTCCTCATAAGTGTCAGCTCCCAGGGAGCGGCAGACCTAACAGGAAGATGTGGGCTAAGCAGCAATATTTTCAGCATGTGCACTGCCTTCCACTGTGGGGGAAGAGAAGGTGGTCTGTAGATATCTGGCTCTGAACTAGTTCTAATATCATGCTGTGAGGGGAATATCTAATGCCTCAAAAATAAGTGTGTTGCTGTAAAGGGGATAAAATGTATTGGAGAGATGCAGATAGATAATGATTCACCCTCAGTAAATCTTCAAACCACCCAAGACCTGTTAAGATCATTCAGGGGCGAGAGGTCGACCTCTTTCATTGCCCAATACTTTGCGGCAATTTCTTCAGGAGGACACATAGAAATAAGGGCCTCCAGTTATCAAGTCAACTCAACCCAAGAAAGGGTATTCATACCAGGTCTGACTTTAACTAATGAAGGAGCACCAAGAATAAAAGAATAGCAGGAAGCCATATTTATCCAATCTGTGCCAAAAGTTCTGAAGAACGAACTAAATAAGGAATAGAGTTTGTACGACCCAGTGACGAGGTTGGCAGTAATCCTTAAATGTCTAGCACGCTATTGCGTGGATGTTTATTGCCTATTGTCATTTTCATCGCTGGTTCGTACAAACTCTATTGCTGAGTTTGTTCACTCTTCTCCCAGCTGTGAAGCTAAGATCAGAATGCTGGAGCAGTAGCTCTTGAATTGAACGTTTAGGCCTTCAAGAAAGTGTTGATCCGCAGGTGACAAGTACGAATCCTGGCAATGCCTGCCCCAGGCACAGATCTCCCTTCATGCCTGGAGTCACACATATAGTGTGATTAGCAGCACAGAGCCTTCTTGGCCCCGTACTGTCAATCACACTGCATGGGGGACACTGAGCCTTGCCATGTCCTTCTGACAGGTAGCAATCCATAATAGACCCATGAGGCCTGTTTCTTCTCAAATCAAGCCCTGCCTCTCAGCGCTCTAAATGCACAAACTTCAAATGTCATTTTTGGACCCGCTTTCCTCACCAGCCAAGACATAACGCAGCTTGTGTACGTTTTTTAGGTCGAGCCTGGGCAGCGCATGCGGTGCTCTGCGAGGAATGCTGTTTTCAAGTATGGACTTGAAGCTCCGCCCACTCTCCGCCCATATCTTTCATTGGCTTGTGTCATTGTCCTTTGTAAATTCTGGCTTCTGATTCGTTAATAGGCTTGTTAGTCCCTCCTTAGTACCTACTGCCTTGTCTTCATTTGTAACCTCCCATGAGGACTGGCCCTTTCAATTCTGTTGTTACACGGTATGTCTTATTTAGTCTGTGGTAACAAGCTACAGGAGGATGCCCATAAACCCAGTTGAGACCTGGGTAGGATAGTATATAACCTACAACAATGTCTCAACAGGTATTATTTAGTTGACAATTAAAGAAGGGGATATGCACACGGAGTGTTGCAAGGGAAAGGGAAAACCAGAAGGAGACAAGAAATCAGGAAACAAATGCGAAAAAACTTTTTTCATATATATTGATTGTAAAATCAAACCAAAAGCACTATGTTACATTAAATGTCATGTAACCTGTACAGAACTGTGCACAAGTGCTCGTGAAAAGGTGAACGGCGCAAGTGAAATATATTTAAATAGCATTGATATGGTGAAGAGGAGGGTCAGAATGATGCCATCTTTAATTTGATTTGATTTGTAATTTGTAAAGCGCGACAATCACCTAGGCGCTAGAGATCGACCGTCCGGAAGAAGGTTTGAAGAATGGGAATGTCCAGGACAAGTCTTGCCAGTGCATTCTGCAGCACCTGAAGTTTGTACTGCATACTCTTATTGGCGGCCAGGTATAATGAGTTGCAGTTATCAAGTCTGGACATTACCAAGGCCAGAGCTACCTGTATTCGTGCTGGTTGTTGGATGAGATGGAAGATTTTTTTTTAGCATCCTTATGAGCCAGGTGCACGTAGAGATGGTGCGGTTCGTTTGAACATTAAAGTTAAGTTCAATATCCATCAGAACTCCAAGGTTCTTAGCCTTCTTGGTCGGGACAGGACAGCATCCTAAAGATTGAGGCCAACACTTGCTGTTCCACTTTGATGTCCCTGAACCGAATATCATCCCTTCTGTTTTCTCCCCATTAAGTTTCAAGAAGTTAGCAGACATCTATTCTGCCTCTTTCGTCATGCTCCCAAGAATGTTTTCTGACGTTGAGCATGAGCCTTTGGGGATAGTAACCATGATCTGTGTGTCATCTGCATATGACACTACCTCCAATCCAAATGAGTGAATCACGGTTGCCATAGGTGCCACATATAGATTAAAAAGAGTGGGACTCATAGAAGATCCCTGCGGAAATCCACAAGGTAGAACAAAGGAATCCGAGTAAAAATACTTTAGTTTCACCCTTTGGGATCTCCCTGTCAGGAATGAGGACAGGAGAGCTAGTGCTTGATGTGAAACACCAAGACTCTGGAGTCTGTCCTGCAGCAAAATAGGTGAGATGGTATCAAATGCTGCTGACAGATCCAAGAGAATCAGCACCACCCCCTGTCCTTCATCCACGGTACGTCTGATGTAATCAGTGGCAGATATTAAAGCTGTTTCCGTCCCATGGTGTTTCCTAAATCCAAACTGAGAATCATTAAGCCATGATTGTTGTTCTGCAGTTTCCATCAGCTGCTTATTGAGATGCAGCTCCAAGATTTTTGCAGGAACTGGAAGCAAAGATATGGGACGATAGAAAGGACATAGAAGGCAGTCTTCGATCTGTACAAAGATGACCAGGACTCTCGCCTTCCATATACCCAGATGGGCAGGGCCGGACTGACCGTAGCAGGCACCGGGCGTTTTCCCGGTGGGCCGGAAGGGTGGGGTCCGGTTTTTGAGTAGTGGGGGCCGGTTTTGCAGCAGTGCTGCACTACAGTATCGGCCCCCTGTAACAAAAGCAGCAGCAGTGCTTCTCACTAGCACCCCCCACCCCCTCAAGCCTGTCCAAGTGTATTGCCAGGGCTGGTTTGTGCTCCCAGTCCGGCCCTGCAGATGGGGGAGGTAAGAAATGTCTGCTCCGGAAAGAGAACCTTTCTGTCACATACAAAAATTGTGTTCCTTGATATCAAAGAAGGGGCGATGGTGGTGAGGTGTTCCTCATTGCCCTGTAGAAACCTGGGCGACAAGGGCCATCTTTGCTTCATAAAGTAATAATGAAGAAGGTCCTCTCTGCCTTGTTTTAGATGACCGAGTGGGAATATTCAACGCCATGCTCTGTTCGCCCATACAGCAATGTTGGAAAGAGGGTTTTCTTTGCCATGCGGAAAAAAAAATCTCAGCAAGAAAGCATCAGACCTCCAAAAAATATATCATCCATGAGACCCATCCCTCTGGAAAAGTCGTTCAGAGATTCCTAGGATCATCTGAACCCAGGATTGAGGAGAAAAGACTCTTCTCCCCCATAAAAAGAAGGATTTTCCTCTACCCTATATAAAACATGGTAGAGAGAGGATTTCTGTGTCCTCTACAAAGATGGCGGAGAAGATGGCCTTTCTGTTTCGAACACGCAGGCGCTCAACGAGCTGCAGAACCATTCTGCAACCATACTTGGGATGCAGAGCCGCAGTCGGCGGTCTCGGTGTTCTGAACACACCTCCGAAAGGTTAGAGCTGTCACTGAGTCTGGTATTAATAATGTTGTCACCATCAGATCATTGATCCAGGACCTGAGGTCGGCTCATCTTGCTGACTGAAAAGGACACTAAGACAGTGAAAGAAAGACTTGGGGGGCGAGGAGGCACTGAAGGAGAAGGATTCCATGACAACAGCAACTTTACCGCCACTTCAACCAAACACATTTTCGAAGACTTCATTGCCTACAAATGTTTGAAGATCCATAAGGCCCCATCATATGTTGGTATTTTAGGTGGTTTGAGGGGTTCCCAATTAATTGGTGTGCCCCTTTTTTGTATCCCCCCCCGAACAGTCACTGTGGATTGTTGCCGGCACCCTCCTGCTCAGGCTGAGGAGAGGGCAAAAGACAGTGTGTGACGCACTCTGCTGTGTATTTTAACCAATCACATCTTGGCACGTGTCAGGTGACCCTGCACATTAAATTGTTGTCCTGGCCGAAGGAAACAGGAACCGTAATGGGTCACTGACCTAGTCCAAGAGTCCAGCCCATCTTTTTTAGGTCCAGCCTGTGCAGCGCATGCGCTGCTGCGAGGCATGCAGTATTGGAGTATGCATTTGAAGCCCCACCCACTCTCCGCCCATATTTTTCATTGGCTTGTGTCATTGTCCTTCGTAAATGCTGGCTTCTGATTCGTAAATAGGCTTGTTAGTCCCTCCTTAGTACCGCCTTGTCTTCATTTGTAACCTCTCATGAGGACTGGTCCTTTTACTTCGGTTGTTACACGGTACGTGTTATTTAGTCTAAAAGCACTATTTTCTTTAATGAGTTTCTCTTACTGCAGGAGGGCAGGAGGGTCTCTCATGCACAGTTGTGACCACCGGCTTGTTTATTTAACTCGTAGCAAATGTAGAGCTCTTCAGGGGCATATTGTGTTTCACACTATGTCGACGGCAGTATGCAGTCCGGGCATATCGGAGACATCTAACAGATTTAAGCAACAACGCACTTTATGGTGTATGACCGTGTCAGTACATTAAACATTCACATGAGTACTCTAATACAAAACCTAAGTACTTTCTGGGGTCTTTCATGTGGTGGGTACATCAAGTTTCTTGTCAGCATTTTCCACATATATAGACTCTTGTGTAGTTTTTTCATCCTTTTTTAGTCAGTTTCATTTTTCTCTTAGACTAATGTCTATTTAGCAACATCCCGGATCCAACCCTCCACCTCAGGGCCTCTAGTCCCAAGCCATCAAATACCGATTAGTCTCTTTGCTAACAGTAATCTGAACTGTATGAATCTCTTTTTTCTTTGTACTTTGATGTGACCGCATTTATAGTATACCCAGCAAATGTCTGCTGGAGCAGCGGCAATTAATTTACTGGGTTGTGTCTATTTCTCCTACATTCTACTTTTCCCCAATATTCCGCCACTTTGGGGCAAATCCACACCAAATGGCGGTATGTGGCTTCCGATACACCACATATAGGACAGACTGCATTCATAGTAGGGTTAATTTTATGTAGCATTGCCAGGGTCATATTTGTCCTATGTGTTAATTTGAAGTTTAATAATCAAAATCTCGCAGTACATGATACTTCCTTTATGAATGTAAATGTACCACACCACTGATTGTCAATGAAATCTAAAAGTGAGATCCAAAAGTCTAACAATCCCTGTAGGCTCTTCAGTAGCTGTAGAGTATTTAATGCGTCCCACTGAGTTTTGGAGTCTGTTATCATTATCTCCAAATATTAATGTCTCAATTTCCCGATGCGCTACAATACCGATAGGTTCTGTAAAGGAGTGCCAGACAGTCCAGCCAAAGGGTACATCAATCAACTAATCAAAGGGTTCTTGTAGAGCGTGGCTTTTTACCCTTGGGGTCTCCAGGCGCTGGATCTTGATGTCCTTGGTCGAAAATCTATGTTGTGAGCTTCCTCCTGAATTCTTCCAGTGAAGGGCAGGTGCATATGTGGTGGGGGAGTTTGTTCCAGGATTTGGTAGCGAGGTAGGAGAAGGCGCAACCTCCACAGCGGTTCCGGCAGATGCAGGGGGTGCGGGTCAGGGCGAGGGAGGTGGAGCGGAGTTGTCTGGTGGGTAGATGGAACGTCAGGCGGTGGTTGATGTAGGCAGGTCCGGAGTTGTGGAGGGCCTTGTAGGCGTGAATCAGGAGCTTGAAGAGGCATCTTTTCTGTACGGGGAGCCAGTGAAGGGCTCTGAAGTAGGGTGGGGTGGTTCTCCTGGGAAGGTTGAGGATGAGTCTTGCTGTGGTGTTCTGGATAGTCTGGAGGCGGTTGAGTAGTTGCTTGGTGACTCCGGCGTAGAGTGCATTGCCATAGTCGAGGCGGATAAAGGTGAGGGCTTGGGTGACGGTCTTCCTGGTGGAGGTGGGGATCCATCGGAAGATCATGCGGAGGGTGAGGAAGCAGGAGGATGAGACAGCATTGACTTGGTTCTTCATGGTCAGTTGGCTGTCCAGGATGATTGAGGTTGCGTGCATGGCTGGCCGGGGCAGGTGCGGGGCGAGTGTGGTGGGCCATCAGGAGTCATCCCAGGGGGAGGGGTTGTTTCTGAAGATGAGTACTTCCGTTTTGTCCGAGTTGAGCTGTAGGCAGTTGGCTTCATCCAGCTGGCGATGTTCTGGAAGTTGGCTCTGGTGGTGTTAGTGTCTTCTGAGAGGGAGAGGATGAGCTGCGTGTCGTCTGCGAAGATGTTTAGTCCATGAGTGTGGCCGATGTATGCGAGAGGCGTCATGTAGGTATTGAAGAGGGTGGGGCTGAGGGAGGGGGCCTGGGGAACGCCGCAGATGATGCCCTTGGGTTTGGAGGAGAAGGGTGGCAGGTGGATCTTTTGCGTTCGGCCAGAGAGGAAGGAGGTGATCCAGTTGAGAGCATTGCCTTCGATGCCTAGGCGGTGTAGTCTGGCATCAAGGGCATGGTGGGCGACGGTGTCGAAGGCCGCCGAGAGGTCGAGGAGGATGAGGGCGGCTGTTTCCCCTTGGCCGAGGAGGCGTCTGATGCCCGTAGCTGCGATCAGGGCAGTCTTGCTGCTCTGGTTGGCCCGGAGGCCTGATTGGGAGGCGTCGAGGAGGTTTTTCTCTTTGAGGTACTCTGTGAGCTGCCAGTTGATGGCTTTCTCCAGGACCTTGGCTAAGAAGGGGAGTAGCGAGATGGGGCAAAAGCTTTGAGTATGCTGGGGTCGGTGGAGGGTTTTTTCAGGAGAGGCTTGACCTCCGTATGCTTTCAGGTGGCTGGGGCGGTGGCTGTCAGAATGGATGTGTTGAAGATCTCTGTGAGGTTGTAAGCTGATTTCTTCTCTCCCTAGGTCTAAAAAGTGGTGTGGGTAGGGGTCAGTGGGTGCGCAGGAGTAGATGGAGCTCATGATGGTGGTGGTGTCTTGAGAGCTGCTTCTAGTTGGAAAGTCTGTGGGTGTCTATGGCGTTGGTGTGAGTTTGGAGATGGTTAAGTTTGGTGGGTTGGGGGTCGAAGTTGCAGTAGATGTCGGAGATCTTTTGGTGGAAGTAGTCCGCTAGGCTGTTGCAGAGGACTTAGGAGAGGTGAATCGTGTTTTCGGTGGCGGCTGGGCAGGAGAACTCCCTGACGATGGTGAAGAGCTCTTTCGCATGGTTGGTGCTTGCCTCGATGCGGTTAGTGAGGGCATCCTTCTTGGTCTCCCTGAGGTGATGGTAGTAGATTTTGAGGGCGAATCTGAATGTGCTGAGGTTGGAGGGGTGCTTGCTGGAGCGCCAGTTTCCCTCTAGTTTCTTGCAGTCGCGTTTGAGGGTCTGTAGTTTGGGGTGAACCATCTGGCGCTCTTTGTGGGTCTACTGCAGGGGGTTTCCTTCATGGGGGCAAGGGTGTCTGTGGCCGTGGAGATCCAGTTCGAGCGAGAAGTTCTGGACTTTGAGTTCTAGGTTGTCGGCGGGGTCAAGCTTGGTTGCTCTGAGGGTGGAGGACCAAATGGGTTCTGTGATTCTGCTTCACTTACTGCGGGGTTGGGGGGCTGGTCTGCGGAGCCTGTGAGGGTGAAGTGGACGATGCTGTGGTCTGTCCAGGTCAGTTCGGTTGTGTGGGAGAACTTGATTCTGTCACTGGAGGAGAAGATGGGGTCCAGTGTGTGACCTGCGGTGTGCGTAGGGCTGACGACTGGCTGTGTGAGGCCGATGTTGCTCATGTTCTCAAAGAGGGTGGCGGAGTTGGTGTCCTTGGGTTTGTCGAGGTGGAAGTTCAGGTCTACCAGGAAGCTGTAGTGCTTGGAGTCTATTCTGTTTATTTATACGAATCCCCGATTCTTCCACACATTTTTCCAAGGTTTTCTGCAGGGGTGCCTCCGTTGCTTTCTCAAATACAGTAGTAGGTCATCTGGCTATAAGGAGACCAAGTGTCTATGGCCCCCCAATCTCTACTGCCCAGTTAGAGAGAATCGAAGTTGTCATTCCAACGGTTCAATTGCCAAGGCAAATAGAAATTGTGAAAGTGATCTCCCTATCGTGTACCCCTTTTCAGCTCCGACTTTCATGATATGACCTCATTTGTTTTCACCCTCGCCATGGGACTTGTATACAGTATTTTGACCGTGATGAGAAATGTGGGCCTGAAATTCATAGCTTCTAGTACTGCAAACATGTAGTGCCAAGAGACAATGTTGAAAGCTTTTTCAGTCTCTTCATTTATACCTTCTTGGTTATATATGGGAGTACCCGCTCTATATCCAAACGCTGCTATGCATGTAGAAATGTTCTCTTTTTTTAAAAGCCAGGCCAGTAGTTTGCTAGTTTTATCCCCTTCCCTGTGCAACGTCTGACTAAATGACCTATTTCTGGAGTAGTTCCTTCTTGATAGTGTTTTTTCCAGTATCTCACTTCAGAGTCTCTCCAGGCTCGCTTCAGCTCGGGCATCTACCTTGGCTGCATTTTCCGATCCTGACAGTTCCTTTTCCTTAACTAGTAATGTAGTGTCTAACTTTTTAATCATGGATGTGACCCGGGATCCCGCTGTGCCCTGCATTACAACTTGCAAGGCGTCGCCCTCTATACTCCTGTTACTAGCAGTATTCTCATTCTGGGAGAACTAGTCTGTTATATCAGTGTCCATTAGTATCCGAAATCCACTGCCCTGCAGAGCTGATACCGGTGATTTCCATGATGTTCTACTTGTCTTCTATCTACCTATGTTGTATTCAGTGTACACCATAGAAGATCCGATAGGGTCCTCCCCGCATGTTTCATATGAGACAAATATTGTGCATGTGCTCAGTCAATTAGTACAAAGTCACTGCTAGAATATGTATGAGGGGTATTTTATGCAATAGTTTGAGGGAATTGAGGCATGTCAGCTCGTTGAATTCAGACAAGAGGAGGTGAATATATGAAGCCCATATCTCTTGATATAAGTCGACTTTGTGCTCTACAGATTGTGTTACCTTTCCCATTCCTAGTAACTTCCAGAATAGGGATATGATAACTTGGTGCGCCACCTCCAGTGCTAAAGCGATTTGCAGACTTTCATTGACTTCAATAGGAACGCTTGTCGATTGAGAAGAGCAAATATACATAGGCTGGGAAACGCGGGACCTGTGGAGTGAAGGATTTATCTGTGGTCTAGGACCCTCTCTCAGTACCGGGTCAGTGCTGGACAATTCCACAGCAGATGTAGCATCGTTCCAGTGTCTCTCCAACCCAGCCAGCAGTCCGTACTATATTGTAGACACCACTGTTGTATCCGGGCTGGAGTAAAATAACAGGAAGTCACTTTCTTGGGTGTGGTTTCCTTGCTGGAAGCGTTGTGTGCTGCATGCCATGTGCTGTAAAAAAATGTCTTCCCGTTCTTTATGTGTGAGCGTCCCCCTAGGGCCGGAATGGCCGTAGCGGGCACCGGGTGTTTTTTCGGTGGGCCATGGGTGGGGGCCAGTTTTGAAGCAGTGCGGGCCGTTTTTGTTACTGGGGGCCGGCTTTGCAAGAGCGGCAGCAGTGTTTCCCACCAGCATCCCCCCGACATCCCCCCTCCCCTGGGGCCGGTCCGACTTAATTGCCAGGGCTGGTTTGAAATCTCAGTCCGGCTGGGGTCCCTCCAGTTCGGCTTCTCATCGCTTGGGTGGGAAGATGGGGTCAGGGGTGGGGGGGAGTCAAGGGGGGCGGGGGAAGCTATGCTAATAAATCATATAGTTCGGTTATCACATGGCTAACCATATCCTTCAGGAAAATCCATTTTTCCAAGGTCGTTAGAGGTCTGTGTTTCGATGGAGGGGTGGGTGGCCCAGTGCTGAATCTGTAGGTATTACATATGGTCTGACTCAGGTACTGTTCTCAGAGAGAGAGGTCATTAGGTCTCGCCTAGCGCAGCGCTCATGCGCTGCTCTAAGCAGAGGGCCTCTTGGAATCACTACAGACTTCTCCAGACTTTCACTAAACTCGTGCGTGTGGCTTTTTATTTCCCACACTTTCTATTGGCCTTTGCGTGTGGCTTTCAGCACGCAATTGGCCAAAGGCGGGTGCATGTCCCACCTTCTCTGTAAATGTTCACTCCCACGGCCTACAGCTGTCGGGAGCGAGCATTGGCGCCATCTGTTGTGGATCAGGTTACTACTTTGTCTGGGGAAGCCTGACAGTACCCGCCCATTCATTGCACTAAAACCAGCACGTGCTGCCTGCCTGCCCCAGCCGTCTCGTGCACCCTCGCAGCAGGCATCCGCAGACACAACTCCCTCCTCCCCCCCCCGCTCGCTGCTTATCAGCACACACAAGACGCACACCTCGCGCTCATTCAATGCACACCCACCCTCCATTACCAGCATCGTTCCCTGCTGACTGGCCACAAGCGCCAGTCACTGCTGTTTCCTGATGGTTGGTCCATGACGCAGGAATGCCCCCATAACATTCATAAAGTCTAGAGAGTTCAGGCCGGAGAAGCTGTCTTTTGATGATGCCGGTGTTCCGGTCGTTTCAAGGTCCCCGTCTGGCTGTGCCTCCTCCTCGCGTGTATATTGCTTAATGCAGTCTCTCTGTGCCTCTATCTGCATTCCATATTAGATTTCGGGCAGGCTCAGGCGGTGCTTTAGGAGAGGCATAGACAGGCGTGCAGGCACAAACATACAGAAAGCAGGGTATTTTTAAGCTTCCCTCTGACGTCAGGGGAGCACAAACAGACGGGGGTGCTCAAACAGTTAGAATACCGGACTTTCGCTGCTCCTTCAGAATGGCCTGGAGAACCTTCAGTTGGAGAACTCACTCACGGATGTGGTACTACAAGGAATTCTGTTGCCACCGTGTGGTCCTGACAGCAGCCAGCCATTATTTCAGGTGAGTTGTCCGTTGTTTCTTAAATATTAGTACAAAGTTGTGATTTAATATGAGTTTTTGATTTCATAACATATAGCATATTCATTTGAACGCAATAATCCACTAATGGCTACAAAAAGGTTGTTTCAGGCAGTGCGTGAAACAACTTACAAGTAAGGTATTATCGTCCATAAGCATTGTAACAACTTTGACTTCCTGCTGTTTCCGTAGTCTGTCTTAAAATATAATACTTCTCCGTTGTTTATTGAGACTTTATAATAAAGCAGCAGAAGCTGCATGTTTGAACGATGTTGGTCACTCTACAGTCCTGCAGCAGGCACTACCTGTTTGTCACAGAGTGGTTTTAAGTTCCCACGGCGCTTGGTTTACCTCTGCATATTATGGATGTTAAGGTCGGTGATTTTATCTATCTGCCTTCCTTTACACCGTAGCATTTATAATGTGCTGCTGCTTAAGCAATTTGGTTTTTTTATTACTCAAGTTTTATGTCCCTAGATACACTGAGTCCTTTTTTCCGTCACCCGGTGCGGTCATCAAACACTTGCGGAAGAATGCTTTTGGTGTCCTGAAGTCCTTAGCTGTGACGCCTGACACTGGATAAAGCCATTTGTTTAGTTTTAGAGGGGGCAGGACATTTTCTAGTTGTTTTGGGCAGCCTGAATTACATTTTGACAATGGAGCGCTCTCCTTGATGGGCCTGGTGATTCGTCCTTGGGTAGGCTGTCTTTATAGCACAAGGTTTTGGTTTCTGTTACACACTGACTGTTCTTTAAGCCTTTGACCCTACTGCCCTTTACTATCGAATAGTAGGGTTGGCAGAGGTGATCACCTGCCCCGTTTTCAGTCCAATCCCCCCCTGCACTGACAGAAAGCTGTCTTTGAAGTGTGTCATACCTGGCTCCTCTAACGTCAGTTGTCTTGGAAAGTGGTACTTAGGACATTAAGAAATCTGTTCTATAAAGACAGGTCTTACCTTACTCCCCTCTTCCTGTATGTACATGGAAGGAGGAAGTTGACAGTGCCTTGTGCATGACAGGATCTTCCACTTACTGGCTCAGTCCGAGTTACTGTGCACCATAGAACGCGCACGTATCATTACATACAGGGTGTGTGACTGCATGTTAAGAAATTATACCATCATGTACAGTTAAAGTGACTATGTATTGTACGACATTGTGCTGATTTATGCAGGCCAAGCAGAAGCTCACAAGATCGTGTACTGCTGCACATAAGTCCAGTGTCAGTATGGCAGGATCTTGCATTGGTCTGACTGCATACAAGCTGATTCTTGTACTTGAACATTTAGCCAAGTGACTGAATGAAAGGACCTTGTGCTGATTGTATATTTGTGCAAAGATACATTTTGTAAAGGCAGGTCTGCGACTGTACATACTTTGATTATTCTACAGTGAAGTCAACCCTTAAACACTTTACCAGCACTTAAGTACACTGATAGTCTGAGGATTGTGAGAGTGGTGGTATATAAGTGCTCTCAGTTGTCCTATTTTACCACAAACATTAATATATTTAATGGTTAATGTAATATAATCAATAATATGCTGCATAACTAAACACTTATAAGGTCCCAAAGGCGAGACCTATTGTATTGCAAATGCTTGTTTTTCTCTTGTCGGAGGAGCCAGTGATAATTCATTGCCGCTGTTTCTAAGACAGTCAGAGCAATTTGTAGTTCCAAGTATGGGATGCAAGTCTCGGCTCAGGAGATTGGGTATTGGGCGCTTAGGTGGAGTTGATGAGTTTGAGGGACAGTGAGATTGAGAACCTGTGATTTCTGTAAGTTAACTTTAAATCCAGAGAGATCTCCAAAGCGCCGGAGCTCCTCTATCGGAGAGTACAGGGAGGTGCGAGGGTCCGCCAGCACCACTATCACATGTTCAGCATATAGAATGATGGTGTGGGTTTCCCCACCATTTTGCACCCTGGAAATAAGTGGGTCTTCCCTGACGTGTCCATTATCAATTTTTTTCAAAATAATGCCAGTTTGTCAGATAATCTCTAAGGCCTGCTAATAGTCTTAGTTCAAACAAAATTGCTAACTTGCAATATTTAAATTAAATGATGTTTTAAAGTCTATGGAGCTCTAGTTTTCAACTTTTCCTTGGCGCTGTAAAAAAGGCATCCTATGGAATTAGGTTTGCACCGTATTTCTGTGAATTAAAAAAAAAAGCAGATGCTAATTGGTTTGGTAACTAAAACGAAAAAAAAAGTGCAAAAGCATTGTCTTTTTAGGTCTCGGCCTGACGTAAGCAGCGCATGCGCTGCTCTCGTCATACGAGGGCTTCTTGGAATCGATATGATTCCTGAAGCCGTGTCCCAGCTCCGCCTTCAGTTTTGATTCGTGCGCGTCGTTTGGCGTCACGAATTATGCCAAAGGCAGTGCAATGATTGCACCGAAGGCATGTCAATCCCTCCTTGTTGCCACCCTGTCTCCTTTTAGCCACGCCTAGCGGGATTGGATCTCTTACCGCGGCATGATACTGTGGCCTTTAATTACTCGGTAAGCACTTTTGTTTCCCCTTCCCTCTGTCTCTCTCAGAGACACAGCTGCTTGTATTGTCAGCGCCGTCCGCATTGGCTGCGCTTGTTTTAATTGGGCAGGCACGGGAAGTCGCCTAACACCATCTGGTATACTTCGTGAAATGTGAGACGGCCGCCTTACTGTTGACAACACTGCTTTGAGTCTTTTCAATGAGGAGGAGGAGGTGGGTGAACTGCGTGTACCATTTCCGTTGTGTGTAAAAGTAATACGGCAGATAAGCAACTTTTTTGTTCTGTTTATTCACTTTTGTAACAATGGCGGCATGCCGCACTGCGGACCCCCATTACTACAAAAGTAAACAAAAGTTGTTTGCCCGCCGTACTTGATGATTTTGTGGCCACTAAAAGTAGATTGGCGAGGACGGGGTCGCTCAAAATAATGAGACTGCTATTGTTAATCCGATTACGAGACCGCTTTGTGCAGTTGGTTTCATAAAGGGTTTAATACGTTCCATCCGTTTTCCAGGAACCGTGACGCTCAAGCAATCCCCAGGGTGCTAAAACACAATAAATGTAAATTCCAAAATCACATTAGATTAACCATGGCTACGCCAAACCTCAAAAATTCAGGGGAAATCACGGCTTAATAATGGTTTCAGAAATACTCTTGAATGCGCACTGCGTACTCTTGGGCACATTTTTGTTTGCAGTTTTATATAGGCTGAATTCGACCTAAAGGTACTGGAACTCTGTACCTGAGCGCCACTTACAATACACAGACATTCATTTTGTGTACGCACAGGTAGATTAAGTGATTTGCCCAGAATCACAGGATGATGCCTACGCCGAGACTCGAACCCGGTATTTCCAAAGTAGACAGCTCTGACCGTCACGCCACACCGCTCGTGCTTTTCCTTTGGTGCCTAGGCTCCGATCAAATACACGCCAATGGGGCTCCGATTACGAGACCGCTTTGTGCAGTTGGTTTCATAAAGGGTTTAATACGTTCCATCCGTTTTCCAGGAACCGTGACGCCAAGCAATCCCCCAGGGCACTAAAACACAATAAATGTAAATTCCAAAATCACATTAGATTAACCATGGCTACGCCAAACCTCAAAAATTCAGGGGAAATCACGGCTTAATAATGGTTTCAGAAATACTCTTTAATGCGCACTGCGTACTCTTAGCCTACATTTTTGTTTTGCAGTTTTATATAGGCTGAATTCGACCTAAAGGTACTGGAACTCTGTACCTGAGCGCCACTTACAATACACAGACATTCATTTTGTGTACGCACAGGTAGATTAAGTGATTTGCCCAGAATCACAGGATGATGCCGACGCCGAGACTCGAACCCGGTATTTCCAAAGTAGACAGCTCTGACCATCACGCCACACCGCTCGTGCTTTTCCTTTGGTGACTAGGCTCCGATCAAATACATGCCAATGGGGCTCCGATTACGAGACCGCTTTGTGCAGTTGGTTTCATAAAGGGTTGAATACGTTCCATCAGTTTTCCAGGAACCGTGACGCCAAGCAATCCCCCCAGGGCACTAAAACACAATAAATGTAAATTCCAAAATCACAATAGATTAACCATGGCTATGCCAAACCTCAAAAATTCAGGGGGAAATCATGGCTTAATAATGGTTTCAGAAATACTCTTGAAGGCGCACTGCGTACTCTTGGGCACATTTTTTGTTTGCAGTTTTATATAGGCTGAATTCGACCTAAAGGTACTGGAACTCTGTACCTGAGCGCCACTTACAATACACAGACATTCATTTTGTGTACGCACAGGTAGATTAAGTGATTTGCCCAGAATCACAGGATGATGCCGACGTCGAGACTCGAACCCGGTATTTCCAAAGTAGACAGCTCTGACCGTCACGCCACACCACTCGTGCTTTTCCTTTGGTGGCTAGGCTCCGATCAAATACACGCCAATGGGGCTTTCAGGTCTCCAAACACAAGAGCCCATCTGCTGCTCCAACCTAATGGCCTGCAAACGGTATACCCACACCTCCTGCACACCCCATGGGAATCCTTTCCATGCACCGAATTAGGGGCGTTTTTCTGGGAGATGAGGGGAATAAAAACACTATCTTAGCAACGTACTGGCAAGCGTGTGCTTGTCACCCAGTCCCCAAGTATCCTATAAGAATACCTATATTCTGGCTGGATTGTTTTTTGGGGGGAGATTTCTTTCTAATAAACAAAATGCCCTACTTCTCCTAGCATGCTCCGCCCCTTTCCGGCCTTCTCTCCAGGTTGCCCCACCCTCTTATCAGTTCTGTCGTCGCTTGCCTTGTTTACGCTCTGCATCCATCTCCCTCTATTGTACGGCGCTGTTACCCTGCGGGCAGGCTTCAACATCAATAAACAGGGAAGAGGTACCCACATTAATCCACATATTGCCTTAGTTTGCCCACCTCCCCCGCATTTCTAGGCACCTCCCAGATTGTCATGGCGCATTAAAGCGACCTGAGGTTGCCTGAAGGGCAATTGGAATAGCCGTCACAAATAGACTAAATGTAGATTACAACTTCAGAGTCAATTACGGGCTGTCCGCTAAAAACGTCTGCAGTGTATATGGATTGCTCCATTTAATCAAACAGCATTTTTTTTTGGGAGGGGGTCCTATCCTTTCACCTCCCCTCCCAAAAAACAAAATTGCAGAGTTACCTTCCAGCAGAATATATCATGTACGAAGAGCTGTGATAAAGATTAAACAACCTCAAAAGAGACGGATGCAGTATTTGGAAAATGCACTTTAAATTTTATTGGCAACAAGCAATCAAAAAACTTCCAGTCAAGGAAATAAAGAACGATAAATAGATTGAGTTCACAAATAATCGTCCATCTGATGCATCAGGAAGTTCACTAGTGTCTATAACAAGCATTGAAAATGCAATAGGTCTCGCTTTGATTAAGTTAAAGCCATTTGCTTTGCTAATGGTATTGTATAGCAAAGCAAATGGCTTTAACTTAATGAAAGGCGAGACCTATTGCATTTTTAATGCTTGTTTTAAGAAGGTGAGGTGAAGCAACAGGGGTGAAAGCAACATGGGGGAAAGAAGCAACACATAGCAGAAGCAGCTCGGGGATGCTGGTTGGGTGCAGAAGCAACACGGTGGTGCGAGTGGGGAAGCAACCTGGAGGGTGCCGGTGGGGGAAACAGATGACAGAGAGAGAGCAAAGTTGAGTGCTGAGGAAAGCAAACAGGCAAAAGCGAGCAGCGTGGAATGGGCAGGAGAGAAGCTGAATTGTGCGAAAGGAACAGGGGGAAGTTGTCGAGAGCAAGCGCAGCATGAAGAGGGCACGGAGAAGCACATAGGCTACAGTGAGCAACACAGAGTGCAGGGAAACAGAAGGACACAAGGGATACAGCTGAAAAACACATGCACTCCCAATGGGTGTTGTACCCAAAAGAAAAAAGTAGTGACTGAAAAGCAAGCAAGTGGAAGCACTGAAGCCTGCCTTATTAAAAGAGATGGTAAAGAGGCTATGCTCCACAGAAGGGACATGCACAAGATTGACAAGCTGGGTCATGACTAAGAAGCAGGCAAATGAGTGTCAGGAAAGCCAACCAATGGAGAAGCAATGAATGGGCTCCAAGTCCCTGTATGCTCTTGGTAAGCCCACATTATGTCTTGCAGAAGACTTTGCATGCCATGTCTAGTAGGTGAGGCCTAATCAGATGCCGGACCAGCAGCAAACTCTAGATTTGACTGCCTGGCTAAAGCTAGCAATCCAGCTCCTTGCTGGTCCACCATCAGACCCATAGAGCCTGATTCAGAGTTTGATAGTACCTCACAATCCTACAGTTTCAAGAATAGAATCCACCCACTGAATTTCCTCCACCATACTTAGGATATAGGAAATTCAAGTTGAGAGATTCTCCTTCATATTTAGCATATCTTCTTTAAAAGCTAGAGGTTTTTTTAATCACCACTTAACTTTAAATTAGGAAGTAAAAAACTGTCTACACCACGACATCCTGACATTGTGTACCCTGAAAAGGTAGATTCTGAAGTGATGTTCTTTCATATGGCTTACTTATGCCTCCATATTTCCCAGTGACTGCTTAGCAGAGATTCAACGGGGCACATGCTGCCAAGAGCTGAGCTCACGGGATTATTTATTATTTCTGCTATTATAAGTATTATTGTGAAAAAGGGCTTGGCAAGGCAGAGGGGGGGATAATGACTAGAAACGTTGATGCCTTAAGAAAACTCTAATGTTCTCTTCCAGTAGTTGACAAAAGGCAAGTCAAAAGTCTGCTTAGGATATTTTGTGGCTCAACTCTTGGCAACAAAGGCCAGCTCAGGCTCCAACAGCTTTGGTCTTTCTAGCCATAGATGTAGCTGTTCCACTAGTGCCAGCCTGCACCCACGTCTGCCTGGCAGCCTGAGGGTAAAGTGCTGCATCTTTACTTACAAATGCTAACCACCGCTCCTTCACATCCTTCATGGGCCTCACGGCCCTAGTCCGGCTTCTCCTAATCTCATCCTATATAGCAATCCTAGTGCGTTGGACCATAATCAAGACACCTTTGCCAACCAAAAAGATGATGCAACCAATTTGATGTAATCCGAGCTACTGCCAACCACAAACATGTTTCAGCCTCACCAGGCAGGTGGATCTTGAGTTTTATGGGATTATGAACTGCAAGCCCAACCTCCGGGCATCGCTTTCATGCTTAGGGTCTTTCACCGAGAAAAAAAGTTGATGGCAGAAACCTTTAGACAATATGAGTGGTTGGTAGTTACCTGGGGCTTCTGGCAGGTCACACTAACCTACTCCTTGAACAGGTCTTCGGAATAATGGTAGAACCCCACTTTCCATCACTCAGCCAAGAAATAACGGTGAAATGCAAGGCCTTCAGGAGCTGATGCACAGCCCCATGCACCACCAGGCATACAAACAGTATCGTATCCAACGGTATCAGTCCGAACCTTTATATCTCATACCTGTAGGCTTGTCTGATTACTATGCAATCCTCTTCTGATTCCTGCTGCCTACTGTGCCAACACCACCATTTCACTCTGATTATGCAGAGTGTACAAGAAGGTCATCAACAAGGAATTATTCCCTCTGCTTAACGCCCCTGACCTGCCCAAGACCCAACCCGTTAGACCTCACCCAAAGACTAGGCATGGACTGCCTAGCATTCACCAGCCGGGCTTTCTATACAGCGGCTCTAACAAAAGATGTTGAAAAAAAGTCTTGCGTCCAATTGAATTGCACCACGAATTGCACAATCCCAGGTCTCAGATCCCTTTAGAGCCACAACCCACATCTTGAAATAACTGCATAAATACTGTGGCCCTTATAATGAGTGGCCCATTGTTTGGACTGATATTTTCAGACCTTATAAAATCCGGCTCTGCGGGGTCAGAATTTAGTGAGTCAGATAAATAACTCCCAATTAGGACATTGTCCCCAAAAAAGGGAAATAACATCACACATATCACAATTATCCGATCACTGATAAAAAGGACCTATGAGGGCTGAAAATACTAATTCATATCACCAGGCCAAACCAGTTTGAACGCGGCCTTGAACGCTGACACATCGGGCCCAATATAATTGGCATAATACATACCACCACCCAGGCTGTTCCACAAACCAACAACCTCCAGGCACTCATTTCTGGGAGCCAGGACTTATTTTTCATTATTGCACTTTGCCACAGAGCAAACGAAAAGCAGATAAGGAGAATGGAGGGAAGATAGAAAGACAGTGACAAAGGGAGATAGAAAAGATGAAAAAGAACCTGAAAAATTGAGAAAAGAAGACAGGAAGTGGAGAGTAGTGGAGGAAAGAGGCATGAGGTGGAATCAAAATAAGGCAGCCTTGGTATTTGTCAGTCCTAGCATTTGGGCTCCTAAAAAAATGTATCCCCTTGTCAGCGCGAAGGATTCTCAGAAACAGTACCCCCCAGAAGCCCACCTTCTGGCAGCTCTGTCTCTGACAATAATATGAATAGAGGAACCGAGTGACCCAACGGGGGGGGAATTAAAGTAGGTACATCAGGGAAGTAGACCTGAAAGAGAAAAACAACCAACCACAACACTATGTGCCAATGTGCAATTTGCAAGGCATCATTCAATCAATCAAAGTCTTTATTTCACAGTGTTTCCACAGCATATAAAGTACACAGGATAAAAACAGTAATACAAATATAAGATCGAATTCATTAATAAGACATATTACAATCTATAAAAACACTTTTACAAAATTGAAAACAGTAGCTAACATTTGGTGCTAAAATTGGTGCTTTAAAAAAGTACATAATGCCCCTCTGACTTCTAAATAAATCATATAATATTCAACCACTAGATATCATTCAAGTAATATCAGCAGTAAATAATTTGTAAGGTAATTATATTATCCGCACAGCTGTCCATGGAGAAATAACATCAAATCATATTTATCAGAACTGCTACATGTACATAAAGGTTGGCTGATAATAAATCTGCTACCTGCAGATCAATATACACTTGAGGGTGTTTAAGAACTAATCATGAGGAGCGTGTGACCAGAACGTGCCTCTAACGGAATCAACTGTTGACCAAACATAATAATATTTACAATAATCAATGTGTGTACCTGATACAACAATTCATCTGGATACCCCCATAGGACCATACTGCATCTCAAAAGTACGTAAGTATAATACAGCAGCGTGAGAAATATCACTCTCTATAAAGTAACCAGGCTTCAACCCATGTGTGTGACCCGGAAGCAGAGAGTGCAATGAAGAAACGCCACAGTGTTTGGTGCCAGTCTGTTATGTGTAATTCTCAGGAGCCACAAATTCCGAACGGCCCTTATGAGTAACACAGCAGGAGAGCGGAGCGCACACTCCCGAAATACACAAAGGCGAGCGAGAACAAACGCCCCAACCACGGTACCAACAGGCCGGCGACTGTGGAGAGGAAACGTCCAAATAACTTCCTTTGGCAGTACGGCATGAAGGAAGGAACACTCCTACACTACAGCGACACCTGCTGAAGGGCAACAAGCACAGGCAGATCTTACCGCCCAACCAGGAAGACGGAGAACAGAAACTCACAGCAATAGCAGGCACCGGCCACGGTGATTCCCTGGGTTAAATTCAGTTTGTATATGGCCGCCAAACCACTGTGGTCTCGCAAGATCTCGCCACTCTGGGATTTCTACCATCACCATGACGGGCATCTTGTAGAGTAGAAGAACATGCATAATCTGGTGCCTTCCAGCATTTCCACCAATGGCGAGTCCCATGTACATGGCGTTTTCACATAGTCCATGCCCTTCTTCTTCAGAGCACAATGCAGGATGGGCTACAGTACCGCAAACCCTGACACCCCTGCATTTATTCATTTTTTTAATTTACAAAATAAGCACGATATATGAGACCAGACACCTCTCTGCTTTCCTGCTAACTTGTGACGAATCAAGTCTCTCTCCACTACACAGGTAGAAATTCCGACAAACCCTAATTCCATTTTTTGATTTGATTTGAATAAAATTTATAGAGTGCAACAAATGCCCGTAGTCATCAAGGCACTGAAATTATGGTGGTCCTATCAACCTGGAGACAACTTCGCGTGTATACAAAGAAGGCTAAAAAGATCACCCTACAAAGTGAACAAACAGGTCTTTAGAGATTTTCTGAAGAGAGAATGCATTTTAATACTAGTCAGGTGATGAGAGAGCGATTCCACAGTCTAGCTGCAGCAAACAAGAAACCTCTGCCTCTCCATCAATTCTTCTGGACTGTGGACACAGTAACAAGATTGAGATGGGCTGACCGAAGATTTATTCTAGGCGAATAACAATGGAACATTGCCTTAATTCCTTCCGGGCTGGTGTGGTAGAGGGCCTTGTGTACAATACAGAGGGCCTTGAACATAATATGCTTTTTTATAGGCAGCCAGTGTAGATCAAATAGTCTTTTGGACACTGACTGACGTTTAGGAATGTCCAGGATGATCATAGCCAACATATTCTGCATTAGCTGAAGTGAGGCTTGGGTGCTATTGTTAGTGCCCAGGTAAAGCACATCACAGTAGTCAATTCTTGACATGACCAGCGCCAGACCAGCGTGTTTCTGTGCTGACAAGGAAATAAACAGATGGATTTTTTTTCAACATTCTTATAAGCCAGAGACAGGTTGACGTAGTGCGCTTGGCCTGGCCATCCAAAGACAGTTCACTGTACAAAATTACCCCAAGATTTTTGGCCTTTTTAGTTGGAACAGGTAAGGTAGCCAATGTGTCTTGCCACCAGTTGTTGTTCCAAAAACTAACACCTCGGTCTTTTCCCCATTGAGCTTGAGGACGTTTCTGTCCATCTGCCCTTCTACTGCTGTTTTACAAAGATTGAAGTTGGCTGTGGTAGCTGCCTTATTTTTGGGAATCGACACAATGATTTGGGTGTCATCGGCATACGAGACCACGTGTAGCCCGTAGGAGCAGATGATCCTGGCAAGTGGAGAGACATAGAGGTTGAAAAGCGTGGGGCTCAAAGATGAGCCCTGCAGTACCCCAGATGGGAGGGAGAACAAATCAAACTGGAATTGGTTCACTGACACACTTTGGGATCTATCCCTAAGCAAGTAAGACAGTAGTTTTAAAGCCTGATCTGTAATGCCCATTTCCTGAAGGCGTTTGATCAACAGGGATGGGGAGATGGTATCAAAGGCCACGGTCAGATCCAACAGGATCAGAGCCGTGCCTTACCCTTCATCCACTAGCCGCCTAATAAAGTCCGTGGCCACCACCAGAGCAGTCTCAGTTCCATGATGTTTCCCGAACCTGAACTGCGACCTGTCCAGCCTTCTTTGTTCTTCCACAAATGCCGTCAAGTGGCAGTTAAACTGTCTTTCCAAGATCTCAGCTGGTAGTGAGAGTAAAGAGATGGGACGGAAATTTTTCAGATCCGTAAGATCCAGATTAGGCTTCTTCAGAAGAGGCTTCACCACTGCTTCCTTCGCCAACCGCGGGAAGGTCCCAGAAGAGATGACTTTATTCGTCATATATGAAAGTGGGTGTGCCACCACGCCGGCCACCATTTACAGGATATTTGGTGCACATGGTTCAAGGGGAGACCCTGGCCTGGTGTTCAGGATGTGAATCTCCACAAGCTCAGGGGGAGTGAAGGGAAAACCTTCAACACATTTGCCATAGTATCCTCTGACTCCCGAGGTTTAACCAGTTCACCCTGACCCTCTGTACTCGAAGCCCACAGCATTTCGTCTTTAGATTCGAGCTCTTTGTAGATGTTGGTTATTTTAAGTTGGAATAAATCGGCGGCTGCAGAGCTCCTGAGAGTCCTCAAGTTCCCCAGCGGTTGGGGGGGTGCGGGGGGGATCAGGGGGATGTAGATATCTGCTGCACAATTTTGAAGAGCTCTTTAGAGGAGTTAGTTGCTTCCATGCCGCGCACAGCTTGTTCAGCAGCTGCACCCATGCTTAGCATCCAGAAGATTCCCGATCTGACTGACCCCAAAGATCGCAGAACTGTTTCCAAGCCGCCTTTCGCAGCCTAGCTTATAGAGCAGGTAGTAAGACTCAACCCCAAGCCTTCTTCAATCTCTGGCATGCTATACTCCACCAATTCAAAGGCATGGTCTCAGGATTTCGTACTATAATGTAACAACTTTTGGATATAGCTCTCAACTCCCCATCATTCAGAGGGTGTCACTCTCCTTGGACTCGTCTTCACCGGCCAAACAAGCGAAATGCTTCTCATAGACTTAAATAGTAGCTCCCGTCCTGGAAACCTTCCTAACCCTCCATTATTTATTTTGGTCCTATTGATTACAGTGGGCTCATCCTCCAAAATCCACTCAATCTCTTTCTCCTTGGAGACTTGAAAGGTTGAGGCATGCTTACAATGTGGACAGGAGACCGAGGTGCCACTGCCCTACTCCTTTCAGACCTGGCCACAGTGTTGGACACTGTCAAACACAAACGCCTCGCCGCTTGTGCAGTGACTCGAAACCCCATTAGCTCCTTCTAACGCAGGCCACCAACTCCCCATCACTTCCAAAAACTCGCCAACTCTCTTGTGGAGTTCCTCGTGGACACTTTCGCTTTCATCCCCTTCAACATTTACCTCTGTCCCCTATCCTCACTCATGAGATCCTTTGCCTCAGCCTATTAATAATACATGAATTATGTTCAAATCCTTGACACATTATACCAAAATCCCTCCAACATGACTACCAAACTGCCCAATTACTCAAAGGCAGTTACCACTAGCATGCCAAGAAACTGCCTCAGGCTTTATGGGAGTAAACCTGAGGTATAATAAGTATGCAAACCTGTGGCTCCCTGCAACCGCCTCTATCCCAATCGCAATCTGCTATTCATTGCCTCAAGTTTACATCTCTTCCTCAGAAACACTGTTGGTGCCCTCTCCTCTGTTTCCTAAATGACATCTGTGGTGATGAGTTGGGCTAGTAAAACTCACGGGCGGATGTCACAGACCTAATAATAATGCTTTATGTGCAGCCCATTCCCAGTAGGCTGCACCCACTGCTCCTGAATGGTTTCCCGTAGATATTTTCTTGTCTGGTGGTGCAATGGTTGCTCATCTGCTTCTCCAGGGTGTAGGCCTTATACTATCCCTCTGGATGTTTAACTGTGCCTCCAGTTGGTGGCTTTTCTATTCCTGGGTCGATTTGCTGTAGCTTTCTCCTGTAGCTTTAACTATCTGGCTACTTAACCGTTTCTCCAGAGAATAGGCTGCTGACGCGGCTGGGTAGGTTTCATGTGCTTTTCTCTGACTACTTAACCATTGCTCGAGAGTTTGGGTTTCTGTCGCTCCTGGATAGACTTTGTATAGTTCTTTCTGGCTGCTTAACTGGGCCTCCAGAGAGTGGGATTGTCTCACTCTTGGATGGAGACTTTGTAGTTCTCTGGCTGCTTAATTGTGCCTCGAGAGTTTGAACTTCTCTCTCTCCTAGGCAGACTTTGTATAGTTTCTCTGGTTGCCTAACCATGCCTCGAGAGTTCGGCCTTCTGTGGCTCTTGGGTAGACTTAGTATAGTTTCTCTGGTTGCCTAACCATGCCTCGAGTGTTCGGCCTTCGGTGGCTCTTGGGTAGACTTTGTATAGTTTTGTCACCCCGAGTGGGACGGGTATGCCCAGACGTGGGTCCCGTGCTCTCCATGCCACTGGAGTCTAGCTATCCTGGCTGATGAGGGCTGAAAGCCCGAAACCGGTCCTAGGATGCTTGTTTCCAGTCCAGGGAGGACCTGGCCTGGCAGTTCGGGCTGGACTGTTCCCATTGGGTGCAGGGTCAAGACTGATTTGCATATGACTGGGTCCAAACTGGAATGGCATGGTGAGCAAAAAACCGATGGATTTTGGCCCAGATCTCTGTACTGGGGTGAATGTACGACATTGTTCTGCATTCTGTCCATCAATTGTTGTTTTTGCTTTTGTCTGGTTGCCTAACCATGCCTCGAGAGTTTGGGCTTCTGTGGCTCTTGGGTAGACTTTGTATAGTTTCTCTGGTTGCCTAACCATGCCTCGAGAGTTTGGGCTTTTGTGGCTCTTGGGTAGACTTTGTATAGTTTCTCTGGTTGCCTAACCATGCCTCAAGAGTTTGGGCTTCTGCGGCTCTTGGGTTGACTTTGTATAGTTTCTCTGGTTGCCTAACCATGCCTCGAGAGTTTGGCCTTCTGCGGTTCTTGGGTAGACTTTGTATAGTTTCTCTGGTTGCCTAACCATGCCACGAGAGTGTGGCCTTCTGTGGCTCTTGGGTAGACTTTGTATAGTTTTCTCTGGTTGCCTAACCATGCCTCCAGAGGTTGGGCTTTTTTCACTCCTGGGTAACATGTATAGTATATCACCTTTGGCTTACTGATCCACTTAAGTGGTGGCTGCAAACCTGCATATACTCTTGTGTTCTCCACAACACCTCGCGCTTAAGCACATCCACAACACGGCACCACGTTTTCAGCACTTTTCCAAACCTCTTGCACCTCAGACTACTTATTCGTATGGGTCGATCTACAGCCTACATCTTTTTCAATGATGCACGCCAAAAGGGCGTACAAGAACCCAATGCAAATCAGAGCGCTTTGTGATCCTATTAGGGGTACGAAGCGCTATGTAATGATGCAATGCAACACAACACGAGAGCCAGGCTCCTCCTCCTTCAAAAAACGCCTACATCACTAGCAGCCTTGACGTCTGGCACAGGCTCACAGTCACAAGTTCAAGATACTTTGCATGGCACATCAGGTCGTGGCCCTCTCCCCCTCTCTCGAAAGTCAAGCAGCACACCCCCGCCAAGAAGCTACCACAAAATGTCAGAAGCATGCGCGGCCGTGTGGCCTTTCCAAGGCCCCGGAGACGTGACCTTTCAGACTGTCTCATTAGTTACCATAGCAACCCTTTGACGCTTTCACTGCTGCTAACACCCCCTTGGTAGCGGAAGGCATGCTTAATAATTAAGTTAACATACTATGATTATTATTTTCATTCCTATCATATGAGGGCACAGCACGTTGGGTGGGGAGGCTGTAGCTCCTCAGTCACCGCAGGACTTTGCAAAGCCAACTGCGCTGGTTGCTCGGCAACTGTCTTCGAGCATCCTTGCATCCGATGCCTAGCGACTAGTGGAGGAATAAGGCGGCCTTGGACCACAGGAGAAGAAAGGCGTGATAGGGACTGGGCGGGAGGCTGGTACTACGGAGATCCATCCTATACTAAGTCTGTTGGGGGAGGGGAGGAGGTGGAAGCTTACCTCGCCGACTTCCATGCTATACCTGTGGTTTGTGATGGAAGTTTGCAATACAGATGTCATTGTTCTTTGTGTTAGAAGCTTGCACTGCGGACATCCGTGCTGTACCTGCTCTGATTTTTGGAAGCTCGCACTGCTGCCGACTGCTGTGTGTGGTGGGATCTTTCACTGTGGACATCCATGGTGTACCTGCTTTGTTTGGTGGAAGCTTGCACTGCTGCTGACTGCTGTGTGTGGTGGGATCTTCAAGCGTGGACGTACGTGCTGTACCTGTTCTGTTTGGTGGAAGCTTGCACTGCTGCTGTGTGTTGTGGGATCTTCAAGCGTGGACGTACGTGCTGTACCTGCTCTGATTTTTGGAAGCTTGCACTGCTGCTGACTGCTGTGTGTGGTGGGATCTTCAAGCGTGGACGTACGTGCTGTACCTGCTCTGTTTGGTGGAAGCTCGCACTGCTGCTGGCTGCTGTGTGTGGTCTGTGGTGGGATCTTCAAGCGTGGACGTACGTGCTGTACCTGCTTTGTTTGGTAGAAGCTTGCACTGCTGCTGTGTGTGGTGGGATCTTTAACCATGGCCGTCCGTGCTGTACCTGCTTTGTTTGGTGGAAGCTTGCACTGCTGCTGACTGCTGTGTGTGGTGGGCTCTTCAAGCGTGGACATCCGTGCTGTACCTGCTTTGTTTGGTGGAAGCTCGCACTGCTGCTGACTGCTGTGTGTGGTGGAATCTTCAAGCGTGGACGTACGTGCTGTACCTGCTTTGTTTGGTGGAAGCTTGCACTGCTGCTGACTGCTGTGTGTGGTGGAATCTTCAAGCGTGGCCGTCCCTGCTGTACCTGCTCTGTTTGGTGGAAGCTTGCACTGTTGCTGACTGCTGTGTGTGGTGGGATCTTTAACTGTGGCCGTACGTGCTGTACCTGCTCTGTTTGGTGGAAGCTTGCACTGCTGCTGACTGCTGTGTGTGGTGGGATCTTCAAGCGTGGACGTACGTGCTGTACCTGCTTTGTTTGGTGGAAGCTTGCACTCCTGCGGACTGCTGTGTGTGGTGAGACCTTGCTCTGTAGAAGTCCATGCAGCTCTTGTTCAGTCTGTAGTAGAATCTTGCTCAGCACAGACCCATGCTTTACCTGCTCAGTGTGAGGGCAGTCTGCACAGTGGTTATCTAATAAGCGGTACCTTTCCTGTGTGGTGGACGCTTGCACTGTGGCGAGCCATGCTGTGACTACTCCTTGTGTGATGGAAGCATGCACTTTAGAGATCCGTGCTCTACTTGCCATGTATGAAGAAATATTGAGTGGCAGAGAACCATGCTGTATCACATTTCTGTGCAAGGGAGCTTCTACTGTGGCAATCCATGCTGTGATTGTTTTGTGTGTGAGGGAAGCTTACACTGCATATATCCATGCTGTACCTGTTCTCTGTGTGATATAACCTTGTCATGTTCTGCTGGAATTTATAATAATATTGTTTGTGTATAGCACTTCGTGTCGCACTTGATCTGTTTCTAAGCTCTGAAAATAACAGGCGTTGCTGTTACCCAATTTAATGTTGATGGGTTTACTGATCTGGAGCATGGCAGGCTGACACTGTCAATCACTGCATGTTTACAGCAAAGAACGTGCCACACACTGAGCTGTCCCTCATGCTGTACATGGGCCATGTGTGTGCATGAAGCTCACAGTGTTGTTCTGTCATATGGGGATTGATTGATGAGTTATGTCATGAGTAAATTATAGAATTTATGAATGTTTACACGTAACATTGTTACGGTTTTAATTAACCAAACAATAAAGCAGTGTTGTTCTGTGTATGAGAGAACCTTCCACGGCTGCTGCCTGTGTTGCGCCTGTTCTCCATGACACATAGACTTACTCTGCTGCCGCTGTACCATTCGCTGGACGGCTCCTGCTTGTGGATTACCTGTTCCGAGTGTGAGGGAAGCTTGCCCTGCAGATCCCAGTGCTATATATACCTGGTTCACGGGCGATGAATATTTTACTGTTGTTTCTATCTGTGTTGTATCATTTGTGTGGTGGAGGTGGTCTTGCACTTTTTGTGCATATACTCTGTGTGGGAGAGGGTTATCTATGCCTGCGTGGGAGAAATGGGGAAGCTTGCACAGTTTTGCCCGTGCTGCACCTGTTGATCTCCTCTGCTTCTGATGGAAGCGTGCTCTGTTTCTGCCAGTCCTCTGTCTGTTGTGCTGTCATTCTGGAACCTTGCACAGTTTTGCATGGGCTGCACCTCTCCACTGCACGTGATGAAACTTTGCCCTTTTTCTGTCCCTGGTCTATCTTTTGTGTGAGCAGAGCTTTCAGTGTTTTGTCCAGCCTTGACTTGTTCACTGTGTGTAAGAAGCTTTCACTCTTTCTGCCTATGCTGTACCTGATTACACCTGTGCATGCTGTGGATTCTTGCACTGTTTCTACCCACCCTGTACCTATTCTGAGAGCTTGCACTGCTGTTACTCTGCGCTATTTGTGTTTTGTGGGTGAGGGAAGTTTGCTGTACTTCTGCCCATTGCTGTGCCTGCCCTTTACCAGTTAAGGAAGTTTGCACTGCTTCTGCTCTTACTGCCCTTGAACAGTGTATGTGAGCAAAGCCAGCACTGGTTCTGCCTATGAACTCTGTTCAATAAAAAAGATGCTTGGACTGTTTTGCCCACGCTGCACATGATCCATCGGTGATGGAAGCTTGTACTTGCAGATGCCTGTGCTTTATTTTGGTGACTGAAAGAAGATTGCAGTCCTGCTGTCTTTGCTGTATTTTTTGTGTGTTGAATATTCACTATAGTTTTCATCCAGTGTTTGTACGTAAGGGATGCTGGACTGCTGCAGTCCCTGTTCCATGTGTGATGAAAGTTTACAGTTCCTGGTGCGAGTGGTGTACCTGTCTTGTTCATGTGGTGGAAGCTTGCCCTGTTTCTGCCCCTTCACTTGCTGTTCCTGATTGAGAGACGTGTGAAATGTTTCTGCCCTTGCGGTACCTGGTGCACTGTATGTGTGGGGCTTGCTCAGCTGCTATCCTTCCTCTACATGTTTTGTGTGCGATGAAAGCATGCACTTTTTTGTGCTGGCCATGTGTATGTGAGCGAAGCCTGCACAGGTTCTGACAATGCTCTCTATTCACTGTCAGTGACGCTTCCAACCATTATCCTGAGCTAGCACTTTTTCCTACCCTTGCTGCACTTGTCCTCTGCGTGTGATGGAAGCTTGTACTGGCTCTGACAGTGCTGCACCTGTGTATGTGAGGGAAGCTTGCACAGTTTCGGACCTTTCTTTATTCTGTGTGTGAGGGAAGCTTGCTCTGATGCTGCTGCACTGTACCTGCTCTTCATGTGAGGGAAGCTTGCTCTGCTGGGTTTGTTGTGCTTGTTCTGGATGAGAGGGAAGCCTGCTCTGCTGCTGTTCTGCCTGCTGTACCTGCTCTGCATGTGAGGGGTGCTTGCTCTGCTGGGTTTGCTGTACCTGTTCTCTGTGAGAGGGAAGCTTGCTCTGCTGCTGTTCTGCATGCTGAACCTGTTCTCAGTGAGACGGAAGCTTGCTCTGCTGCTGGTCTGCTTTCTACACCTCTTGTCTGTGAGAGGGGAGCAAGATCTGCTTGCTGTACTTCTTCCCTGTGAGAGGGAATGTTGCTCTGCTAGCTGTCCCAGTTCTCTGTAAGAGGGAAGCTTGCTCTGCTGCTGGTCTGCTTGCTGTACGTGTTCTCTATAAGAGAGAATATTGTTCTGCTTAATGAACCTGTTCTCTGTGAGAGGGAAGCTTGCTTTGCTGCTTTTCTGCTTGCTGCACCTGGTCTGCATGTGAGGGACGCTTGCTCTGTTGCTGCTCTGCTTGCTGTACCTGTTCTCTGTGAGATGGAAGCTTGCTGTACTACTGTTCTGCTTGTTGTACCTGGTCTGCATTTTAGGGAAGCTTGCTCTGCTGGGTATGATGTAGCTGTTCTCAATGAGAGAGACACTTGCTCTGCTGCTGTTCTGCATGGTGTACCTGTTCTCTATGAGAGAGAAGCTTACTCTGAATCTGATCTGCTTGACGTACCTGTTCTCTGTGAGATGGAAGCTTGCTGTACTACTGTTCTGCTTGTTGTACCTGGTCTGCATTTTAGGGAAGCTTGCTCTGCTGGGTATGATGTAGCTGTTCTCAATGAGAGAGAAGCTTGCTCTGAATCTGATCTGCTTGACGTACCTGATCTCTGTGAGAGGGAAGTTTGTTCTGCTGCTGGGCTGCTTGCTGTACCTGTTCTCTCTGAGAGGGACACTTGCTCTGCCGCTGTTCTGCTTGCTTTACCTTTTCTCTGTAAGAGGGAAGCTTGGGCTGCTGCTGGCCTGCTTGCTGTACCTGTTCTCTGTAAGAGGGAAGCTTGGTCTGCTGCTTTTCTGCTTTCCGTACCTGTTCTGCATGTGAGAGAAGCTTGCTCTGCTGCTGGTGTGCTTGCGTTATCTGTTCTCTGTAAGAGAGAAGCTTTGTTTGCTGCTGTTCTTCTTGCTGTACCCGTTCTCTGTAAGAGGGAAGCTTGCTCAGCTGCTGTTCTGCTTGCTGTACCTGTTCTGCATGTGAGGTAAGCTTGCTCTGCTGGATATGCTGTACCTGTCCTCTTTGACAGGGTATTCTGCTGGTCCACTTGCTGTACCCTTTCTGCATGTGAGAGAAGCTTGCTCTGTTGCTGGTCTGCTTGCTGTACCTGTTCTCTGTAAGAGGGAGGCTTGGTCTGCTGCTGTTCTGCTTGCTGTACCTGTTCTCTGTAAGAGGGAGGCTTGGTCTCTTGCTGGTCTGCTTGCTGTACCTGTTCTGCATGTGAGGGAAGCTTGGTCTGCTGCTGGTCTTCTTGCTGTACCTGTTCTGCATGTGAGGGAAGCTTGATCTGCTGGATATGCTGTACCTGTCCTCTTTGAGAGGCTTTGCTGCTGGTCCGCTTGCTGTACCTGTTCTCTGTGAGAGGGAAACTTGGTCTGTTGCTGGTATGCTTGCCATATCTGTCTGCTCTGCATGTGAGGGAAGCTTGCTCTGCTGGGTTTGCTGTACCTGTTCTCTTTGAGAGGCTGTGCTGCGGGTCTGCTTGCTGTACCTGTTCTCTGTAAGAGGGAGGCTTGGTCTCTTGCTGGTCTGCTTGCTGTACCTGTTCTGCATGTGAGGGAAGCTTGGTCTGCTGCTGGTCTTCTTGCTGTACCTGTTCTGCATGTGAGGGAAGCTTGATCTGCTGGATATGCTGTACCTGTCCTCTTTGAGAGGCTTTGCTGCTGGTCCGCTTGCTGTACCTGTTCTCTGTGAGAGGGAAACTTGGTCTGTTGCTGGTATGCTTGCCATACCTGTCTGTTCTGCATGTGAGGGAAGCTTGCTCTGCTGGGATTGCTGTGCCTGTTCTCTTTGCGAAGCTGTGCTGCTGGTCTACTTGCTGTACCTGTTCTGCATGTGAGGGACGCTTGCTCTGCTGGGTTTGCTGTACCTGTTCTCTGAAAGGTTCTGCTGCTGGTCTGCTTGCTGTACCTGTTCTGCATGTGAGGGAAGCTTGCTCTGCTGGGTTTGCTGTACCTGTTCTCTTTGAGTGACTGTGCTGCTGGTCTGCTTGCTGTACCTGTTCTGCATGTGAGGGAAGCTTGCTCTGCTGGGTTTGCTGTACCTGTTCTCTTTGAGTGACTGTCCTGCTGGTCTGCTTGCTGTACCTGTTCTGCATGTGAGGGAAGCTTGCTCTGCTGGGTTTGCTGTACCTGTTCTCTGAAAGGCTCTGCTGCTGGTATGCTGGTCTGCTTGCTGTACCTGTTCTGCATGTGAGGGAAGCTTGCTCTGCTGGGTTTGCTGTACCTGTTCTCTTTGAGTGACTGTGCTGCTGGTCTGCTTGCTGTACCTGTTCTGCATGTGAGGGAAGCTTGCTCTGCTGGGTTTGCTGTACCTGTTCTCTTTGAGAGACTGTGCTGCTGGTCTGCTTGCTGTACCTGTTCTGTATGTGAGGGAAGCTTGCTCTGCTGGGTTTGCTGTGCCTGTTTTCTTTGAGAGGCTGTGCTGCTGGTCTCCTTGCTGCACCTGGTCTGTATCATTCGGAAGCTACTTCTGCTCATGCATGCCGGTTGAACAAAAGAGGGAGACTGCACTCTCCTGCTGAAAGCAATCTCTCCAGAGCGTCTCTTAATCAGCGCCGCAGCAGTAATTGGAAAGGGTATTTGTTCCAAATGAGGGGACGGGGTGGGAAACGGCTAAACTCGCCTGGGGAAATTAACTCCGAAATTGAAATCTCAGGCTGGTGGTGTCACTTTGCTGAAAGAAGCAGAGCTTCTAGTGATCTGCCCATGAGGCTAGGCTTAGTCACCCGCCTGGTGCCTTCACGTGGAGCATCGTCGCGCAGCCAGATTCCTTCTAAATTATGCGCAGGGCCACTGGAATTAGGAGACGCTGCAGCTTTTTACCCACAGTTATGGATTTACATATAATCCATTATCTGTTGCATAACCTGCAGATTTGAACAAAAAAATTGTTTCTAGCTCAAACGTATCAAATGTTGCAACAAGTGTTTCCGCATAGTGGAAGAAAGCCCCTTGCAAAAGTTGGCTGGTCACAATGGCTGTCGGCATGGTTAGCGGGTCGCGGGGCGGGGTGCGGGGTGTCCCGGTAGGGGGGGTTGCGGGGGTCGTGCAGGGGGGGATAAAAAAAAAGAAACTTACCTTGCCATAGCGGAGAATCCGCCACTGGCTGGTCATCTTTCTGTTGCTTGTTGCTGTATTTGGTTGTTAAACTGCTACTAATGAGGTGAAATCTTTGCCCAGATAGCGTTACCACGAGGAAAAATGACAAAATAATGAAGTAATATGTTAAAACAATGTGACTCATTACGCTGCATAATTTGCCTTTTTCTGGCCGCAATATTTAGTCCGCATTGCTGTATAATCAGGTTGCCCCTGTGGCATAATTCCAAAAGGCCCGAGTTTTCCGTGATGGCAATCCATTCTTTATTCTCATAGCTGGCTTCCCTCTTCCCTCAAATTCTTTTCATAATGTCATGAGAGTTGGGGGATAAAATCTTCTATTTAGCTCCACCTATTATCAATTATTAACTTTACAACAAACCCGCTGGGCAGCGTGCAAACGAATATCCCGGGTAGTACATGAGCACTAAAGATTGGTGAAATCATGAAACACATTCCTCGTGAAACATGCGAAACTTTTACAAAAATGAAGCGTCTCATTGTGGGAGGGCTGGGCGGAAAAAGAAGCGAGGAGGCTGAATGTATTTCTTAATGGTGGAATCCTTTATTATCTTTAGGGCATTCAACTTATGAGAACACGTCTCTTTTAAGAATGGGTCGCTCTTGAGTGGTTTTCTTTGACCTCTTCTTTGTTATTCTCTCTTTCAGCACACCCACTTCTATGAAGAAGGGGGTCACCCGGAGGCTCAAAAGAACAAAACACACAGCGGTACGTATGAGTACTTCCTTCAATAATAAAAGTTAGAAACCATCACCACACCCAGGTGCTGGTGGTTCTGTGGTCCGACTACCTCACTCTTAGTGAAAAGGGGCACATACAGTCTTGTTTACCCTTAGCGTTTTCCTCTCCCAGGGTTTCTTGCAAGGGTTACTCTTAAGGGTCTAAAGTGAGAGATCCCTGTCATTAGTCTATGGTTTTCTCCTCCTACCCGTTCCTTGGATTTCTATATTTTCCTTACATTTTACTATTAAATTATCTGTTTTCTAGTAAGATAAATTTGATTGTCCATCTCATACTCCTTTTTCCTCAGATTTATGGATATCTACACTTTTACGAATTAATATATTTAACTATTTCTACTGTAATTCCAATGCAATCCATGTTATGGTATTGCACCTTCTTGTATTGTTTTGTATTATATTTATAAAATGCTAATAAACAATTTCAACACAAAGGGACCCAGAGGTAATAACAAGAGAAAGAAAACAAATGTGCGGTTCAAATCACGCTTTAAGTGCCTAGAGCAGAACCTCCTTTACCTTAAAGAGTCCTGTGATAAATGAATGAAAACGTTAGGGGGCGCTCCTTTAACTCCAGGAGTTCTTTAATAAACAAATGAAGACGCTGTTTTAGTGAAGGGCCAAGATGACTTCAATTAGAATTCTTAATGGAGAGAAAAGAAGAGAGAAATAGGGCCCATGGGAGAGAAAGGAATACCCCATTACTCACACCCAGCTGTGAGCACCCTCCCGTGTCCCTGTTTTGTCCCAACTGCCCGTGTGAATATCCCCTCCCTCTTCTATGGCCACGTACCCGCGTCTGCCGAAACTCTCCTGAGTTGCGGCCACACATCAGCTCCCTCCGTGGGGGACCACCACTCTTCACTCCACGAGTCTGGGGCCACATCGGAGTTGGCGTCCTCCTGCAGCCGTGCAGCGTGGTCCTCTCGCGTTCTGCTTCCCGGTCTGTCTCTTCTCTCTCCACGTTCCTCTTGTTCCGGGTGGTTCTCTCCCCTTCCTTGGACAACTTCCTTTTCTCTGTCTGTCCGGGTTCGGGATTGGTTGGTTTCATACTGGCAAGAACCAGTCCTCCTTGGTGAGAATTACACAAAAATGCACAGCCAGGAAGTTGAGAAAATTGCACGAAAATACCCATATCACAACTGTAGGAAGGTACCCTTCTTGTATGGTCACCCCCTCCCCAACACACTTTTTTTCTCCAGTGCACTGGAGCCTGCTAACCAGGCCCCATTGCCGGTGCACTCTCTCTAAAATGTGGAGCACGAGAATTGGTAAACTCAATTAGCAAGGACTTTAACCCCTTATAAGTCCCTGGTAAGTGATACCATTGATACCCAGGGCATGGGAGTTAAATGCGTCACCTGGGCCTGCAGCACAGATTGTGCTACAGTAGTCCTGCTATTTCAGACTGCAGGAGCAGTGCAAACTGCTCCAACTCCACTTTGTCCTCACCATGAGTGGCAAGGTCCCAGCACTACCTTTAATATATGCCAGTCATCCCTAATTCGGTGTCCCGATCCAAGGAGGCAGGCTGTATTATTTTAAAGGTGTGGATATATAAGTGCAAGCTTATATGTCCCTGCAGTAGCCTCCTGCCACTAGGGGCTACTATAAGTGTTCAGGGGGCCATGGGATAACATGGGCTAGCAACTTGGCACCCCCAGGTTGCCAGCTCCATTATGGTCTCACTGAAACGTGTCAGGTTTGGTATCAAACAACTTGTCTCATCAAACCCGACTTTTTCCCAAAGTCGGATACCTTAGAGGTGGCACACTTGGTTGCACCCAGCCGTTCCTGTGCCCCGACTGTCAGCCTGCAGCTGCTGCTGCCAAGGCAGGAATCTGAACCCCTGCCAGGAGGTGTGAACGCTCCCAGGAGTCGGAAACAAAGGCCTGCCCGGGCGGGAGGTGTCACTTTTCTCCCTGAGAGGATGGCTAGTGAAGTGGCATATCAGAGCGGTGAGATTCAAAGCTCTCACCGCCTCTGATATGCAAGTAGGCTTCCTCCCAGAGGAGGAAAAGCCAACCCCCTGCCCCCGTGCCCTATGAGAGAGATAAAATTCAACTGACTTTCCGAGCATGGTCCTGGGACTCGCCTCACATTAACACCCAGTGGTTTCCATCAGGGGCGGCCAGCATGGCTCGCGGGTGGGGGGGACGGGCGCTGGCTGCTTTTAAATTTTTTTTTTTTAAAAAGTACCTTGCCGACGCCACCAGGTCCCGCGTCTTCTCTCCTGCTCGCCTGTGTTCGACTCCAGGTCGGAACAGGAAGCAGACAGCCAGGCTCCCACCCCATAGCCAATCACTACGCTGCAATGCTGCAAAAAAAGTTTTTACAAAACAATGTCTTAAGGGTAAAAAAAAATGTATACTGTCAATTAAAATATGAAGAGTAGAACAACGCAACCCTAGCCCACAGTTACAAATACCCTTCCTCGGCCCATAGCCTTAACTCTCTCACATGCCCAAAGTAAACAAAATTTAACCCCACCCAAAATCGTAACACTGCTGAGAACATAACAAGGTTGGGTAACCTAAAGGGTTAAGGAAAGACCGATTGAAGAACCCAAGAGTCTCTCAGGTAATCAGTTGACTATTTAGTAGGCAAGTACGTGAAATCTCTGCCCCTAGATATCAAGCTGCCCCCTTCCCTTGGGTTCCCTTTTCTAAAGGAACAGTGGTTCCACTACTTTTATAGCTCTGTATTTCACACAAGCCTGCCAGTTTTACCAGCTGATCTCTTACCCGCCTCACCCAGCTTAGGTCACTGATGCATACTTCACTGGCACACACAGCGCTGATACTTTTGTGTACACATTATAAAAACTTGGCCCGGCTTAGAACGTGTTTAGGCTAAACGTACACATCTTGTTATCAACAGCAAAATATTAGATCTGCTCACACTGCCTTCTACTCACAGCTCATAGAGCCCTGCAGTTTCTGGTTGGCGAGGACTCCTCGAAACTATTCAAGGAGGCAACAAGCGTAGTTGCAAAGCGTACACCATAACACGTATGCCTATTGGTAAAATTGTGTGAATTAGCAGTTGCCTCCTCGTAAGTATGTGCCAGATCCTGACATTCTTCAGAGGAGGAGGGTCCATTTTAGCACGAACATGGTTGTAGAAAGTGAAATATTTTGTCAAAATATTTAAAAATCACATTAAGTATACATCTGGCAGATTTTCCCTCCTAGGGCTTTACCAATTGACTCAATCTTTGGTTCTCACTATTTCCTCCCCCAAACTGCCTGGTCATCTGGTTCTAGCTGGCAGCCGCAGTGACAAAATTGCCCACATTGCCTGAAGACAAGACTGCTGGAAAGGAATCTAACGCTAAAATCCTTGTGGTCCTGGTTAAACATGGACTCCTGATATAATACAAATTCTGGTAAAACTATCCCCCGCCCCCCTTCTTTATGTCCAGTATTCATTCCTGGAAACCATCCTTTTGACCCCATACTTTCATTGCCAAAGGATCTCAGGTGGGCACCGCCTGGCCTCTGCCACAAAGCAAACACAAGGAGATGATGGACGGAGCGCTGAAACTTTTCAGACACTCACCCCCAGTCACAGATCTGGGTTGAATCCATCATCGTTCTTTAGCTCACTCCGCCACCCCAGTTCAGACCCAGCTCTATGCAAACCAGTCTTCTGCCACTAGGCAAACATTCCATAGCTTACTCAACTCACCACCAATATTTACAACAGCTTCAAATTAAATAAGACAGAAAAAACCGTACCTCCCTCACCAGGGTTGTATGTCAGGATATCAAAGTCAATAACATTAACCTGCACAAATAGCAACTCCAGAATATAGACTACCACTCTGTTGTCAAGCTAAGCATATTTAGGTAAGTGCCAATTTATTGTTCTTACTCGACATTGTTTTACCCTGATAATATTGTGATAGTCGACGCTGTGGATTAAATGTAAGTGTAGATCGATAGTAAAAGTTTGCTATTTTGATTCCTCAGCGGGGTACATACATGCAGCTGCTACGGTGTCATTTCAGACTCTGCCACTGACGGCGCCCAGTAACGGCCACCAACCTAGTCTGCAGTAGGGCTACCAAATGTTGATCCTTACAGGTTTATGTTTTAGGGGCAAACAAATTATAAAATTATTTGAGCAGAATATACCATCCGTTATATTCCTATGAAATGGATATCTCATTGAATTGATATTCATTCACACAATTGAAAAGAGGTTTTGTGGGCAAATAGTTTTAATCATATAAACACAGCACATATATTTTTCAGTCAACATATACATCCATAATTAAACAAGGTTTCAAAGAATTAAAGTAAGGAAATATGGAATTTATTTGCAAACCTTTTATGCACTAGTTTTCCTAAAATATCATACATAGTTACATCAGTTCAACACATTAAAGATTACTAAAGGTTATTATTACATGTGATCTGATTTATAGCTGTATACAGACAGAAGCTAAAAGATTATGGAATTGCTTGTGAATCAATCTGGTTTCTATTATTGACATTTAATTTCTTTTTTTCTTTTATTCGTGGATATCAACATTACTTTAAAAATTCCTTCAAACCAAAGATTGCTCCACGAACTTTCATCTAGACAAGGATGTGAAAATCTCTGAGGCAGAAAATTATGAGCATTTGTGTGTATCGCCCAAGTAAGCCGAATATAGGGCCTTCGTCAGGAGTAAACGTTAGCCTCTGTTCTGTTGCTTACTTCGCCTTTAGCACAAACATTTAAAACGTCTCATTCTTTATGGGCCTCTTCTGTTTGCAAGTTGGCAGAAAAGCTCATAACCAACACTATAAGAAAGATGGGTTGATAGGAAAGGGAAAGAATGATAGAAAGTTAAAAATAAGGAAAGGTGAAAGGAAGGGTGAATAAAAGGTAGGAAGGGTGATTGGAAGGATGGATTAATGAATGGTTGGATGAATAAGCAGACGAAAGGATAAGTGAATGGATAGGTGGATGGGCAGGTGAATGAATGGCAGAGTAAAGAGAAATTCAAGAGTATGGATTGATGAAAGGATTTATTGTTGGACAGGCAAGTCAAAGGATGTCTGTATTGGTGGATGGATGTATGGATGGATAGACTATGAATGTGTATACTGATGAATGGGTGGAACAGCCAATGGATGGATGGAATGGTGAAAGATTGAATGGTGGATGAAAGAATAAATGGATGGCAGAATGTTTAAGGTGAAATGGTGGTTATCAGGTGGATGGAAGGGTGAAAGGATGAATGGATAGGCGCTTGGATGGAAGAGACAAGGGCACTCTTGTGGGTAGCATTGGGCTCATTTGCTTGGTGTCACTGAAACTTTGGCTCAAAGTGGGGGTAACCTAGCTCCATTGGCTCAATCACGGCTTCGTCCCCTTTCATCACCATCAAGTCTACATCTACTCCAAGAAGACTGTCCTTACGTGGCTGTGTTGGTCAATGTTCCGACGCTTCCAGAATCCACAGATCAACTTAAAAACAAAGTGTGCCACTGGCTTACCCATTACACTAACTTCACTCTATCAGATTTTGCAAAACATATTGTTTGTGTGGAAAGTAGCCTGAGTTGACCCCTTGACCAAGGGTAACAAGGGGAACAGCATTGTAATAACCTGTAAGAAGCCCTCCCTTGCTAGGAGCCTACTGCAGTATGCGCCCATCAGACCCGCTGGTACTGATCGCACTGGACTTTTACCACTTGACTACTTTTATAGTCTTGCATCAGCAGCATGTTTGAGCACCGTTACAACATCCCCTATCACGCACAGAATTTATTCCATTGAAGAACCGTGTCTAGTTCTATGCTGATTTGAACCCTGTGGACGGCCTGGGTGATCTAGAAAGGCAACCTGCCCCCACCAATGATGGTGAAGCCCCCAGCTGTAGGTTCAATCCCAAGTAACGGCTCATCCACTAAACATCAGTGTAAGGGGAGTACTTATCATGAGTCCTTAGATATTGTCAGCTGGAATATTTCCGGCCTGGCCACCAAGATAACAGATAGGGATTGGATTTTCTTTATTAATAAATTTGACATAATCATACTTCAATAGACGTGGGCTTTGGTCACAACACCTTGTAGCTATTATAGCTAATTGTGGCTATTGTAGCTAAATAGAGCCTGCATGTCCGTCCCCCTCTGGCCACGCAAAGGGGGACTCTATTTAAATCCCCTTGAATTTTAAGATTGTGCCTATTCCCCTTGAGCATCCTGGGATAAATATTTTCTAGTTATATTGTTCCAGGAATTCTAATTTCTTCCTGATTAACTTTTATAATGAGGTTTCCTCGAGCCCTAAAAATGGGAATTTAGCCTATCTTTTTTCTGCTCTTAAGGTCCTTAGAGACCTTGGCCAGCAATTTCTTATTGTTTTGGGGGAAGGGGTGGATTTTAAATAAAAATTTGGCAATTTCCCGACTTTTTAGATCAGAATTTAGACTGTCGTTCAACCAAATTCCATACCAAGATGGTTTTGAGGGGTGCTGTGGTTCTCAAATATTTAATGGATTTTGATTTGTGGAATGTTCATGAAATAGTGGGGGATTTAGACATGCAACCTGCAACCTTACTGGGTGAGGTTTCAGGACAATAATTGACTGTGTTTGTTTCCAGAACAATAAGTGCATAGGTTCAGTAGGGGGGCACAAAGTGCCTTCAGTGATCATAATCCTAACGTTGTGGTACCCAGAACAAAACCCCACTTGATGCTCTTATAAAGGACAATGAGTTTAGGTTTTGTTGGAAGGGGAAAGACATCCCATTGGCTTTAAACAACCTGGTATTGACCAATCTGACCTTAATAAATGAGTGCCTGTCTGAAGATCATTATACAACACGCATTGGCATAGCCAATAGGTCTCGCTTTTGGGACCTTATACGTTTTTAGTTATGCAGCACAATATCCTTGGTGCAACAACATCAACTGTTGCATGGCTAAACACTTATAAGGTCCCAAAGGCGAGACCTATTGGCTATGCCAATGCTTGCTGAAAGAGGGAGCAGTCCTAAGAGTGGGCACAGAATTTAGCATAATTTGGTGAGGGTTCTTTCTGGTGGTATAAACATCAGCACCCTAAAGCATAGCTGTGGAAGCAGAGGGTATGGACAACTGGAACAGAAAACGAGTTTCATTTCATTATCTAGTTTAACGTTTTATTATCCTGGTTTTATATGTAGTACATAAATGACAAATGACTGAATGTAAAATAACATGGAACCTGAACATGCTGGAAAGAGTTTGGACCTCGTGCTCTTTGCTGCCCATGGTGACTGGTGTGAGTAGGACATGATCATGAGGTTAAACATGTGAAAGTTGGGGTGAGGTTGGAATAAAGGCTTTGAGACCCAAGAATACATAGCGTCAGTGCGGTTTGAGGGGTGTTGACAACATAAAGTATAACTGGGTGGAACGGGTAGGTAAATGAAGAGGGGTTTAGGTGTGAAGGATTTTGGGTAGATATATGTTACGCATTCGAATATTGATTAGGACAAATGGACAGAGGCTGTGCTGTTGCGAGCCTGGTGCGATTCTCCAAATGAACAGTGCCTTTTTTGCCTCATGTTTGCCCCCCTCACCCCCCGCTCATTTCGGAACTAAAAGATTTCATCGTGGAGATATGTTTTATGTATGTTTTTGCTCTATCAGTAGTTTTCCCGCAGATGGAAATTGTTCTTGAATTTATTAGAACGTGGAATTGCTATCGATAAAAAATAAAAACATAGATGAGAGCAGGGCGTTGCGGTTATATCAGATGCACTTCGTGGGACTGAATTCACAAGAATCCGAGGATGTAAGGAGGATGTAAGGAGGTAGAGGCTTTAAATGCACGCACAGTCCGTCCTAGCAAACACATTCTGCTCACAGTGGATTCAGAAAAGGCGTGTGAACACAATGAATCTAAAAAAACTAAGTAAGCACAAAAGAAAGTAGATAAACCCTTCTGCTGAAGCTGCAGTTCAGTTTACTTTCTCACGAGGGGAAGTATTAAAAGGGGCGATTATCTATAATGAGGACTGGAAGTTAGAACGGGGAGTGTGAAGGAAGGGGGGAGTACAAAAGTTAAAAAAATAACAACATGCAGTCACAAGTCGCCAGCAAACACACAACTCTTTTATCTGTATTTAGCACAGCTCTTGTTGCAACATCTGACGTATTCAGTACTGGCTCTACATGCCAACACTAAATGAAATTGCCACGAGGGAAGCTAGAATTAGTAGGAGAGAGAAATAAACCATCTCAGCATCCGGAGGTGTCACTAAAGCAGAAATGTCACCGGTGGCATTTACTTACTTAAAATCCCACCAGTAGATTGTAATTACTTCCAAGCAAATATTTTTGCATGTGCAGTTTTGTGGGCGCACCTTTAAAAGTTGGTCAACAGCCACACGTTTGCTAGTCATTTGGAATTGAATGTTATTGAAGGATGTTATTGCAGCATGTTTCCCACTTAAAAAAGTTTTAGCTATAGCATTGTGAAAAGCAGGAATAAATCTATTTTAACGGTGGGAGTTGGGAGGGAACATCTTTAGAAGTGGCAGAGGTTTCGGAGTGGCGGGTTCTTGAAAGGAAAAAATAAGTTTTAGTACAGAAACAAAAAACAGTCAAAAATGCATGTCACATCAAATTTTAGAAGCAGAAGTGTACACATGTGCAGAGTGACACAAATGTGAGTGTTCCTGTGATCGTCTGGCAGAAACAACTTCCAATGAGTATGGCAGAAATTCTTGTGAGTTGCTGAAGAGTCGGATATATATTAAACTGTAGGTGAGTTTAATGAACTAGGCTATTGTTAATATGAGCAATTTAACGTACTGTATGTTTCTACTGAAATACCTTCGGGTCGGGTTTGCGCTGTAAAAAAATGCAAACCAGGCGGCTCCTCACTTGGTGCCAATGTCGCTCAACATGAAATCTGTTCTGTCTCATCAGCAGGAACATCTAAGTTATTGGGGACTATTTGCAACTCAATACTCATCTAAAAAGAGCGCCCTCCATATACATTGGATAACGTTGCCTTCACCAAAATGCTGACCCCGTTATGCCTGTAATTAGCGTGGGGAGGAGGGGTCAGGCAGAACAGGGCAATGAAGAGGATCTGATGTAATGGCTGGAGCGAGCATCTTTGATGCGAGGGAACCGGTTTCGAGCCAGCGCTCCAATACCTTTGGAGTGCCGGTACAAAAGTAAAAAAAAAAAGTTTAAAAAAGCTGTGCACAAAACATGAAAGGAACAGGCAATTACTGAAAGCTACGGAAAAGCGTGTTTCCCATATTGGTTTCCCCACATCGTAATGTAATCCGAGCCGCACTTGGTTTTCAAAATATCAATGGAATGGAATGGTTTATTAACATCAAGGTATATTTTTGGGCGACTGGCGCGCAGCAAGACGTGCAGCCGCCATGACTGGTTGTTAAAAAAAAAAAAAAAAGTTGTTTGTGCGCTGTAAGGAAAACAAGCATTGGCCGCGCGGCCGTGCGAGACGCGCTCTGTGGTGGGGGAGGGGGGGAGGAGCGGGAGAGCAAGTGACGCGCGGCCGTGAAAGTGACACGGCCGCGCGGCCCCGAGAAGCGCTCTGTGGTGGGGGAGGAGCAAGTGAGATTAAAGCCAGATGGCGCCTGGAGCATGCGAGGAATGCGCGTTACTGTGCGCGTACTCGCATGCTCTAGGCCAGCCAAAAGTTGTGGTCGCATTTCTGCAAGCCCACTACAAAATGTCTCGCCCAGAGCCAGCGCTGAAGCGCTGGCTTTCAGGGCGAGACCTAAAAAGAACAATTGATGGACAGAATGCAGAACAATGCCATACATTTACCCCAGTACAGAGATCTGGGCCTAAATCCATCGTTTTTTTGCTCTCCATGCCATTCCAGTTTGAACCCAGCCATATGCAAGTCAGCCTAGACCCTGCGCCCAATGGGAACAGTCCAGCCCGAACTGCCAGGCCAGGTCCTCCCTGGACTGGAAACAAGCATCTTAGGACTGGTTTCAGAGTTTCACCCCTCATCAGCCAGGATAGCTTGACTCCAGTGGTATGGAGAGCACGGGACCCACGTCTGGGCATACCCGTCCCACTCAGGGTGACAAATGCAAAAAGAACAATTGATGGACAGAATGCAGAACAATGTCATACATTCACCCCAGTACAGAGATCTGGGTATAATCCATTGTTTTTTTGCTCCCCATGCCATTCCAGTTTGAACCCAGCCATATGCAAATCAGTCTTGACCCTGTGCCCAATGGGAACAGTCCAGCCCGAACTGCCAGGCCAGGTCCTCCCTTTGCCACTGGATTCAAGCTAGCCTGGCTGATGAGGGGTGTTACCCCGAAACCGGTCCCAGGATGCTTGTTTCTGGTTCAGGGAAGACCTGGCTTGGCAGTTTGGGCTGGACTGTTCCCATCAGGCACAGGGTTGCATTTAGCTGGGTCTGAACTGAGGTGGCGAAGTGAGCTAAAGAACGATGATGGATTCAACCCAGATCTGTGACTGGGGGTGTGTGTCTGAATAGTCTTAGCGCTCCGTCCATCAACTCCTTGTGTTTGCTTTGTTCGCTCTAAATAGACAGGGTATGCCCAGACGTAGGTCCCTTGCTCACTTTGACACTGGTTTCAAGCTAGCCTGGCTGATGAGCGGTACCCCGAAACCGATCACAGGATGCTTGTTTCTGGTTCAGGGACGACCTGGCTTGGCAGTTTGGGCTGGACTGTTCCCATGAGGCACAGGGTCAAGACTGATTTGCATTTAGCTGTGTCTGAACTGAGGTGGCGAAGTGAGCTAAAGAACGATGATGGATTCAACCCAGATCTGTGACTGGGGGTCAGTGTCTGAAAAGTTTCAGCGCTCCGTCCATCATCTCCTTGTGTTTGCTCTGTTCGCCCTAAGTTGGCAGGGTATGCCCAGACGTGGGTCCCTTGCTCACTTTGCCACTGGATTCCTTGTGTTTGCTCTGCTCCGAGAGCAGAGCAGCCCCGCCCACCCGCCCGCCAGTAAAGCAGCACAAACATAAAATGATAATAACTGAAAGTTATCATTTTATGTTTCCTCTTCTCGCACTGCTTGAAAGCAGTGGGGCGATGCTCCTCCGCCATAGCGGAGGATCCGCCACTGCAATGCCCACCTCTTACCTTGTCCATCTGAGCCATCTCACTGTCGTGGGAGAGAAGACTGCCTTAAAAGGCTTGTGGATGGCATTCCTCGGGGGGATGAAACTCATCTGTCATGCCCTAATAGGCGTTGATACCCTGACTACACACAATTTGGGGGCACTATTAAAAGCTGGATATGAGATCACCCTGGCATTACATTTTGTTCTCCCAGAAATGTGAAAGGTAACCCCATCCGTGTAAATTCTCTACCTGTAATATCCAAAGCCCTGACATCCAAGACTCTCCTACAGGAGATTAGACACAACAGTATGGCTAGCTTGCCTGAAAGCTCCTGTCTTGAGGGATATTTATTACTCCTCATGAAAGAAAAAGATGAAGTACTATTTTTACAACCCAAAGGGAGGAGTACCTGGGTTCTGGGGGAAGCGACAATCACATTCCCCTCATCAGCTTTCTTACTAGAGGACGTTCTCCTACTGGAGACTCACCTATTGGGATATGTCCCACCAAAATGGCTGATCAGGACATGTTCACTCATCCATAGGCCATTCCTTCTATGACCAAGAGAGACAAAAAATTCAGAATCTGCACTGTATTGAACCCCACAGGATCCACGTCCCTCTGCACACACCAACCCACCCATCTTGACCAGGAGGATTTGTATCGCTTAACTATTCCATCTGCCCAAATCCTGTCCCTCACGCCCATGTTGTTGCTTGCCCTGTTCATGCCACTCCCCACCGCATTGTTGCTTGCCCCATCCCTCCCAACCCCATCCCACATTGTTGCTTGCCCTGTCCCTCCCACCCTGCGTTGTTGCTGGATATTCCCGTGTTGTTGTTCAACAAAGTCTGGTGCTGGAGCCGAGGTCTAAGAGCCCCGCTGTGTCCTGAGTCTGCAGAAACGGCCTCCGGAAAGTCTGTTTGCTCCACTCAATTCCTCCAGAATAACAAGCTATAAGAGTTAATTTAATGCATCTGGGGCGCTGCCGGGGTGTAGGAACGCGCAATCAGGCATGCGCAGATCCCAAACCCCCCCACCCCCCCATCGTGTGTCTCAGCCCGGGCTGCTGCAGCTCGAGCTGCTGTGGGTTCGGCTAGGCAGTGTCTGGAGTCTTATTTCCGGCACGCCCGGGTTTTTCACAGGTCTTTAAAAGACCATTTGCATATTTACATACCTTTGTAATCTGGTTACCGAGGCTTATTTTTTTTTTCTGGTTCCATTACCCCCTGGGCCCCCACTCTGCCTCTTCCTTACATTTGTATTTTACATTTACTGCCCTAGTGTGAGAATGCATTTCATGAAAAGGAATATAAAGTAGGGTTGCCAAAAGAAAAATGCCAGCCATTTGTTGTTTAAAGGGCCTGCCAAGGCCTGGTCTTGACACTAAATAGGGTTATAAATAAAATAGTATGTATTCATTTGTAATGTGACTTTTCAATCTTTGTTCCTTTTAATTATCAGTCATGGATCATTCAGGCAGCCCTAGAACACAATTAAAAGTGCTTTCTATTTATATTTGCTTTTCGAAGTATGCACAGATAAGTGCTGAAAATACGGCTTTAGGTGACTGTTTATTTTTGTACCGTCTGGGACATCAAAATAATGAGCTGGCAACCATAACTAGCCCTGGCTAAGAGTGTTAGCCCCCTCGTTAGTTCGTTTTTAGTTGCGTCCCTGGCTGCTGTCCAGAATGCAGGGCAACATTGGCCACTTCGGACTGAACATTGTTAAAATGAGGCAACCCCAGTGGTCGAAGTGGGCGGGATCAGCAGGGCACGGTGTGCCCCTACTTCTTTAATTTAATAAGATCCGTTCCCCTGCGTTTTTATTTAAAAAATGCGTCCCAGGATGGCAGAAATAGCCATGGCCTATAGATAAGGCTCAGCGTTCGTGGCCGTTCTGGGACTGGCGGGGTGGGCAGAGGAGGAAAAGGACTCTGTCTTTTCCCTTTTTGCCCAGAGAAGACAAGGACCGTGGACACTTCTCCTGCTCTGCTACTGGCAGCAGCCCCCACGCACCCCCTCCTCTTTCTTCATCTTATTCCCTCTCTTTCTGTTTCACTCCTCCTCACTTGCTGAAAACAGTGACTTCAAGAAACGGTTCTTACCGTCTTTCCTCTCCTTTCGTTTATGTGTTCCCCTGTGAAATGGATCCAAAAACAGAAAAACACTTTTGCTGGAAATGTCTTTTTCTGATTTTTTTTAATTCCAAAGAGCAGCCTCGGGAAAGAGAGAAATAAAAGGTTCAAAATATGAAAAATAAATAAATAACTAACTACATAAAGCAAGACAGAGTAGTCACGAAGTGTCCAGAGTGATTTTATTCACACCCAAACCCATTAGCGCCACTTTATAGAGTTTGCCAGTGAAGCGCTACTTTTGTTTTCTCGTCTTTCTTTGAACAACATTGTTTTCCCCGGGTGGGGAAGTGCACCATTCCTGGAGGTACAGCAATACCTGGTTGATGGGTGAATTGGAAAACAAAATGTGTACCGCGCCTCTGTGTCCACGGATGTGGTCCATTTAAACCATACTGCTTACGTTTTGTAAGGATATAAGCAATGGACATTGAAACGGGTCCCTTCAGGGCCCTGTGGCCATGTCCTTAACTTTTCAGGTGAAAGCACTCACTGATTTCTGAATAATGAGTGTAAAAGCGTCAAGGTAACCATGTTGTTTGTTGTACCTTCTTACATTTCGCATACTTTACCTAATCTTGCATTCCCTATGAGTGTTTGCTTTTTCCAGAATGTTGTTACTTTTTTTTTTTAGGCAGTATATTACGCTTGTCTAGTGCATAATTTGAATTGAGTTGCACCCAGGTGTTTATAGTGGGGCACAATTGGGTTGTAGCTGAGCTGAAGGCAGTACAAGTTTCTCTCAGTGGGGCAGTAATGTGTTCAGTGGAGGAGAGGATGTGGCACTATGGCCAGAGTTGCCGAATTTGGAACTGGGGAACCAGGTTCAGCCTTCATGACCAGTCCACCAGACCACTTTCCTGAGGGAGCACATTCCCATGCTAGACCTTAGAAGGCCCTGCCAGACCTTAGAAGCCCTGATGTCTTAGCACCAGCAGGTGTACCCTGGTGGCAATTGTGGGTTAACCTTGAAGGCCTGTCTGTAAATCTGTCTGCAATGTGTGAATGCCGCACTTTGATGGAAATGCTGATGCTTTGTACACTGCCAAGTGTTGTAAAAAAATATATATATTTTTTAAAAACCTTGAAGGCCTGTCCACCAAAATCCATACTGAAGTTCACCTCCAGTCTTGCGGGAAGGACTATGAAGCAGCACACCCAAGAGCAACAGTGACTCTGTCACTGGGGTCCCAGGACCCTGGAGGCCAGTCTGCCTAACCCATTGGTACCTCCATTGGCCTTCTTTCAGCATTAGTAGCTGCAGCTCACCAGGGATCGGCAATGCAGGATTTGCACGCACACCAAACTAAGTTTGCAAACTTCACAGTCTCTCTGCTTCATGCACAAGCACTTTTAACATGTGCTGCCTGCTTTGGGGACACTGGAATTATGCAGCAATGGAGCACAAAATTATGCTGCTGTGTTGACTAAATTATGCAGCAAAAAAGGCTGCAGTGTAATGCAGTATATTTTCTGATACTTTAATATTTTGACATTTTTACACATACTAACAGTCTCTGCAAATATTTTGCCTTATTGGTACCAGTGTAACATACAAATACAGCAGTGAGAAAGGGGCCAGTCAACCTTTTCAAAGGGCCCTCCACTTCTCAGCAACACTAGTCACATTTTTTGCAACTTTTGATCCGTTTAAGCTACAAACAATTTATTAGTTAAAAGCGTCAGATTATGAAGCAGATGGTGTATTATGTGGCAAATATGGCAGAGCCATAATTATGTGGAAAACCTTTGCAAACTAGGATATTTTGCCATTCATGTATGAACTGCTCTTGTGGAAAAAGGGAGGAGAAGTGCTGATGGCAGAAACTCCATGGCTCGGAGACAATTGGCTTGTGATTCCATTTTTAAGCGTATTTGGGGCATTCTGTGATTGGAAAAATATTCCACTTTGTGAATACATTTAAATGTGAATAACTCATATTAAACCTTAAATAAACATGTGTATCCATTGGTTGAATTAAATAATATAATAAGCTGTAACTGGTCAGTGAAATGCCAAACAAATACTAAAAATTGGGATGTTTTGCTCTTTCTGGCCACGCCTCTGACTCCGCCCACTGACCCAATCCTCTGGTTATTCCCGCCCTCTGATTCTCCGCCCACAGTTCCCCTACTCTTTTTCCCCACTTGGGCAACCCCCATATCAGCGGGTTTCCTCATAGCCCCTAAAACGTTGCTCCTGGATCTACCAATACCAGCGGCAATAGGGTGGAAGTTTCCAGGCTTTACAAGTATTTGGTTTGGAATATACCAGACATTAGAAGTAGGAGGCTGACGGTCCCCTGGAACTGAGGCGTTACGTGGAAATTAGTAAATTCCGTCCTGATTCTGCAGGTAATTTCTCATTATATCCTATATTTAACCTTGGCGAGCCCATCTGCTTTCAACTAGGGGAGAGGAGTTGGCCTAACGGCTAGGGCGGTCGACCGAGAATCTGGGGAACCGGGTTCGAGTCTCGGCAATGACGCTGAACATCCTGTGATTCTAGGCAAATCACGTAATCTCCCCGTGCCTAACAAAAAATGAATGTGTCTTCATGTAACACAACTGGTGCTATGTAAAGCGCTCTGATACCCGATACCTTCGGGTCAAGTTCGCGCTATATAAAACTCTGTAAAAAAAAAAAAAAACGAGTAGTCTCCGGATGAAAACCAGATTCCGATCTTGTAATCCTGATGGGTCCAGTAGTGTGGCTATGAGGCTGCCCGCGGCCCACACATGGGGCCCCCATAGGAGGGCGGCCACCTTAGTGCCACATGAGGGCACAAACCTGACAAGTCTAGTGTTTGGACCCACCCGGGGTCCGGCGCTACCCTAGACGTCATTTTCGGCGTGCTAGTGGGCGGGAAGGCAGGTATATAGTCCTCCCCACCCATCTGGCGATCCTTTTGCGTGCCGATACTTCACGCTGTGAAGACGTGTCGTTTAGACGTGTCGTTGGTCGGGTCCAGGAGCTGTGCCTCAAGGTGAGTCAGTAACCATGCCCCCCCTCTCCTCCCTCAAGTGGAGCACAGCCACTGCCCGGACATTGCCTGGGCTCTTGTCCGCCTGGGGGGGGGGGGGATGGTTGGCGCAGCATACATAGGGGTACCCTCTTCAGGAGCACAACAAGGGTGCAGATGCCAAACAACCCCAGGAAGTCCTTACAGCAGGACCCTGGAGGAACGACAACGCCCAGTTAGTCCCTCGGGCGGTTGTAAACCTGAGCAACCGGGGGCTTGCCTGTATACGCTCGCCCCCTAAAGGGGCGTGAGTAAATGAGTGGACTGGTGGTCCACATGATGTAAGGGGTGATCCCCCAAAATGGTAAGCACCAATTGGTTAGGCCACGGTGCAATTTGGCACTTCAGGTGGGCAGGGCAGCTTAGGGGTGTCACTGCTGCCTGCTCTTGGATCGCCCGTAAATCGACCCACCATGTTGGCATAATTTGTATGCAAATAAACCTGCAGCAATGTTTTCTCCAACAAACAATGTGTCTTGTGTGTTTTATTATAAGATTGCTGTGTTTGCGGGTGGAGTGTGTTGCCGATATTGGCACTATTGCCCCTGCTCGTGGTTTGCCTTGAAATGGGCTCGCGGTTTTAAAAGGCGGCCAATACGTCGTCTGTTGAAGAGCCGGAAGTGCTCTGTTTGGATGGGGTTTTCAGAGGCTGGGCCTTGCACGGGTATCGGCTGTTAATCTCACTCCCAGATAATCAAAAGTAGAAGCTGTGTTCGAGCATCCATCGTCTACATTGCAGGCCGACCTCTGCCTCGCCGCGGTCTCGAGAGCCATAACTCGTGTGCTGCCATAAATGTGTGGAACGCATCGAAATGAAGCTGAAAGCTGTTACTGCTCACAAGATGTGCTCACCGGGGACCCGTAACGGCATCCCCCGCGTCTATCAGACCTGCCCTCGGCAATTTACACAAGAGCTGTAGCCGCACCGCTTTAACGAACAGTGCGTCACGACGACGTATCAGGCCGACCACTCGATCACTCTTTTCAGCGCCCTGCAGCCTTTGGGCTAAAGTAGCGCTATGCTGACACCAGACACACATACATGCACGTCACGTCCGCAGAACAGCCTCATGTGTCTGAATATGGAAAGAATACGCTCCCAGCGAGAGCAGGTGAGGTGCAACATCGACGCGGCATAATTGAATTAATTTTGAAGAGCGCTTAACCTGTCATGTGGTAGCTTCAATGCGCTTTTAGAGAATGGTGGGGGAGGAGTTCAGAACTTGGAAGGGTGGGTGGAATGGGCTCTCAGGGTGCTCGTGGAAACGAAGGGGGGTGGTAGTGAGGTGACTGAATGTCACATAAGGACACAGTAGTTCAGTCCTCGGCATTTATTCATTTTTGTTTGAAGGTTTATATAGCGCAAACTTTGTCCAAGGGTATTAGCGCGCTTAACATAAGCACCAGATTATATAAAGTCTCTGTTTTTTTAAAACGCCATGACGCATTCTGGTAGCTGTAGGCTTAGCATCACTGTAACTATAATATAGTAAGGATATAAGGAATGGACATTGAAACGGGTCCCTTCAGGGCCCTGTGGCCATGTCCTTAGCTTTTCAGGTGAAAGCACTCACTGATTTCTGAATAATGAGTGTAAAAGCGTCAAGGTAACCATGTTGTTTTTTGTTCCTCCTTACATTTCGCATACTTTACCTAATCTTGCATTCCCTATGAGTGTTTGCTTTTTCCAGAATGTTGTTACTTTTTTTAGGCAGTATATTACTCTTGTCTAGTGCATAATATGAATTGAGTCGCACCCAGGTGTTTATAGTGGGGCACAATTGGGTTGTAGCTGAGCTGAAGGCAGTACAAGTTTCTATCAGTGGGGCAGTAACGTGTTCAGTGGAGGAGAGGATGTGGCACTATGGCCAGAGCTGCCGAATTTGGAACTGGGGAACCAGGTTCAGCCTTCATGACCAGTCCACCAGACCACTTTCCTGAGGGAGCACATTCCCATGCTAGACCTTAGAAGGCCCCGCTAGACCTTAGAAGCCCTGATGTCTTAGCACCAGCAGGTGTACCCTGGTGGCAAGTGTGGGTTAACCTTGAAGGCCTGTCTGTAAATCTGTGTGCAATGTGTGAATGTCGCACTTTGATGGAAATGCTGATGCTTTGTACACTGCCAACTGTTATTAAAAAAAAAAAAAATAACCTTGAAGGCCTGTCCACCACAATCCATACTGAAGTTCACCTCCAGTCTTGCGGGCAGGCCTATGAAGCAGCACACCCTAGAGCAACAGTGACTCTCACACTGGGGTCCCAGGACCCTTGAGGCCAGTCCGCCTCACCCATTGGTACCTCCATTGGCCTTGTTTCAGCATTAGTAGCTGCAACTCACCAGGGATCGGCAATGCAGGATTTGCACGCTCACCAAACTAAGTTCGCAAACTTCACAGTCTCTCTGGTTCATGCAAAAGCACTTTTAATATGTGCTGCCTGCTTTGGGGACACTGAAATTATGCACCAAAGGAGGACAAAATTATGCTGCTGTGTTGACTAAATTATGCAGCAAAAAAAGGCTGCAGTGTAATGTGGTATATTTTTTGATAATTTAATATTTTGACATTTTTACACATACTACTCTGCAAAGATTTTGCCTTATTGGTACCAGTGTAACATACAAATGCAACAGTGAGAAAGGGGACCAGTCAACCTTTGCAAAGGGCCCTCCACTTCTCAGCAACACAAGTCACATTTCTTAGCAACTTTTAGTCCGTTTGAGCTACAAACAATTTATTAGTTAAAATTGTCAGATTATGGAGCAGATGGTGTATTATGTGGCAAATATGGCAGAGCCATAATTATGTGGAAAACCTTTGCAAACTAGGATATTTTGCCATTCATGTATGAACTGCTCTTGTGGAAAAAGGGAAAAGTGCTGATGACAGAAACTTCATGGCTCGGAGACAAATGGCTTGTAATACCATTTTTTTAAGCGTATTTGGGGCATTCTGTGATTGGAAACATATGCCACTTTGTGAATACATTTAAATGTGAATAACTCATATTAAACCTTAAATAAACATGTGTATCCATTGGTTGAATTAAATAATGTAATAAGCCGTATCTGGTCAGTGAAATGCCAAATAAATACTAAAATTTGGGATGTTTTGCTCTTTCTGGCCACGCCTCTGACTCCGCCCACTGACCCAATCCTCAGGTTATTCCCGCCCTCTGATTCTCCGCCCACAGTTCCCCTACTTCGACCACAGGGCAACCCCCATATCAGCGTGTTTCCTCATAGCCCCTAAAACGTTGCCCCTGGATTTACCAATACCAGCGGCATTAGGGTGGGTGGAAGTTTTCAGGCTTTACAAGTATTTGGTTGGAATATACCAGACATTAGAAGTAGGAGGCTGACGTTCACCTAGGACTGAGGCGTTACGTGGAAATTAGTAATTTCCGTCCTGATTCTGCAGGTAATTTCTCATTTTATCCTATATTTAACCTTGGAGAGCCCATCTGCTTTCAACTAGTAGAGTCTCCGGATGAAAACCAGATTCCGATCTTGTAATCCTGATGGGTCCAGTAATGTGAATATTGCCCTTAAAGGTGGGATGTCTTGAAATGGGCTCGCGGTTTTAAAAGGCAGCCAATACACCGTCTGTTGAAGAGCCGGAAGTGCTCTGCTTGGATGGGGTTTTCAGAGGCTGGGCCTTGCACGGCGGGACTCGGCTGTTAATCTCACTCCCAGATAATCAAAAGTAGAAGCTGTGTTCGAGCATCCATCGTCTACATTGCAGGCCGACCTCTGCCTCGCCGCGGTCTTGAGAGCCATAACTCGTGTGCTGCCATAAATGTGTGGAACGCATCGAAATGAAGCTGAAAGCTGTTTGCTGCTCAGGAGATGTGCTCACCGGGGACCCGTAACGGCATCCCGCGTGTCTATCAGGCCTGCCCCTGCCAATTTACACAAGAGCTGTAGCCGCACCGCTTTAAAGAACAGTGCGTCACGACGAAGTATCAGGCCGACCACTCGATCACTCTTTTGAGCACCCTGCAGCCTTTGGGCTAAGATAGCGCTATGCTGACACCAGACACACATACATGCACGTCACGTTCGCAGAACAGCCTCATGTGTCTGAATATGGAAAGAATACGCTCCCAGCGAGAGCAGGTGAGGCGCAACATCGTCTCGGCATAATTGAATTAATTTTGAAGAGCGCTTATACTGTCATGTGGTGGCTTCAATGCGCTTTTAGAGAATGGTGGGGGAGGAGTTCAGAGCTTGGGAGGGTGAGTGGAATGGACTCTCAGGGTGCTAGTGGAAACGAAGGGGGTGGGGTGGTAGTGAGGTGACTGAACGTCACATAAGGACACAGTAGTTCAGTCCTCGGCATTTATTCTTTTTTTTTTTTGCAGGTTTATATAGCGCGAACTTTGTCCAAGGGTATTAGCGCGCTTAACATAAGCACCAGATTATATAAAGTCTGCTTTTTTTTTTAAACGCCATGACGCATTCTGGTACCTGCAGGGCACTAGTCGGGGGTACACGCGGGTGGACGGCGTCCACCCACTATTTTCACAGGGTGAACGCCGTCCACCCTGCCAAGAAGTTGGCCCCACGAAACAATGTGCTGAACTCATCCCGGTGTAATTTCCAAACACCGGGACACTATCAGCAGAGCCTGCACGTTGTCTGCTTTCCATCTGCAACAAGCAACAACGTGCAGGCGGGGACGGGGCTTTCTTATTTTAGATTCCTGCTGGGCCCATAACAAAGGCCGAATTTGAGGAGACATCAGGCCTCCTTTTGTTCGAGTCTCCTGGCTGGGAGCAGTCAGGAGCCTCACACCTAGAAGCAAATTCAGCAGAGGGGAAACAAAGGTTAGCACTTCACACATACTTAAGAGAGGCAGCTTTTCACTTTGTTCAGGCTCTGTTTACTAGATATGCATTCACTGTAAGAATGTCTGATGTGTTGGTCTCTCCCAGTAGTTACATAATACTAAATGTAATTTATATAGCGCTTACTACCCCTGAGGAGGCGTTGAAATAATTTAAGTACCACTATTTTTTCTTGTATAGCGCTACTCATCCCAAAGCAGACTGTCGGAGCGCTTTACATCACACCTACATATTAAAGTCGTGGCTTGTGATGCCACTTCCTAGGATGTCAATTCCTGTGATGCCACATGTAATGTCATGTGCCGTGATGTCACGCGTCATGATGTCGCGCGCCGTAGTGTCACTTGCATATTGCCTAACTAGGTTAGTCCTCCCACTTCTTTTTAGGTTGAGCCTTGCGCAGCGCGCATGCGCTGCTCTATGGGAGGCTTCTTGTAAGTACGCTAAACTTCTCTGTGTTGGTCTGACTCCTCCCACACATCGGATTGGCTTTTGCGTGTGTCTTTCACTAATGAAAGCACGCAAATGGCTAAAGGCGGGTGCATGTCCCACCTTCTTTTTTAAAGTTCACTCCCACAGCGGTTTGCTCTCGGGAGCGAGCAGCGGCGCGCAGGGTGACAACTGCATTCCTCGGGTCAGGTTACTATCTACTTGTTCACTCCCACTGCGTTTTGCCTGCGGGAGCGAGCAGCGGTGCGCAGGGTGGCAGCTGCATTCCTCGAGTCAGGTTACTATCTACTTGTTTCTCTGTGATTTTGAAACACAACATTGCACTTAATTTAATATCTGCAAACAAATGCAGTGAATGAAGTCGTGGTGCTTTTCCTCCTGTCCATGCATAAGTAATGGACATTTGTAATCCATGTAGGTAATCGTCGCGCATTAACCAGCGCGTGGGGTTGTGGTAACTGTTGCTCCCTGTACCACCAGTGAGGCAGACCAGGTTTTGGAAGCGCCGCCAGGCTAGTGTGCCCCACTGAACGGGGCAAGTGTTACTCGTCATCTGCTCGCCTTACGGAGCCTTCTGTTTCCCAGCAGAACCACTGCTCTGATCTGTGCCACAAGGCACTTATTAGCCTGCTGGCAAGTCAACTTGATGCTTTTAATGTTGTGGTTAGTGTGCAGGGCACGTACTTTTTGGCACAAGGGCCACGTTGTGGCACTTTCAAGTGGTCGGCAGCGTGCTTTACTCTCTAACTTACCCACTTAAAACAAGCCTGCCATGTCAGATGAGGGAACCCAGATGGGAGTTGAAGATGGGAAGCTTAGGGTAAAATGCGTCGGGGCTCTCTCAACCACTCATCTTCACGAGGCTGATAAAATGCGTAGCTTGTTAATCGAAGCGGATGCCCTGGTCTCCCGCTCAAAGCTCCTGCTCTGGGCCTCCCCCTGGCACTAGTCTAAATGATGCAGGTGAGGTCACAGGGACATTTTGCGCTAGAGTAATATTGTGTAAATCGGAATAATTTGGCTTTAAGTATTACATGTAATTTTTATTTTTTGTCTATTTTTCGTGTAACATTGGCGCGCAGCACACACACTCAAGCACACATAGCGCTCGGAGCTGCTGTGTCTGGCGCAGCGCTCTAATATATGAATGTGAATACCCATCCCCTATTTGCATATGGCAGGAACATATAGCACCAGGAACACCTTCTCCAGCATGTTCCTGTAAGGGACACACTGTGTACCATAGCGTAAACACGCGCTACGGGAACCAGAGCAGCAGCGTAAATAGACGCATCAGCAACAACCTTATTAAACCGATAAGAAAACAGCACATGCCCCAATTTAGTCCATGTTATGACCACAGATGCCAGCAGGTATGGTCAATTGCACAGCTCTTCAATTCCAGGTGGCACAGTACCCAGGATAATGTGCTGCATGGCTAAACACTTATAAGGTCCCAAAGGCGAGACCTATTGGCTATGCCAATGCTTGTTTTAGGACTTGTGCCCTGGGTAGCTGTAGGCTTAGCATCACTGAAACTACATATAGTAAACCACCAGACCAGAAGGGATTTGTGAAAGAAAATCCTAAACCCCCGGCATTGCATTCTTGATGGTGTGGAGTGACCTGGGCACCCTGTTTGAACCTCGCCAGCCGAGGTAGGGTTTGTTTTAGAAGGGGAACCCCGAGTATCAGGGAGTCTTGAAGCGTACGTTCATGTGTGGTTTATGCTCTAGACATAGGGTGAACAGATCGTGCGACCCAAAAACCGGGACATTTCGCAAAAATCGAGGACGGGCTACAAATTTACATCAATAAAGTGGCTAAGAAGGACGGCCCTCATCCTCATAGAAACACAGAAGAGGCACCAAGAAAATAAATCAAATGTAATTTTTAAAACCAGCATCATACCTGTTAATTAAATTGCTTACTCATAACAGCTGCTTACTAGCCCTGCTTCGGGAACACCTAAAAACGTGCCTCTCACTGTTTTCAGTTTACCCTCTCAAAAAAACGGGACATGGGCCAATTTTACCAAACTCTGCCGGGACAACTGTTGGAAAACCGGTACAGTCTGGGCAAATCCGGGACGCCTGGTCACCCTATCTAGACAGGTGGCTTTGAAGTTCATTGTTTCCTAAATCAGGGGACATGCTCGCCATGCCACCACGGACAGTGGGTGTAGTTTGATTTCTTCAGGCCAGGTATGAGTTACGCTGTTTGGTTTTTCTCTCATTCCAAATTGGCCTTACACTTTTCATGAAAGGGATCAACCCTGCCTAGTTTCCCAGGTCCATTCATGATGTGCTACTCCAGACCAGGCTTTTTCCGTTTTATCTGAGACTTGTAGTCTTGTTTATTCCATTATAAAACAGAACTATAAGTCCCAAAATTCAAATAGAAACCTGGACTGGAGCAGCACATCGTTCATGAACCTGGGAAACTTGGCAGCTATAGGGAGCTCAGCATAATCACATTGCTACAGTAGAGGCCGGACTTAACTAACGCGTTATTACACCTTTAGGGCTTTAGTAACTTTAGAAATGCATTGTGTGAATTACAATTGTCTGACTCTTATATGGGTTTAGCATATCCCTCCCAAACCCTTCCTCAAATTTATTTCCCTAAACCCTTCCAATTTGGCAGTAAGTATTCCCTATTTTCCAGCCATAACCCCAGGGCACAAGTCGGGGGTACTGGCGGGAAGACGGCTTCCACCCACTCTTTTTACAGGGTAGATGCTTTCCACCCTGACAAGAAGACTGGCCCCACTGAAATATGCTGAACTTGTCCCTGTGTAATGTTCAGGCACCGGGACACATTCAGCAGCGCCTGCACATCATCTGCTTTCCATTCCCAGCAGCAACGTGCAGGCTTTTTTATTTTCAGCTCCCACTGAGCCTATGATAAAGGCTGAATTTAAGGGTCTATCTGGCCTCCTTTTGTTCCAATATAATCCTGGCTGTGCATGGTCTGGAACCTCACACTTTGATGCAAATGCAACAGAGGCACACAGCTTGTCATCTGTTAGAAATGGGGTCTCTAGTTGGCATAGCTATGCACCCTGTCCAAAAAAGGACTCGCACGCTATTCAGGGTAAGTGTAGTACACACCAACGTTTACCTGTGCTCATCCTCTGGTAGCTTTGCACAGAGAAGTCAGGCTAAAATAAAGAGGCAATGTGTAAAGTATTTAACCACCCCCTTCCTCCTCCTTCCTCCTTCTTCTTCTTCCTTTTCCTTTTCCTCATCCTCTTCCTCCTCTTCCTTTATCTGAGTAAAATAAGACCAAAATGACAAAAAATCCAACATACGCAAGTCAAGATATGAATATATAAAGATTGAATCAAAATGTAGTGCTTTGAAGTCTATAGCTCCAACTGGGGCTATCTGGTCGCGCTTGACCAGGACAAATCCAAAAGTTCAGTCCTGACTGCAGTGGAGCGCAGGCCGGATAGAGGAATCACACAAACCCCCTTACCGTACCTTGGATGCGTTGGAAATCAAAGACGATGCATGGCGCAGAGTAGGTGAGTTGTCACATATGCAGATGAAGCGTCGGTTCCTTATGGTGGCGCAGGCTCATTGAAGCTTTGCCACTCCGGGACAATGCGTTGTGCAGAGGAGGTGATGTGGACGTTGCTTGTGCGAGGCCTTGGTTCTTAAAGGCAACACGTTGTTGATGATGGGTCGATGTCGAAAGCACACTGTGTCGATTCTTTGGCATTGATGTCGAACCGCTGGTCTGAAGGCAATGCGTCAGTCAAAAGCCACACGGGGCCGGGCTATGTCAGTGTTGGAGCGGGGCGTCACAGACTTCAGTGAAGCGGTGCTCGGGACTCACACAACGGCGGTTCTTCGGAGGCGCTGCGGCAAAATCGGAGCTGCATTGAAAGTCGAGGTTGGTGCGTCGTGCATTCGGTGAGCAGTGTCCCTGGCTTCAGTGCAGGCAGTGGCGATGTATCGATGTCACAGGGATGCGCCGGTTCGGAACTGACACTTGGAGTCGATGCGTTGGTTACTTGATTGCAGCACCAAATTCACCTCCAAGGGCCCAGGATTGGATTTGGCACCACGTGACAGGACTCACAGCAGAGGAGTTTAGGTGCTGGTAGAAAGACACAGGTGAAGTCTTTAATGTCCCTGAGACCTCAGCAACAGGAGGCAAGCTTAGTCAAGCCCTTGGAGAACCTTAGAAAGCAGGATGAGGAGAATAAAGTCCAGTCCTCTCACTCCCAGGCAAGAAGCAACAGGCCAACTCAGCAAAGCAAACAGCAAAGTGTCAGTCCCTCCTGGCAGCACACCAGCTCTTCTTCCTGGCAGAATGTTCTCAGTCCAGAAGTGTTCTGAGTATATGGTGTCAGAGGTCCAGTACTTATACCCATTTTAGCCTTTGAAGTAGGGAGACTTCAAAGAAAGGTCTTTGTAGTGCACAAGACCCTGCCCTTCCTGGCCCTGGCTCCAGACACACTACAGGGGGGTATGCAACTCTTTGTGTGGGGACAGGCACATCCCTTTTCAGGTGCAAGTGTCAGCTCCTCCTAACACTCTAGCTCAGGAAGGCTCATCAGCTGGGTGATGGGCCATCCGAATATACAGGGCACACATCCGCTCCCTTTGTGTGTGACTCTCTAGAGTGAATTCACAAAGCCCGACTGTCATCCAACCCAGATGTGTATTCTAGGGACAGGTAGAGGCACAGACTGGTTAAGTAAGAAAATGCCATCTTTCTAAAAGCTGCATTTTCAGACCTGCAATTTAATAAACAACTTTACTAAAAGATGTCTTTTAAAAGTATGAGTGCAGAGACACCAAACTCCAATTTTCTATCTGCTTCCAATTTGAAGATACACATGTAAGATGTTACAAGGCAGCTCCAATGCTAACCTATGGTAGAGATGGGACTTGCTGTCGTGAAAAAACGAATTTAGCAGTTTTTCACTACCAGAACATGTAAAACTCACAAGTACATGTCCTAACTTTTAAATACACTTCACCCTGCCCATGGAGCTTGCTAGGGCCTACCTTAGGGGCGCCTTACATATAATCAAAGGGTAGGTTTGGGCCTGGCAAGTAGGTGAACTTGCCAGGTTGAAATGCCATTATAAAACTGCACACACAGGCTCTGCAGTGGCAGGCCTGAGACAAGTTTGAAGGGCTACTCATGTGGGTGGCATAATCAGTGCTGCAGGCCCACTAGTAGCATTTGCTTTACAGGCCCTGGGCACACACAGTGCACTGTACTAGGAACTCATTAGAAAATCAAATATGCCAATCATGGAGAAAACAAATGCCATTATATTTGAAACACAAAGCACATGCACTTTAGCAGTGGTAAAGTGCCCAGAGTCCAAAAACCAGCAAAAATAAAGTTCAGCACAGTCAAAAACAGGAGGCCAGAAGCAAAAAGACAGGGGAAATCACGCAAAAAGATGCCAGGTCTAACACCATCACTTCACAGGTACTAAAGAGAGGCATGTTTTTGACTTTGTTTTGCCCCTGTATATAAGAGATATGCATGTACTGTAAAAATGTCAGATGTATTGGTCTCTCCCAGTATTTACACAAAAAACAATTTAAATACTACTATTTTTTCTTTTATAGCGCTACTCATCACAATGTAGCGTGTCAGACTGATTTACATATCATATACATTGACAATAAATCATATATGTGTAAAACAATGTTCAAGATGTGTTGTTTTAGACAGTGAGGATTACAAGTTGTAAGAGTCACATGTCCTTTATAGCTCACTATGCCATATTAGAAGGATTACAATTTATGAACTGCAAGTAACAACAAGCATTTGCAATGCAATAAGTCTCGCATTTGCAAGAGTTTAAGCTATTGGCATTGTAAATGACAAGGCCTTTTTTTATGTTTTAAAAACCAACACATAAATAAAAGGCATCGTCATTTACAATGCCAATAGCTCAAACTCTCGCAAATGCGAGTTCTATTGCATTGCTACAGTAAAAGCACGCATTGCCGGCATCCCGCGAGTGCTGGAGGGGGCAGCCACAATGAAATCGCGCATGGCGCGCTGCTACTATATAGAAGCGCCCGCCATTGCCGGTGTACCGCGAGTGCTGTGGGGGGGAAGTGGGCAACCACAGTGAAAGCACGCATGGCGTGCAGCTACTATATAGGAGCTGCTGCCATTGCCGGCGTCCTGCGAAGGCTGTGGACGGGGGGGTGGGAGTAGCCACAGTGAAAGGGGGCATGGTGCGCTTCTAATACATAGAAGCGGCCGCCATTGCTGGCGTCCCGTGAGTCCTGTCTATATTAATTAAGTAAATAGTTCTCCAAACTTCCGAGTTAGCGCACATGTATAAGGGCCAGTCCTAATGGGAGGTAACAACAGAAGACAAGGAGGTACGAAGGAGGGTCTAATAAGCCTATCAACAAATCAGAAGCCAACATTTACAAAGGACATTGACACATGCGATTGAAAAATATGGGCGGAGAGTGGGCTGAGCTTCAAGTCCATATCTGAATACAGCAATCCTCGCAGAGCAGCGCATGCACTGCCCAGGCTCGACCTAAAAAGGATCTCTGGGTTAAAAGCAGTAACCCACTTACCTATCTACATAAAATAAAAATCTGTCATCCGCATGTTACATCATGTGCTTTGCGGGAGATACATTAACCTTCTATACTACTTTCATTCAAACCTGGGACTAGACAAAACACAGATCTCTCCAGCAAATGTGTTAACTTCCAGAGTTATCTTACCATTATTATTATTCCCTGAAATGTATTGGATCACAGAGATCTCTTCCTCAGGCGCCTTAATCCCATAAGATATTTTAAAATGCAGACTTTGCAACCAATTAAGCAGAACAGATCTACTGCCAAGTTTCTTTGTAGCAGAGGTTTAACCCAAATGAATTTATTAGCTGAGGCCTAGATTTTGCCTCGGGGTTGTGCCAAAAAAATGGGTGCAACCCCGACGCAAATTCTCATTTGTTAAATCTCATAATACGCTTAAATGTACTCATGATAGACCTGCTAAACACATGTGAGGGCTTAATATCAGATGTCTCTTCTTGTGAGGTCACTTCCTGTGATACCACGTGTGATTTCACACTCCATGACGTCATGTGCTGTGATGTCATGCGCCATGATGTCACTTGCATACTGTCTAACTTGGTTAGTCCCCCCACTTCTTTTTTTTGGACTTGTGCCCTGCATACCCCTTTGCCCTCCCACGTTTCTTACCAAAGCGTGTTAATACTTGTGCAGAGATATCCACACAGAAAAGATAGACGAGGCTGAGGTCATCGGCTGTAGGTTTGTGAATTGTATTTTGTAGTATGTGAGTAGTACCACTGTAGTGCTACTTTAAGTACTGCAAAATTGTGATCAGGCCCAATATATTCATCAGGTAATTTAATGGACCCCAATGCTGCAATTCTTGCAAACTTCTTTCTTGTGGCAAGCTATGCAGCATTTCAGGAGTGTCCATTGCATAGCCAAGATGGCCAGAAACATGTCTGATTTTCAGGGCAACAGCTGATTTTATAATTGATTGCTACTTACATTTATTGTAAATGTATGCATTATGGATATTCTGAAAATCTGGCATGGATCTGGTCCTCACGAACCCACATTCAGCACCTTTGGTTCTTCTGGGGTGTAATCCTTTATTGCATGAATTAGCCGAGTCTTGAGCCCAACCACTAGAATCAAGCCAGGTTAGCAGTCTAGTTTCTTTCTGCAAGGTTTTTCAGTCTGGAACTGCATGCTTTTATAGCAAAACTGGGTGGGTGCGAGAACTACATCACTTGCAATATATTACATGGCAAAAATATTGTATTCACTACATCGTCAATGTAAGTAGAGGTGAAGTTAACAATAGCAAAGTAACTACATTTTACCTTGGCGATGTAGTGGTAGGTGATAAGGTGAACAAAATATATTTGTGGGTCGATATTGTGAAATACCACACTGAAAACTATAGTATGGTGCCTCGATATAAAACATTGCCTAGAATTACTTGGAACGCCTCTGTGATCCACTATGTCACTCGCCATTGTTCAACGAGAACCACTTTTCATCCATTGTTGTTCGAATTTCTATAGCTTGTTTTTGCCACGTGTGGTCTTGCAGCACTTTATATAGCTTGTTTCATTGGTTGCCGGCCGGAACATGCATGTATTGTTGGCAAAAGGTGAGGCTGAAGGGTGGCCTTGGTGGGATCACTGTGTGCACGTGGTCTGTGAGGTTTCTAGGAGTGTTCAGCGTTATGTATACCAATACTGCACATTAACATGCTTGTGCCAAAAAGGTGTGAAATGATAGGCGTGTTTAGGTATACTAGTTGTTTCTATACACTTGCATTTTGTTTGCAGTTAGTTGTTTCCAAACAAATATGCATGTTAGACTACTCCAGTAGTTGAGGTTTGCTTTAAAGAGGAAAGAACCTTTTGTTACACAAGTAAAGGTTTGACATTGTATTGGTGTCACTGAATTGGATCAGACCATGCCCTTATTGGTAGCCAGGAGCAAGGGCGAAGCTTCAGGGGGGTGTTTGGGGTGTGACACCCCCCAAATAAATACATTCTTGGCTATTTGGTCTGGGGTCCCTGAGTCCGTTCTGCTATCTGTGTCGGTTGTGAGCCAAGAATGGTAAAGGCAAAACAGTGACCTTTCATGTAATCGCGAGAAAGAGACCGAGATACAGGTCTAGTGGCAGAATTTCAAAATGTGAAACCAGATAACCTGGAATAAATACTGTCTTTCCTGCTTTTCCAAAATGTGTGATCCTAGACAAATATTTTACTTAACAGAGCCTCCTTATAATTTATGAGCACATTTTTAAATAATAGAACTCGGGATGTGGGTGTATAAGCCTCTCTAATGTTTGATTTAATAGACTATAATGTTGCTCCATCTATAATAAGAATCTAAGCCACATTTAGGATTTATATGACTAGCGTCTTGTCTCTTGGTTCACTAATGAGATTTTCATTGGGGCTCAAGCCATGAATGTTTCTAAAAACTATCACTTTTAATACATGTCTGTCTATGCAGCGAAAGAATCTGTTGTATTAAGGTGAAGAAATAGACTTTTTCTAATCTTGAAGAGATTGTATTATATTTTTACATTACGTTTGTTGCACGGTAAACATGCAAAACGTTTTCATGGCTCAGTTCATGCATGGACTCTTAGATTCAAGCCAGACACATGGCTCTGCTCACTCTATAATTTTGCCTGCGCACCCTCCTCAGTTTGCAAATTGAGCTTAGTATATATGGGGCCGTCAGGCACTTGATAACATGATTTGTAAAAGACTAGGATTAGAAATATGGCGACCTGCCCACATGTACTGATTTTACAATCCTACCATCAAGGCTTCTTGTAGCAGACACGAACAAGAGTGTGTGCAGTGAAAATACATTTAAAATAAGTTAGCCCAGGAAGGGGGCTCTAGGCCATTGTGTTATACATGATCGTAGTCATGAGTTCCCAGGAAGAACTACTAGGCCCAGGTGGAATGGACAGGTACGTAGATTCAACAGGGGTGTTTGAGGTATGACACCCCTCAAATGCATTCTTGGTTTGGTAGTTTGGTCTGGGGCCCTGAGTCGGGTCTGCTAGGTCTGTGTTGGTTTTTCTTGTTCCTCTCAATTCACTAAGAGGTTTTAACTTTTTCAGTTTTTGGATCAGGATATTAAATATATATGCGGGGCGGCCGGTCCATTGGGGCTGAGGGGCCATGCCCCTCCTCCTTTCGCCCCTCATGAACAGTGTCTGTCAGGCTGCACAAAGGTCAGCCTGACACACTGTTCACTTTCAGTTCAAGCAGCCAGGAGCCAGGCATGTGCATTTAGCGCAGGCTCCTGGCTGCCTCAGCTGAACTTTGCTGGGCTGAGGAAGTCACAGCTCCTGTGGGCGTGACGTCCTCAGCTTAGCAAAGGTCCCTTAGGCCCTCTCCTCAGTGACGAGGGGTGGCGTCACTGATTGCCTCGCACCTGGGCGCTTCAGTTTTAAGCCCTGAAGCGCCCAGGGTCGAGTGTCAATCAGTGACACTTCATCACAGAGTGGGGTCTCAGTGACCCCATCCCACTCTGTGATGACATTAGGACTGCTGCCTTCCCTCACTGACCTTGGGTCAGCTAATGAGGGAAGGCAGCAGTCCCAAGCCTTCTGGAACCTCCGAGGCAGAGCTGGCTGCAGGTAAGTGTTTTAGTTTTGAACTGTTTGGTGCGTGCGTGCGTGTATGTATGAATGTTTGGTGAAGAGTGTTGTGAATGAATGTGTTTGTGTGCGTGCGTGTATGTATGAATGTTTGGTGAAGAGTGTTGTGAATGAATGTGTTTGTGTGCGTGCATGTGTGTGTGTGAATACATTGCTTTAAGTGTTGCGTGTATGTGTGTGTGAGTGTGTCCTGTCCGCCCCCTCCCTCCAAAACGTTACCGGCCGCCACTGTATATATGGGGACTGGTTTATCAAAAAAGTAGTAAATCTGCACCCACAGAGGTATTTCTTGAATGTTTGCAAATGTTCTACTTTTTGGAATTCACAAACATTGGCAGTAGTAGGCTAGGGAAGCTATGGCACTATCACATTTTCAGGAATACTACTGCCAATCAAACACCCAAAAGGTGACAGGATGTATGCATGCAAATAGTCTAACCAGTGGCAGTTGCTCAGGGTGGCATTCTAACCCATCATTTTTCGCCCACTGTACCACTCTAAACAGAGGCCCACCTAATACAAATCAGTACTGACACTGTTCCACATGTGAACAGCTAATCCAGATCAGTGACTGGGGGTGAATGTTTGACAATGTTCAGCATTCTGTACATCATCTTTTTGTGTTGCTATAGTCGTCCTAAGTGGGAAGGGTATACCCAGACGTGGGTCCCGTGCTCACTGTGCCACTGGATTCAAGCCAGCCTGACTGATGATGGGTGATACCTCGAAAGAGGTCCCAGGATGCTTGTTTCCAGTCCAGGGAGGACCTGGCCTGGCAGTTTGGGCTGGACTGTTCCCATGGGGAGCAGGACCAAGACTGATTTGCATATAGTGCAAACTGAGGTGGCATGGTGAGCAAAGAAAATATGGATTTAACCCACATCCGTGAATGTGGTTGAATATTTGAAATGTTCAGCCTTCCATTAATCATCTTTTTTGTGTTATCTCACCCCTCCACCCTGCAGACCGCTGCTTTTTTTAGTTGGGAAATTTGAGATTCACATCCCCAAATCTCACTCACTAAGCTACGCCCCTGGCCAGGAGTCATGTGCCTCTACCTCATTGGATGGAGTCTTAATTTAATACAAAATGCCATCGTAAAACATGGAAGTCATTTCTCTAAAATGCGGCGGGTTGCAGAAATGACATCACATCTATTGAGTCCCAATAACATCACAGGCTTGATCTCTTACCTTCTCTTTGACTCCCAGCGGCATCCTGTTTGATGTAGGGTAAGTTAGAAAAAGTGAAGTGAAGTGAGTACAAACTACAGAAAATAAACAGGTCTCTTCAAACCTTATTTAAGTTTCTGTTGCTACCTTCATCACCTCTGAGTACAGGTCTAGAGGTGTCAAATGGATATCCGGGGGTAGAGCTGCTTCCTCTAACCGACATCCATGTGTTTGAAGTCATACTACGGATCATGGCTGTGCTCAATTCAATCTCCTCATCTTGTGTGATCCGCTTCCCACCCTTCTCTAGTGGAGGCCTCCACTTGGTGCGGGAAATGGGGGACAGTCGGACAGGCTTGGCTTAGTCTCTCCATTTATTGCGCTTAAATTATGGGGTGCCATGAATGCCAAAAGTGATAACCAGCCTCGGTTATGTTTGGTTCTGAAACCATTAGGTCCTCATTGCTGGTGCTGTTGGATGTGATAATTACTGCATCTGATTGAAACCGACACCAAGGTGTTCGGTATTTATTGGGTGCGATCATTTTTGCCTTCAACAAGTTTGTGGGGAATTGTGATTCTTACTGCACCAAAATCCTCATGTTCTGGTAAATACAGGTCCTGCCCCCCCATTATCTGCAGGTTTGACTCGTTCATTTCAAACACACATATTTACAATATGTGCGGTAAGAGCAGTTGCCTCACATACCACAATTAACCATGCTGCTTGTAAAGAGGGCCCTAGTAGGGACATGTCCCGTCCTCTGTCCTTTCAGAGGGAGGGGCATAATCTGCCTTGGCCTCACCATTTCCTGCCTATTTGTGTATTCAAGTATTTGATGCGATTCTCCCAGATGGGTACAGCATTCGGGGTAGCAACTGTGTTACCTAGTCATGAAACAGCCTTGCCTACAATCAGATGCGCGTTCTGATCACTATCCAGCACAATAAATATAATGCCTTTCATTACCTCACAGAAATGTACATGCACCTTTTAAAGTGTTTTACTGCTTATGCTTGGGCAGTGCCCACAATCAAGATGGCAGAGGAGGAGGTCGCGCATTTGGATACATCGCTGCCAAACTATGAAAATTCTCTACCTGAACAACTTAAGTCCAGGACTTTAAGTGGGATACTGAGGGGGTCTCTCAAAGGGGCGTGGCCGATGTAGTTAAGGGCGTGGCTTAAAAACACGTAAACTAAAAATCTGTGCTTAGCATAGCGTGCGCCAGACTAGCATTTTGCTGCTACTGTCATTGCATCCAGATATATAATACAACAAATAACATTACACATACAGCAAGCCTGGACTATTGGCTTTGCCAATGGTTGTTAGTTGCATAAGATAAATAAGCAACAACCAAGGCTTTATTGTATATAATATTGAAAATGCTTCAGTTCTGAAATGATGAGACTATGGAAGACCTACAACTAGTCTTTTCGAAGTTGCATCAAAGGGAGTGAAAGGTGGTACAAGAATGGAGAGCACTGGCAAGACCTGGCCCACTTAAAGCCCTCTTAGGTCCAACAACAATCTACTAAGTTTCAGGAAACAACTAAAAACCCATCTGTACAGATAATGTTCCAGCTCATTTTACATATTCTGTTACTACCTCCTATTAGCGCGTTGAAACCCGTTTCTGGGTATCGGTTGCTCTTTACAAAACCAGCTAACATAATATAACATGATAAATAAACAGTGGTGGCTTCTTCGCTAAGGCGGAGCATCGTCCCACTGCTTAAGTTGTAAGCTGACTACAAAAATTAAAATGATAATAACGTTCGTTATTATCATTTTGTTTTTTGTAGTCAGCTTGCAGCAGAAGCCAGGCGGGCGGGCTAGGCTCCCTGCGCGTCACAGGAAGAGGAGAGGTGGCAGCACCTAAAGTGCTCATGACGCTTTGGCCGGCTGTCTCGGGCCGGCCAAAGCGTCATGCGCACTCTGCATCTTTTGCCACCCAGGCTGCATTACAGCCTGGGTGGGGAACATGCACAGCGTGCCAGCCCCTGTCTGAGCGCTGAACCATGGCTCTCAGACCAATCACAACGCTGCTAAGTTGTGATTGGCCAGGGGATTCTGTGAGGCTGTGTGCTTCCTGCCGTGCAGAGAGGAGGACGGAGAAAGAAGAGGCAGCGGTAAAAAGGTATGTGCTTTTTTTGTCCGTCCCTCGGCCCCCCCACCCCACAACCAACCCCTGGTCGGTAGCAGCCGCTACTGTAAATAAATATGCTGCTGCCAATTTCAGTTATTGTTTGTTGAATAAGACTTGATGAATTTGTGAGCAATAGGATTCTAGACTCACTTTACTTAGACCATGCCCTTATTTACACAGAGTCCGCCCCTTATAAAGCACTCTTCGGTGATGCCTCTGTGGCCACGCCCATATGAGAGACCACCCCATATTTGTATCCCACTTAAAGTCCTGCATGCGACCATGCAGTCCTCTCCTCGCTCATCGTGTGCCCCCCACCCTCTAGAGATAACACCGAATCTCCTCGCCTCCGCTGTCATTTACAAAAGGTTGTTGCCCCTGGACTGCTCTCACCATCACACACCCACCCATCCCTTTCACCATCACACACAACTCAACCCCACCACCAGGGCCAACCAAAACTCTTGAAGGTCACCACACGTTCCTTCTAAAGCCCCTCCATGACGGAACCTCTTCTTTACCTCTTCTCCACGTTACTCACCACGTCGCAGCACATTTAATTATTCAGTGCATCCCTACGTCAGTGCGTATTCGTCAACACGCGCACTTCCCCATGCTCCAAAGGCATTGAACTCAGACTAAAACATTGAAGAGCCTCAGCGGCGAAATTCAAACATGACAGACGTATGCAAACTCGAACAACTCGGTCGCAGAAGGCAGTCTGTGACAGATCCAGCGCAGAGAGACATGTACAAGTATGCATTATTCAAGCATACTGTCATTCACAGGCTCATCTCACCTCGCTGAAATGTGCCCACATCACAAATGTGAAATCTGGCTACGGGCTGCAAGCCATCTCATAACCCAAAGTGGGGAAAATTGTGTGCAAATCCATAAAACATTGCATCACTCCCTCCTTCATCATCACCAACATAAGACACAAAATTTATTTGGCTGAAGGAAACCCCTCTCTGTTCATGCACATGACATACTCACGTACATTTCTCTCACCCTAGGTTTATCCCTTTTTATTCTCGACTTCCTTGAAGCCTCCTCTTGTAAGGACGACGAAAACGTGTTAATGTACTCCAAATACTGCACTTATCTTTCTTCGCTGGCCTTCAAGCTCCTCACTCACGCCTACAAGGCCCTCCACAAAATTGGACCAGCATGCCTGAACAACCTCCTCTCTTTCCAGGCACCCAAGAGACACATCCGATCAGCTGACCTCTTTCTGGCCACCATCCAACGCATCTACAAGACCAGAACGGGAGGAAAGTCCTTCTCCTACCTCGCAGCCAAGGCCTGGAACGACGTCCCCCTACACCTCCGGCAAGTCCTTACACTGCTCCAGTTCGGGAAGGACCTCAAGACCTGGCTCTTCAGATCACCCTAGCACTCATCGGAGCCGCCCCTTCCCTGCTAGCACCTTGAGACCCTCACGGGTGAGTAGCTGCGCTTTACCAACCCCTGATTGATTGATTGTTTACAAGGGGTAGTAATGTTCACCCGCAATCTTTAATTTGCTGCAACAGCCCCACACTCACTTAGAATGTCCTCGCCATTGCAACATAGAAATAGTGTGTCCAGGGAGCGTGTGACGCGCTTCGCATCCCGCGCCTCATGCTGCCAGACTTATTGGAGGCTTTCCATACTGTCACTAGGCCCTGCTAACTGCAGTTTCTGGCCACTTGGCCATCACCTCGACCCTCCATCACTGCTTCTTCTCCTTCGTTCTTCCCTCAGCATGTCATCCAGATGGACACCCCCACATGCCTCTGTCATTTGTGGGGCCCCACAGGGGTCCACCCATATGTCAGTTCGTTTCAGTCTTTTAATTCTAGGCATGAGTTGAGCTTATGCTGTGTTAAGCTTGTGCTGTGTTTACTTCTCTTTTCATAAGTGGTTCGTTAACCCCAGGGCTTTAAGTGGGATGGAAAAACTGGGGAGGGGGGGGTCTCTCCAAGGGGCGTGGCAGAGGTAATTAAGGGCGTGGCTTAAAAACACCTAAGCTAAATATCTGTGCCTAGCATAGTGTGCCGCCCGCCTGCATTAAGGTATTTAAAACACCAATAACATTATACATACAAGTCAGGACTATTGGCTTTGCCAATGGTTGTTAGTCTCATAAGATAAAATTAGCAACAACTTTGCCTTCGTTATATATAGTACTGAAATGCTTTCATTCTGAAATGGTGGGACTGTGAAAAAACCATAACGAGTCTCTTTGAAGTTGCATCAAAAAGGTAGTGAAGGGTGGCACTGCTGCAGAGTTAAGATTTTTTTCCCATCCTGAGGGTGAGGGCTGACATGGAGAGCCCAATAGGGACCCGTCTCAGCACCTGATTTTTAGCACCTGCTGAGCACCGGCAGGACCCGGCCCACTTAAATCCCCTATTAACCCCAGTATGGGCTGGATCTGCGGCGGTGGTGCACGCAGGCTCCCTTAGTTTGAATGCATTTCGAGCCACTGCCAGCGTTCATGAATGAGAGGTATCGCTCCCACGCAGCCCCTGTGTGCCGTGCTGCCCTCTGAATACACGAACAAACCGCAGCTCTGTCCCAGAATGCCTTCAGCGCATGACATTCGGTGCCTCACACATGGATATGTCTCTCCGCATCAGATCCTGCCGCAGCCTCGTCTGTTCCTGGAAGTCTGCTGTAAACCTCCAGGGATGAACCAACCAGAATCGCATTTAATTCTGGCTACCAGGCATGAAAGATGACAGTGTCAAAAGCACTCTCGGTAAGTCTGCGAAGTCAATGAGATTCCACATTGAGGCTGACATTCACAGCCCAGGTACCAGGAAGTCACTAACATTTTAGTATCTGACACGCCTTCCAGAGAAAATAAAACCTTTCCACTCCATGCCACTTTTCACCCCAGTGTTTACTGGCAGCTGGATGGCCTGTTGAATGGTGTTCCAGAGCCTTCATTCACCCACCTGCAGGCTGCTGTGCACATCTGCCAAATCACTGGTCGCAGAAAATTTGACCACATCACCCGATTCGCTCAGATCTGCTCTGAAGCTTACTGCCAGCAAGCATCAAATCGGAAACCTACCCTCCCCTTCCTCCTTCCAGGTCAGGAAGGATCTAAAACCATTCTGGTTTGTTACTATCTGCTGCTGCCGCCTCCTGCTAAGAACTCCCTGCAGAAGATACCGTTTATGGCGTGTAACTCATACACATCCCTGATTGCTCTGGGGTTCCTGGCGGATGGTTGTATGTCTGAATATTGAGGTCAAGGAATAATGACCTGCACTTATGTCGAGTTCAGAGTATTGACTAGCAACATATTGTCAAAGGAACCATACACAGGAAAGTGTAGATTTACTATTCCTAACCCCACATCTACGTGCCTTGACGATATCCTGGTCTCAATATTGTGGAATCCATGTAAAATGTAAGTGAAGGTCAGAATAAATATTGCTTACCTCAATTAACCCAGTTTGTACAAGGATGTTAAATTTAAATCCATATTCAAGCCATCTTTACAGAAGCCTTTGATGTGTAGACTTCAATATTCCAGAAAAACAAGCAACTCCCCCATTCCTGATCTTAATATTGAAAGATCCAGATCCCATAGTATGTCCTGATAGAAATCATGACTGTTATTTAGGGAAACCACTGTCGCCCTACTTGACTGGTAACCTCATTGTCCAGGTTACTATAGATGTGGCCCATCTGCTTCTCACAGCTGAGCCGCAGAGGCTTCACTGGGGTGGGTATGTGTTGATTCTGCTGGTTAAGCGTCTTGCCTGCGTCACATCACACTGCCTTGGGTGGACGATAGGATTGGCATTGGATTTGTTGCTGTTGGCTTGCTCTGTAAAAGTAGACCGCCTTTCTGCCTCTTTACAGTCCTCAAATACCTAACACTGCTTCAAGTACCAGTAAAACTAGCCAAGGAGTGGAGGGGACATCAGAAGGCTTCCGGTACCGTAACACTGAATTGGGCTGCTCATGTCCGCCCATGGATGCCCAACGAACGCAAATTCCACCAATTTTTGCTCATTGTTGCCGTTTTTTTATTCTGTGTTAGTTTGAAAATCTGAAATGAACCGGATCCTGTGGACCAAAAAGAGCCACTCCTGCACTAAGTGCTCTTCTAACATCCTGATGAGTGAACTCCACAGGGTTTCTAACCATCTATCTATTTGAAGAATAAGAAAGCTCTGCTGTGGGTACTGGTCACTGGATTTCTGACAATGTGTGTAGATACGGCTTGCTTTTGTTGTTCTCTTGCTGTCTGGCAATGGCTTCAGGTCTCCAGCTCTTTCTCTGATCCTCCGGTTGTCAGATAATGTTTGGATCACTGGATGTGTTTGTTGTTTTCTTCATGTCTAATAATGTCTGTAGGTTTCCCGCTGTGCCTGTTATTCTGTGGGTGTCAGATACTTTCTGTAGATCACTTTCCATGTTTGTTGATCGAAGGGTGCTGCGTAATGTTGAAAGACACTTGTTGCACCTGCTACTCTCTGAGTGTCTAACAGACATAGAGATCTAAATATCTTTTCACTCCCTGGGTGTCTTGTGATGTCTGAAAGTCACTGTGCCTGCTATTCTCTGTGTGTGCAACATTATTTGTAAGTCTGTGGTTGAGTCGGTTGGTCTCTGGATGTTTGTAGATCTCTGGTGGGGTCCATGTCTGTGTGTGCTTTAGAATATCTGTAGATTCCTAGTTGTGTATCTTGATCTCTGGGGGGTGTCTGATAATGTCTCATGTATCTGTTGGACTCTGGGCGTTGACAATGAATATTGGTCTCTGGGTGTCTGATAATGTCTGTCCATTTACAAGTGTCTAATAATGCCTGTGGATAACTGTTTGTGCATGGAGACCTCTATGGGTGTCTGTTGTTCTCTGGATGTGTTATATTGCCTCTAGACCAGTGGTTCCCAAACAGGGGTCCGAGGACCCCTGGGGTCCCCGAAGCCTCCTCAGGGGATCCACGACTACTTTGAAAATTAAATAATATTAACAGATTAATGAAGTGTATATAAATAATGAAGCTAAATGTACAATTGAACATTTTAAAACATACTGTAAATGCGAAGGAATTTGAAACTGGAGGCTAAAAATTCAATTAGTATCCTCAGATTGATTCGTGGGAGCAGTGCAGATGCATCAAACTGAATATAGTATGGATGATGAGTGGCCGCAATTGAATTTAGGAAAGCTCCAACCTTTCTATTAAAATTGCATTTTGATTTCTTTTTTATTTATATGTGTTTTCTAATTAAATAAAATGTGTCATTTGTGTTTGTCTTTGATTAATGTTTTTTTCTGTATTTTTGTGTATTGTTTTGCGGTTCAAATCATCAACATTGCTGAGGCCGGGTTCCAGTAATGACTCGTGGGGGGTCCCCGGATTCTTATAATGATTCAGTTGGGGTCACCGGGTTCCAGTAACGATTAAGTGGGGGTCCCCAGAAGTCAAAAGTTTGGGAACCACTGCTCTAGACCTCTGGCTGTGTGTCTTGGTCTCTGGGTGTCTGATGAGGTCTGTAGGGTTTTGGTTGTGCCTCTTAGCCCCCAGGGTGTCTGATAATGTCTGAAGACTTCTGTGTTTATCTTACGTTCTTGTGGTGTCTGAATGTTTTTAGGTCTTTACTGGTGTGTTTGTCTCTGCATGTCTGACGATGTCTGGTTGAGACTGTTAGATTTTGGGTGTCTGATAGATCCCTAGTTGCTCTTGTAGATCTTTGCTGGTGCCTGTTGTTCTCTGGTTGCCTGATAATGCCCCAGATCTATGACTACATCTGTTGGTCTCTTGGCGTCTGCGCTGAACTCCCATTTTCCACAAGGGTTATGTGCAAATACAGTATCCAGAGGGTGAGGGGGGGTAGAGGAAGTCTGTACAAGAGATGAGACAAAGAACGCATGATGAGGATCAGTCTGCCGCTACCGACAAGGATCAGAAAGACAGACACAACTAATCCTTTATATAATGAAAAATCTGTAGACACACTGAGCCAAGAGCAGGTGTAACACCCCCTCACCCCCACCGCCTCTACGTAAATCCTCTGCTCCGACTGAACTCGCCGTCCTGCAGCTCAGGTTGTGTACACACCGTTTTCGTTCTCTGGTTGGGCTGCAGAAGCAATCAAAACCTTTAGGATACAAAACCAGACAGCCAGATTGTGTCTCAACCAGACAAAACAACGCACAACACATTGTGAAATTCAAAACACACATCCGCAAGGCCTTGGTGGGCAAGGTCCCGGTGTACCTACAAATCCTGCTCCCTAGTGCACCTCCACCAGGGCGTGGGGGTCACCCTATTGCATGCAATATATCTCATGACAAACATATTGCATCCACTACATCGACTACCACTGTTTCATCAAGGTAAGTAGATGTAGAGTTAAGAATAATAAATATATACTTACCATGATGACGTATTTGTATGCAGTGTAGGGGATGCTAAATCGTTTTTGGACAGTGGTGTTGATGTGGATATAGCGACATATAACCCTCCACCAGATGTCTTTGAGATAATGCTCGTCCGCCTAGTTCAGACATGACCAACACAAAGTAATCAGACGCCCAAAGAACAAGAGGTACTAGCACACCAGGCAGTTTCAAGACAGTGTGGCACCCAGGGCAAAACAGTAAATACCTCTTCAATTTACAAAATGGTCAGCACTGCTTGTGTAGTGAAACAGATTATATAAGGGATAAAGTACCCCCTGCCGAACATTTATAAGGGTATTGCAAGTCACTGAGGAGTTTCATAACTCTATGGAGGAATGGGACTGGAGGCTGAGTTACTTTATAAGGTTATGGAACTCGGTGACGTGCAGTATCCTTATCTTGTACGGCGGGGGTACTTTATCCCATAATACATGGTCACACCATAACCCTTCACACAAACCACTTAAAACCTTGGTTTCACATGAAAGAGAGAGCATGTTTGGAAACATGAAGAATAAAAGTAAAACCTCTAGTGCAAAATTAAACATCAAAAACCTGTTATATATTTGTTGCAAAAAGATATTAGAAACAGTTCAGTACAAGTCAGTGTTTTTTCTTCTTTTTTTTTCTCTTTAAACTGCAGTCATTTGGAATATGTAGAAACATGTCAACAGATTCTAACTTTTCTATAGTTATCTAAGGAGTGCAAAAAATACACATGTTCTTTCCACTTGTCACCATAAGCTTGAGACAGGCATTTGTACAAGGATTGCAAAAATCCCATGTATTATATACTTATTCCAGAGTAAATGGAACTGAGCTTGTTTTATTAATTTGTAATCCAAGTTCTTAATCTATTGAATTCCTGCAAGTACCTAACCCAACTCCTGCAGGCACCAACATCAAACCTCTAAACCCCCCTCATTTTGGAGTGTGTCACCCTCCTTGGACTCCTCTTCACACACCAAACAAGCAAAATGACTTGCATGGGATTACCCTGCCTGAAAACATTCAATAGTGCTATTTTTTAATCTCCATAGATTTCAATTGGATCTTTCGCCAAAGGCACTCAAGCTCTTGCCTGAATCCCACTGATCTCCTGCAGGTACCAACAGAGCTCTGGTCACCAGCAGAGCTCCTGCAGGAATCAGCAGAGTTCCCACAGGCACTGGCAGAGCCCGCTGCAGGCACCACAAGAGCTCTTGCAAGCACCAGTAGAACTCTTGCAGGAACAAGTTGTGCTCCTGCAGGCAGTTTATTGAACACTTAAAATGACCAGCTGCTCCTGGAGGCAGCCCACCTGTGGTGTCTTGCGATATTTTTTGACTGAACCCTTTTGGCTTCTAATGGACTCTATAGGGCTGTGACGCAGGTGTCAGAGCTCAAAGCCATAAAAGCATGCTTTAGAATGTTGAGTTTGCAGTTACATGCAGCAGAATAAAGACGTGTAATACTAAGCTCCATTTGTGGTGTGATCATTGGTGGGTACCCAGGCAGGGAAGATACTACGAATGGCGACAATATAGGGGATAAGTAACCCAAAGAACGACCGTGCTCTCCCAGAGAGTTTGCAGTGGTCCAAGCAAGCAGCTTGTGCATTCCATGTGTGTCGCTGTCGCATAATGGAATCCACGCTTCATGCACGTGGAGTCAAAGGGCAACTCCAGCCGCTGTAAAGCAAATGAAGATAATGGAAGCGTTGCAAAGAATTTATACTTTGATGGTGAAGAACCTGCTGGTCAAGCCATATATAAAGGTACCCTGCTGCCACTCAAGATAAAGTTGTACATTATACGGAGCGATTCTGTAAAACATGGTTACGTACTGATACAGGAAGCAGTGCGGGCTGACAGAATAAGTAAGAAAGAAGTATATTATTGCATTTACCAGAGCCTCAATAAGCGGAGCTTTACAACCTCAGTACCAGACAAGGAGACCCAAGGCGAGGGTTGTGCCTACTGAGCTGTCTGTTACCTGAAGCGGCTCACCATCCAAGCTGCCAGGTGATGGCTCAGAACAACCCCAGAGGTCTCCAGAAAATGAAGGGCTCTGATTGAGACAGAGGTAGAAAGTCATCACTTCCCCGATTGTCCATGACGACTCTGAGGTTGGTCCATCGCAAGGCCCCAGAAACAGAACGAATGACGTAAGCTCAAATGGACAGCCAACAGAAGCAGAAAGAGCTCCAACCTCAAGGTCAGCCAGTCCCACAATTATTTACCATGCTGCCACCTTTTTGAAACCACCACCACCTTTCGATACTGCCAAAAAGCAAAGTATTGGTGATAAATGGTCTGCATGGATAGAGACGTCACATTTGATGATTTCTTTGATACAGTTGAAGAGACTGGTGACAAAAAGCTTATCAAGTATCAAAAATCTTGCTGGTGATGGTATGAAAGAAGTCCTAAAGAAAAGCCTGCATACTGATTTAGAAATTGCACATTGTCAGATTAAAGAAATGCTGAATCTAAAGTTCAATTCAGTACCAAAAGTTGATTATGAAAGATACATTTTCAGCCAAGAATGCCAAAAAGTTGGTGAAACCATTGATGAATTTGTGGAGAGACTTGATACTCTCATCGAACGCTGCAAGTTCAATGAATTTAATGATGTGGAAGGTATGCAACTTAGAGTTATTGATGGATGCTAGTGAGATTCATTCAGATGACAAATGCTGAGAGAAAGTCTTAGTCTGTAGCGAGTGTTGATGGCTGCCAGGGCTGAGCAGCGTGCTGAAAGACATGCCGCTGATATAGAGGCCAGGGCGCCCAGAGTGAATCAGTCATGATTATAAAAAGTAAGACAAAGCAAAAGACTGAAGGACACAAAGTGTTGTCTACAAGTAAAAAGAAGTTATGTTTTAAAGGTGGATTTTCGTTTCCACACGAAGGAAATTGTTCCGCCATTGTGCAGATATGTAAAGGCTGTGGGAAAGAGAACCATTTTGTGATGGTTTGTAAAGCGAAGGAAAAAGCAAGTGCGTCACGGCGCGAAGACAAAATGATCACTACAGCATTCCAGAGGCAACGCTTGATGCACCCCGACAAGGCCAAGCAGCGACATCAATTGAGGTAAATTGACACTGGACGAAGTCAATTGTCATCTAAATCTTCGTCAAACAGCTTGTCCACCTCAATATCCAGTGAAAGTGAGGAAGACGGTTGTGCTTTGTGAATGTTTACATTTGAGAAACATGCGCATGTCGGACTGGCTGCAGTGGCGCAGCTAGACCTGCGGCTGCCTGTGGCGGCCCCTGAGTTTGCCGGCCTGTGGCGGCCGTTCTGATGAGCGCAGGGGAGGTGGTGGGGGAGGGGGGTTTGCTTCCGATTTCTGCAGCGGCTGCCACCGCCCGAGACGGTCGCAGGTAAGACGGGGGGCGGAGTCTCGCAGCCCTCAAAACTCGTGCCCCCCCCCCTTTGCTACACCACTGACTGGCTGCATGTGAGGAAAAATGTCAGTCAAAGAAAAGTCGACATGCCAAAGCACAAAAGGCATACAAACATTACATTGAAAATACATGACTGCTCGATACCTTTCATCATCGACAGTGGTGCATCAATAAATGTAATGCCTGAAGAGAAATAGAATGGATTGTCTCCATTGCCTCGATTTACGCCATCGAAAACCAAAGTGTATACTTGGTTTGCATCGACACCCTTAAAAAGTCAAGGCTCATTTGTAACGACATTAAAACACAAGAAAACAAAAATGTAAGCACCCATCCATGTGCTTCAAGGTACAACGGCAAATGCCTGTCTGCTCAGTTTCAGTACCGCTGCTGATATGGGACTGACTTCTGTGAATTACAACATGAATGCTCACCACAAAATAGTAAGTCAATTTCCTTAATTGTTTCATGCCTTGGGAAAGCTAAAGACTATGAAAGTAAAGTTGCACATTAATGATGATGTCAGTCCTATTGCTAAGAGACATAGTCGAGTTGCTTTCCATTTACAAGAAGCTGTTGAAAAAGAACTTGAATCATTTCTTAAGCTTGACATTGAGCGTTCAGCTGGTCCGATGCCATGGGTTTCTCCCATAGTGGTAGTGCCCATAAAGGACACTGAAAGAGCTGGGCGCATATGCATTATGCGCCAAGAGAACAAGGCAATTGAACGAGAACGACATCCAGGTCCACATATTGCTGACATGATGAAACAATTAAATGGTGCCAAGATTTTCTCTCGCCTTGATTTAAATAAATGTTATCATAAGTTGGAACTTAAAGAAGATTGCAGGTTTATCACAACATTTTCTACACGTCAGTTTGTTTCGATATAAAAGACTCTGCTTTGGTGTGTCATCGGCTGCAGAACTTTTCCAAGACGTCAGTGGATGTGTCATACAGCCAGTTGTGAATGCATTCAACTATAGCGATGTATTGTTTATTTTTGGAGCTAAACAGAAGGAGCATGATAAAGCTCTCACCCAAGTGTGTCGCTTATTGACTGATGCAAGCTTGACTTTGAATGTAGTTACGTGTGAGTTCCACAAGACAAAGTTAAAATTCTTTGGCCGTATATTTTCTGATGGGGCTGTGACACCTGATCCTGCTAAAGTACAAGTGCTGTCAAATGCTATTCTCCCCACAAGATGTTTCTGTGATACCTTAATTTTTTACCAGTTACTGCTCAAGATACATATGAGACTTTGCTACCATAAGCGCTCCCTTACGAGATTTAATGAAAAAAAATGTTTCATTGAAGTGGTCACAAGAATGTGAGAGAAGTTTCAAGATAATCAAACAAGCCATTGAAACTTCTACTGAAATAGCCTATTTCAATCCAAAGATTCACACAGAGCTTGTGTGACGCTAGTCCTGTTGGGTTAGGTGCTATCCTGGCACAGTACAGCAGACACCCCCAGTTGTAAGGAATATTCTGGCATATGCCAGTAGAAGTTTGTCCCGAACAGAACGTGCTTACTCTCAACACGAAAAAGAAAGTTTGGCTGTGGTATGGGCTTGTGAACATTTCCATTAATTCCTATATGGAAAGCCTTTTACGCTGTTAACTGATCATCAAGCTTTATTTACTATCTTTGGCAATCCAAAAGCCAAGATGCCTCCTTGCATTGAACGGTGGGGACTCCGATTACAAGAGTATGATTACACCACTGTACATAGTCCAGGGAAGCAGCAAAACACTACTGACTACTTTTCCAGAGTGCCTATACAAGGTCAAGGTACTTGATCCAAGACAGCTAAGGCCTACATCAATTTCATTTTAACGTCAAATACGTCAGCTGCCATATCATTAGCCCAGATCATCACTGCCATGAGCCATGATAGTGACATGCTGAAGTTGATAGATATAATTTCATATCAATCGTTGAACTGACGCACTCGACCTCTCACCGGTGATGGTAAATACGAAAAGTACAAAAACGTTAAAGATGAACTGTCTATAACTCAAGAAGGAGTTATACTGCAAGGGTTGAGAATCTTAATTCCAGAGAGTTTAAGACAGAAAATAATTGAAGTGGGTCACGAAGGACATCGTGGTATTGTTACCATCAAGAGAGCTCTCAGAGATCGTATTTGGTTTCCATATTTAGATGAGAGGGTTGAAAAGGAACTCAAGGTCTGTCATCTATGTAACTGCCTCTCTACAAACATTACTTAACATACTCTTGCCATGTCAGAACTCCCTAACATGCATGGGATAGAATAGCCATCGATTTCTTTGGTCCACTCGACAATGAACATCATCTGATGGCAATTGTAGATGAGTACTCTCGATTCGCATTAATAGAGGATCTCTCATCCACGATTCACGAGTGACTCATTGAGAGACTTGGCAGCATTTTTGCAACATGGGGCATTCCAGCCATTTTGAAGTCTGATAATTGCCTAGTCAAGAATTCACTGATTTTCTGGAGCATCTGAATGTAAAGTGTAAGAAGAGTATCCCTTTGTGGCCACAGGCCAACAGACTTGTTGAGCATTTTATGAGTACGCTAAAGAAAGCAGTACAGCGTGCAACTCTTGAGAAGCTCAATTTGCAAACTGTGTTGAATTCCACCCTACGAGCCTATTGTTGAACACCTTACTCGACAACAGGTTAAAGTCCATTGACTTTGATGTTCGGGAGAACAATTACAACCAAGTTACCTCAGTGAGCCAACAAAAGAGAAGGAGGTGAGAATACAACTCGAATGGAAGACTTGGCTAACAAGAAAAAGATGAAAGCCTATGCCGACAAGAGGCGACATCCAAAGAACATTGAGTTTAAGACAGGAGATCTAGTGAACGCTCGCCAACTGCGAAGGACAAAATCGGATGCTCCATATGATGCTGCACCTGACCACCTTGTGTCCACCAAGGAACATATGGTTACTGCCCAGTGTCCTGGGAAGTCTATCACCTGAGACTCTTCTCACTTTTGGCATTTGATTCATCGATCTTCTGATCAAGATGGTGAAAGAAAGACTGAACCTGAAAACCCAGTGACTGCTGTTACTTCTTCACAGTCTTTGAAGATCCCTGACAGTGAAAATGACAGCACCCAGTAACCAGATCAGGTTGCATAATTAAAGCGCCAAGAAGGTTGATTGAAGAAATGTGATTGTATATATATATATATATATATAATCTGTTGATTTGTAAAAAATTGCAATTTGTTATTTAACAGAGGGCAAAGTGTAGTGTCTTGCGAGTTTTATGGCGGAACCCTTTTGGCATTATATTAAACACTAAAGAACCCTTGGGTCTAAGTTACTGAAGATTACCTCGTGGAGCTTGTGGGGGTATCCCTTTGTTAGGACGAAATCCCTCACCCACCATAGGTGGCATGCTTCATCATTTGGGATTCTCCTCATGATGGGAAACCTAGTCCCGCCACGGGCTACAACTCCCTCTCTGAGAGAGAGGAGCTCAGGGATGTTTTGTTCCTAATAGGTAGGATATACTAAATCCTACCTATTAGGAGATGTCAGAGCGCAATGCCATGAAACGTAGATGTCAGAGCGCAATGCCATGAAAGCTTGCTGTAGAATGTTGAGTTTGCAGTTACACTCAGAAAAATAAAGACGTAAAATACTAAGTTCAGTGTGTGGCGTGTTTATTGGCGGGTACCCAGGCTAGAAAGACGCTACACCACCGAGCTCCTGCAGTCACACAACGGAGTGCATGCAGCCACCCATCTTAGCTGCTGCAGATTGCTTACATAGCACCTACAGAGAACCAGCAGAGCTCCTGCAGGCACTCAACACAGCTTCAGCAGGTACTCAACACAGCTTCAGCAGGCACTCAACACAGCTTCAACAGGCACTCAACACCGCTTCAGCAGGCACTCAACCCAGTCCAGCAGGCACTCATCACAGCTCCAGCAGGCACTCATCACAGCTCCAGCAGGCACTCATCACAGCTCCAGGAGGCACTAAACACAGCTTCTACAGGCACTCAACACAGCTCTTGCGGGTACCTCACTGAGGTGCAGTCACACAAGGAGAGTTCCTGCAGTTTACAACAGCATTCATGCAGACAACTTACTGAACACTTCCAGAGACCCAGCACAGTTCCTGCAGCCACTCAGCACACTTCCTGCAAGCACAGTTCCTGCAGCCACTCAGCACACTTCCTGCAAGCACTCAGCACAGCTCCTGGAGGCAGCCCGGTAAGGTCTTGCATTCACTCTAAGGAGCACCAGCAAGCACCCTCTGCTTAGTTTCTGCAGGCACTCCCACAATTCTTCTGCAGGATGCATTATGGACTGCAAGCTATTCCAAACACCCAGCAGCTTCTTTTCCCCATTCCTTCATTCTCCCTTCTGTATTCTCTTCACTCCCCTTCTGTATGACTCTCCTATCTTTCATTCTGTTTCTCCTCTTCCCCTGCTTTCCCTCCTTTGTACTCTTTTCTCACCATATTTCCTTTTGTTCTACATCTATATGTCTATTTTAGTTAGCCAGAATCAGGGCCGGACTGGGATCGCAAACCATCCCTGGCAAGTACGTCCGATCGGCCCGGGTGGGGGAGGGACGTTGGCGGCTGGCGGGAACAATGCTGCTGCGCTTTTGTTACAAGGGGCCGATTTTGCAGCACTGCTGCAAAACCAGCCCCCAGTAACAAAAACGCCCCCACCAGTCCAAAATCGCCCCCCCCACCCTTCCGGCACACCGGGGAAACGCCCGCTGCAGCCAGTCCGGCCCTAGCCATAATCTTCTATGAGTTCTTTCTTCCGTGTAGCTTCCCAATTCCTGTTTTAGCTTCACAGGTTTTTTCATTCAAGCTGCCTCCCTTTTATCCACTCTCATTCTTCCTCCTTCCCATTGTCACCGTATACTCTTCTTCTTTCTCTCTTTATCTGCCTTCCTTGATCCCCCCCTTTTCCCATTTCTGCTTTCCTTTGTTCTTTTCTTACTCTTCCTTTTTATCCCTCCTCTCTCGCTGTACCACACTTCACCTTTATTTATCTATGCTCCCTCCCTTGTTCTCCTTTCACTCTCTGTCTTGCTATATCATGTGACCCCTTTCTACGTCCATTATTTCTCCCTTTTTGTCTCCTTTTGTTCTTCCTTTCCCTCTCCTTTATCATTCTCAAATACTTCCGCATCTCCCTCTTCGTTTTACAATTTCATATTCTCAGTTCTTTTTCCTCACCCGTTTTACCCCTTCCTGTCTCTCCCAAGCTGCCCTTCTCCCACGTTTATGTAGCCACAACTTTAACTCTCCATTTTTTAGGTGAAGCCTACCCTACAGCCCAGCTGTTTGGTTTGCTAAAGATATCTTAGGGACATTTAGAAAGCTGACCTTGGAATGCGTTCTGCCTATTGCTTACCATTGGCTTTGTGGTTTGTAACTCACAATTTCTGGCTTCCTATTTACTGGCTTTATTTGCTTTAGGTTGTCCAGCTTGAGTTCGTCCCTCCCATTGCCCAAACCTTGTGTACTGTATTCTTCCACAAACTCGCTTTCTGTAAATGGGCCTTTAAATCTTGCTCTTATCTTGTCACATTTGCTGTGCATTCAAAGACAGAGTTCAAATTTCAAGCTCTCTCATCCAAGGGAGCTTGGTGTTTACTGTTCTTTCCCTGACTTCAAAGTGAGAGAATTTGTGACAATCTTGCCGAGTATCCATTTAAGAGGAGAGGGTGTAGGATTGTTTTGTTTTTCTAGCACACAAAAAAATGAACTATGCTGATGTTTCAGAATATATCGGAATTAGTACAAATGAACTGCATTTTCTTGTAATTCTGAAGTGTGGTGGAAACAAATATTTGAATATTATTAAAAAAATTAATATACTGGGTGATGACATTTGTACAAATTATACACATTGTTTGTGTGCAGTAAAACCGTATTTCGGTGCAAATGTAATGGTTATTTCAATTGAAAATGTGTTGTCTGTAAAGGCAGTGCACTACCGCACCATGCATACTCCACTCTATGCCCCTCCACTCTAAGATACTTTACGACATGCCACTCCACACCACTCCAATCTACGCTATTCACTCCACGCCACAACACGCCACTCCACTCTGCCCCTCCATTCTGCCCCTCCACTCTGCCCCTCCACTCTGCCCCTCCACTCTGCCCCTCCACTCTATGCCCCTTCACTCTACGCCCGTCCACACCACTTAATCCCACTCCACCTCAATCTACCCCACTCCACTCCAGTCTATCCCACTACAATGTACCCCAATCTACCCCACCCCACTCTACCCCAATCTACTCCACTCCAATCTACCCCACCCCACTCCAATCTACCTCACGTCAATCTACCTCACTCCACTCACCCTAATCCACTCCAATATGATCCAGTCTATCCCACTCCACTCGACCCCATTTTACCCACTCCACTCCAATTTACTCCACTTCAATCTAACCCATTAAGTCTAACCCAATCAACCCCAATCTATCGCACTCCACTCAAATCTACTCCACTCTGCTCCAATCTACCCCTGTGTACCACGCTCAACCCCAATCCACCCCACTTCAATGTACCCCAGTCCAATCTAATCCATTAGAATCCACCCCACTCCAATGTACCCCAATCCACTCTCCTCCACTTCATTCCAATCTACCCCAGTCCAATTTCCCCACTCCATTCTAATTTACCCCACTCCACTCCAAACTCCACTGCAATCTATCCAACTCCTGTCCATTCTAATCTACCCCACTCCACTACAATCTATTCCAATCCACCACAATCTACCCCCTCCACTCCAATCTGCCCTAATCCACCCAATTCCACTCTTCCCTAATCTACCCCACTCCACTCCAATCTATCCCAATATATCCCACTCCTCTCTACCCTGATTTACCCTACTCCAATCCACCCCAATCTACTCCACTTTAATCTACTGCACTCCATCCCAATCTATCCCAATCCAATTTACCACGCTAATCTACCCAACTCTGCCACTCCAATCTACCCCAATCCACCCCAGTCAATTTTACCTCACTCTACCCCCACTCCAGTCTATGCCAATCTACCCCACACCAATCTACCCCAATCCACCTCATTCCACTCTATCCCACCCATCCCACTCCAATCTACCTCTCACCACACCACTAACGTTTAGCCATGCTGAACAGCAGCCACACTGATGTACTTAATGGCTAAAACATATTGCCAAAGCCAATAGCGCTTGCATTTCTGCCGTTCTGCAGCTTGTCTACAAACAATGCAGGGTGAGCAGATTTTCTTCGACAAATGACACTGAAATGCCCACTGAAGGGCTATGAATTATGGGAATGATTTTATATGGCAGTGCACACCTCGTAAGGAAATTTAAAAAAACTGCTAGCACTACGAATTCCAGCATGCTTTGTAAAGTTGAAAGTTCACTTGGGAGTCCCACTAGAGGGCAATACTGCTAATTAACATGCTTATAGGAGGTGCTGCAGGAGTGTTTGTTTAAAGCTATATTTCTGCCTGTGACCAAGGACCAGGGAAGGTCTAAAACGCGTAAGGCTAAAGAAAGGAACTTCAGTGTCAAATGTCGTTTTTTAGCCTCATTAAACACATTACCTGCCTGGGAGTGCGTCTTCAATTCGTGGAATGTATATATATTTATTTATTTATATTTGCAGAGGCAGGAATGTGTGCTGTCCGAACCCACCCACCTCAGATTTGGGGTGCTGCCTTTCACTACTCAGGATATGGCGTTACAGCCAGAGCTGCTAACTGGGGAACCGGGTTCCAGGTTCAGCTCAACATCCTGTGATTCTGGGCAAATTACTTAATGTCCCCATCCCGATAAACAATTGCGTGTGACCTTGTGTAATGAAACTGGTGCTCATGTAAAGTGCTCCAATAACCTTCCAGGCAAGTTTACGCTATATTTAGAAAAGTGCACTAAGGTAAAAACAAATCTTAGCATAAGGAAATACACATTAATACCTATTTATTGGCTATTTGTACAGAGTGAAACCAGAAAACCTGGATGCATTGTGGCTTCCTCGCTTAAATTGTGTTATCAGGCAAATTATTTATTTCACTGAAACTCCTTTTTTCTTCATAATCATGTATAAGAGCACTTCCAGATATGTGAGTTCAGACTACCAGTTGTGCAAAAATAACACTTTAAATAAATACTTCTCAATGCAGTGCTATAGTGTGCCTATTAGTGTCAAAGCTTGCACGTTAAAAAACTGACTCCTCTACACACAGCCTGGGTCCAGGGGGCACTGTTGCTGCTGCCCACTTGCCTCGATGCACTCAGTGCAGTGCCCCAGTCAGCCTGCCCCCGGAAATGGCCCTTTCATGAAAGATTATCTGACACCCAGAGACCGAAAGACCCTACTGGAGATCAACAGATAATTATCAGACACCGATGACCTGCGGGCATTCTCTCACACAGACAACAGGCACAGCTAAAGATCTTGATTTGTTATCAGACACTCGAAGTCCAACAGAGACAAATTGAGTCCCGTAGAAAGTAGCCTAGCAATTGTCCCAAGGTCTGCAAAGCAAACAAGAACAAGCATTTTTAAACGGCAATCGAAGAAACAAATAAAAAGGCAATGGGGAGGCTGTAAGCCCACAGAGGGAATACAGCATGTCTCGAAGGGACAGCGCATGCGCTGTCTAGGGTCGACCTAAAAAATTACCCCTGCTTGGTAGTAAAAAAATAGCTATTATTGACTGAGGTGCAGTGGCCTTGGTGCAGCTGCACTTTTGGTAGTGCCACAACAGCCTGTAGACATTCTCAGATATCCAGTGCACTCTAATAAATCTCCCATCGCCTGCAGAATTAATTAGACACCGACCGAATAACCAGAAGGCAACAAACGTTATCAGATGAGACAGATACAAAGAGGAGAATGGACACTGCTAGGCACCTATGTACCATCATACATTATCAGAGAGCCAAGAGAATGAAACATCCAAAGAACAAGAGACACTGTGAGAGAATCAAATACCCCGAGACACCCATTAACCCACAGTGAGGTGAGGTGTCTAAAGACCAGTAGACACTCACAGACCAGTATACCCTAAACAACAACCAGAGAACACAAGACACTGTCAGGCGCCCAAAGACCAACAGATACTTTTAGACTCTGAGACCAACATTCACTATCAGACACCCAGAAACTACAGGTACTGTAGACATTCCTGTACCTACAGATGAAAACCTACAGGCACTAATAGGCACTCAACACCAACAAATGCATTCAGACATCCAGATATTCTCAGGCAGTACAAGACACTTGTTGTCGCCCAGTAAGAACTGAAACTTGCTAAAGCTCAACAGACCTGTGTGCATGTGACTGACTCTGTAGTATCCTAATGGCCTTTACGTCGCACAGGCATGTTGTGAAAATCCCTTATTTCCCAATTGGCCAATGAACCTCTGTAGAGAGAGACAGAACCCCACTCACCTTCCTATTAGACAGGTACTACTGCAGCCTCGGAATGAAGTCTTACAAGACCCTGTTAGCGAGCCTACTCCCACGGCTACCAGCCTTTTTAGAGATACCGGCCGGACAAGATCTGCCGCACAGGATCAGTCCATCTCTGCCTCTATTAGGCTGAGAGACAACGCTGCACATATTCTAACGAGCATTGGCAAAGCCAATGATTCTCACTTTGCTTTTGACCACCATTATTTGTTTTACAGCGCTGCACAAGCATTAGAAAGCAAATAGCTTTAATCAGCCATATCTTGCAATGTTATTTCCTATACTTCCAAGATGACCGTCATGTTGTTTCTAGACGCAATGTGGGATCCACCTGAAAAGTATAAACTATAGTTTTTAAGATGGCTGCAACTACTGCTATTGGCTTTGCCATTGCTTGTAAAACTGCGTTGCAAGTATTGGCAAAGTTAGTAGCTGTGCCCGACCAGCTTGGAACATTATTATCTATACTTACTAAATGGCAGCCGCGTTGGATCTACATCATAGAGTTTAGGATTCCCAGACCTCTCCACTCTGCCCAAGATCCCAGGCTCTTGCAAACCACCCTAAAGCCTTGTCCTTGCATGCTGCCCAAAAGCTCAAGGATGAATTTCACACTGCTTTCTCTGGCAAGAAGATTAGTTTTTCTTAGACAAATAGCTTAAAGATTAGATTAGTTCTGGTCTCGAGCACATTGAGTAGAACCCCATCTCAAACAGGTTCTGTGGCCCCATATATTTCCTACCACAAACCCATTCTTTTAAATCTAGAAAAGCTTCTTCCAGAATTCAATTTTTCACTCATTCAGCTTCTATTATGCCTAGCTGACTGGTATCTTACCTTTTAAGCCAATCAAAGGAATATAGGACATTTATGATCAACAGTTTGTTGAAAGTGCAGCTGGATCTGATTGGTCAGCTATCTCACTTAAAAACGTATTTCTATTGGTTACAATCTATCACATTTTCTAGCTGATTAATATGCAAGTAATTATTTCACGTACACTGGTTTATTCTCTGCTTTGCTCCTTTCTACTTTTGTTTCAGGGTGACTTATGTTATTGTTCGTAAATACGTTTCCTCACTCATTCTATTCCTTTCATTCCTGCAGGAATGGTGAAAAAGATGCATTAAGGAGTAATATTTTCCACAGATGTGAGCTTAACATCTCCCCTATGTACCATTTAGGTGCTGTTTGCCTTCAGCCTGTTTACCTGGTGTTAGTTCCTGGTGCTTTGTTAGATACTTTATTTTTAAATGATTTGCCAAGCTAGACTCTTTCTGCATGTCTCTATTATGTTATTCTTGTAGAAATCTTATATGCTTAGTGATCAGTCTTTTGCACTAGCCCAATAAACTATCAAGAGTTATTACATGTAAGAGGATGTGGGGAATCAGATGTCCCTAGAATACACAAGAAAGGAAGAGATATATATATATATATATATATATACATATATATATATATATATATATATATATATATATATATATATATCTCCACCAAAACCGATTCTGAACAACTCCAAATATCCGGAATAGAAACGGAACGGACACCAATTTTCCTTCGTGCAAATTTATTCAGTGCAATTCCGCCATGACGCGTTTCAGCCCCTAGAGGCCTTGATCACATGACGTACCAGTGTTTCCTTCAAACTTTAAAGTGACAGTGCAAGTAATGAAAACTAAAAACAGACTGACCGTCTGTTACAGTACAGCAATAACGATGTTATAAATTCATGTTACTTTTTATCTTTTTTTCTTTTTTTCTCTCATTTTGTCTTATTTCTCTTTTTTGTTTTTACTCTCTTATTCGTATTTTCTCTTATTTTGCAGTCCAAATTTAATATCGGTTTAAAATACCAATTTACAGACTGCATGTCACGCTGAATACAGAAAAAACACAGAAAAAGCACATACAGTATAAAACACTTTGCAACGATGAAGGTAATATCAGTTTAAAATACCAGTTTAAAATACTGGCTATTACTGTGCAAATATCGCATCGAACTGTGCAAAATTATGCAAAACTGAGGTACATTAAAGATACCAAATAATAAAACACTTGATTAAGTGCCATTATAACAGTTTAGATCAGATGCTTTGTTAATTCTTGAAGCCCTCTGAACTATGCAAAAACCGCGCATTTCTCTATACTAAAAAACGCAATTTGCAATACCGCAACCTTTCACATTGCAATTAAATACCGGTTTCAAATACCAACAGTGCAAATCTGTACTTATTGTGTAAATAACGCAATTTCTAACACCCAAATATGCACCTCAATTATTTGATAATTTGGATGACGACAATACTGTGCAAAATGACGCTTTCATCTGTGCAAATTGCGCAACTGAAAAATGCAACAACCTAGAGAAAATGTATTGTACCTGGATTAATCAAAGCCTAATACCACATGTGCAGTCAATTGTTCTATGTAAATCCAAATACGGTACCTAGTTATCTCATAATTAAAAAGAGATACTTGCTGTACTTGAAAAAAGTGCCATTAGTGCTAAAGTGCCTAAACATGATATCAACAATTGAATAATAAAGAAGTTTATATTTTTAAAAACCATTTCACTGTCTTCGGCCTGCCCTCGGATGACTAGAACAGCTCATCCAAAGCAGCCGGAACCCGGAAACAACAACAACGGGGAGAGGGTGGCCTAATTAAACAAGGAAATTAAATCATATCAAGACATTGTAAGAATCCTAAATAGAATTCCTTTAAAACAATGCATGAACATGTAAGAGAAAATCATCATGATAATACATTATTATCTAGTCTATGCAGGAAATATCAGAGCCATGTGTACAAGTCCTCCGTTGTGTTCAAACCATTTGGACTCTTGCAGTCCAAATCCAAGATATACTTGGTCTCCAGACGTCTGAGAGTAGCCTCTCTATTACCCCCGCGTCTGGGGGGAGGAACACTATCTATTACATAGTATTGTAACTGTTGCAGGTCATTCAAGTGTACCTCCTTAAAATGACGAGCAACTGGATAGGACTCATCCGAATTTGTAATAGCCCTCATGTGCTGGAGTACTCTCTTGTGGACCTGCAGTTTAGTACTGCCAACATACTGCAGTCCACAAGAACACTCCAGCACATAAACCGCATATTCAGACTTGCAAGTCAGATATTTGTCAATAAGGCATGGCCTGTCTCTAAATGGAGAAACATATGAAGTTTTATTAGTCCCATATTTACAGGCCTTACACGTCTGACACTTGAAAAAACCTTTACGGTTCGTTAGCCAACTACTCTTAGATTTTATATCTGAGCTGTTACTAACCACCAGATCCCTGGTGCTTGGTGCCCTCCTGTAGGTAAGTATCGGTGTACGTGGTAGTCTTTCACCTAATATGGGATCACTCAGAATTAAATGCCAATTTTTCTTTAGTATTTTATGAAGACTATCCCTTTGTCTATTATAAGTCAGAATGAGTCTCGGACTACTGCTGTTACTGTCCTCCTTGGTATTGGTAAATGCCAGAAGGTTCTTGTTCCCGACTCTAGGCTGTTTCTTTAATAGGTCAGTGCGAGACATGGCCCTAGTACGTTTGATTGCATCATCAATGATATGGTTGGCATATCCCCTCTCACGGAATCTGTCCTTACACTGTTGTTGAGCCAATACTAGGTCTTCCTCCCTACTACAAATTCTCCGAATCCGCAACATTTCCCCATAGGGGATGCTGCAGATGGTGTGCTTGGGATGAAAACTCGAGGAGTGGAGTATTGTGTTGCCCGCGGTTGCTTTTCGATGCAACTTAGTTTCTAGCTTACCGTTTGCAACAAATACTTCCACATCTAAAAAGGTGATGGATCTATCACTGATATCGTGAGTGAAATGTAAATTAAGATCATTGATGTTCAATTTGGCTATGAACTCTTCTGCATTGTTTTTATCCCCTTGCCAAACCACAAAGAGGTCGTCAATATATCGGACCCATTTCACTACATTGTTCGTAAGGTACTCTGAAAAGTCTGTACTAAGAGTCATTTTTTCCCACCATCCCATATGTAAGCAGGCGTAGCTAGGGGAGAAATTTGCCCCCATAGCTACGCCTCTCACTTGATGGTATACATTTTGTTCAAACATGAAATAGTTGTTTTCCAAGCAGAATTTAGTTAGGTCAATAAGCATCTTATTGTGTGTATAAAACTCTATAGGTCTACTACCTAGATAATAAGTCTACTTATATATATATATATATATATATATATATATATATATATTTCCCCAAAATTGCCCTTGCAAATGAGTCCGCACTCACAGAACAGGTAAGTTGAACATCAACCTTTATTTTCCGATAAAGCAGGCATTTTAGTTCACGTTCTCCCTGCAGCTGCCTGACGCGTTCAGCATGTAGAAGGCACTTTTTACTGATATATTAATATGGTCTTTCATGTTCAAGTTATTGTCAAGAGTAAGCCATAGTGACTTAACAGAATCAGACATTTTACAGTTTAGTGCATTAAGGTTGTCAAGCCAGTTGTGGATAGGATAAGACTTTCCTTTAGACTGGATAAAGAGGAGTTCAGTTTTGTTGGGGTTAAGCTTTAGGTGGTTGTTAGTCAGCCAGGTTTAAACCATGGAGAGAGTGTTGTTTAGAGTTGGGTGTCATCAGCATAGAGATGATCAGCAATACTGGCCCGTTTTAAGATCACTGCAAGGGGTTCCATATAAAGGTTGAACAGGGCAGGGGATAAGATTGATCCTTGGGGAACTCCTCGTGGGCCTAATACTGTTGGGGAGGGGGAATTGTTTAATTTGGTTAGGTGGGATCTTTGGTTCAAGTATGAGGCGAACCACTGCATGACAGTTCCATTGATGCCAGCAAACTGAGAGAGAGTGTTCAGGAGAATGTTGTGGTTAACGGTATCAAAGGTCACTGAGAGAGTTCCAGGAGGATTAGGAGGCAGGCCTCACCATCGTCGAGAGATCTGTGTAAGTCTTCGGTGATGTTCAAGATTGCAGTTTCTGTACTACAGCCTTTCCTGAACCCGGTTTGGAAGGTGTCATGAAGGTTGAATTTTTCAATGTGGTTGGTAACTTGTGAGAGCACACATTTTTCAATTGTGTTGGCAAGGGGAGAGAGGTTGGTTATAGGTCTGTAGCTATTAAGGTCATTCGGGTCAGCGTCTGGCTTATTGATGTGGCGGGTGACTTGGCAGAGTTTGAGAGAGGCCGGCATAGAGCCACTGGATAAGGAGCAGTTAATGATTTTAGTCCAAGTTGGGGAGATGACGTGTCTGAGATTTTTGACAAGAGAGGAGGGAAGGGTGTCAGAGCAGTGGGATGTCGGCTTCTTGCATGAAAGTATTTCAAGGGCTTCTTTTTCCACAATATTTTCAGAGTTGGTCAGGTAGCATTGTTTTTCATTTGTAAGTACCTGTTGTTGGTGTGCTTGTTCTCTGAGAGGGTGGATTTGGTGGGACCATTGGTTGGGGAGGTGGCAAGGATAGGGCTATCTTTGGTAGAAGGACCATCTTTGGTGGCAGGAGATGAGGTGGTGGGGTCTAGAGAGAGTTCAATGTTTTGTTTTGTTTTGTTTTGTTTTCTGAGAAAATTTGGAAAAACTGCATAGCGTTTGGTACAGACATCAAGTTGAATGTTGTGAGATAGAGGAGGTTTGGCATTTAATAATGTTGAAAAAGTCTTTGGGTTTCTTTCTGGAGTGGTCAAGTTGGGCTCGGAAGAGAGATGATTTTTTTCTGTAGATATGCTTTTTGTATTTTATGCGTTCAGCTCCAAGAAGGGAGAGATGGGTCAGCAAGGGTCGTTTTCTCCAGGTTCGTTCACTTAATATCCATGGTGAGGTTGTCGGTGATGGTAAGGTTGGGAAGTGGGAGAATTTGGGATCTGATTAGAGATTCTAGCTCTGATTGAGGTATTTGGTGTATGTTTCTTGTCCAGTGCTTAGGACAATAGGTTTGGGCGGGTCAGTGCTTAATTTGTAAAAAAGTAAGTGCTAGGGCCCTTCTCAGAAGGCCACTGCAGCCTGCACCATGCATTGCCCCTGCCAGCACTGCCAATAACAGTACCAACATAGCACCTAACCATCGTACTCCTGTAAGTGTGACAATTCAGACTATTTCAGGCCATGCAAAGCAATAATAATGGCGTGATAGGGTAGTATTGTTGTGCTCATCTCAGACAGCGCCACCACGTGGTGGACTGTTACTAAAGCCAGTGCTGACCATAAAGTGCTGGTGACGAGCATCAGAAACCGCCAGCTCAAATTAAGCATTGGGCGGTGGGCTTAGGTTGTTTGACATTGAGATTGTTAGCACCCAAAATGTGGGATGACAATTTGATGACCAGGGCAAACCCAAAGCACTTACATCAAAAGCCTCCTATCTTTGGTGCTCGTCCGTCTTCAAGCCAACGGATCTTGGACGCCATTGCAGAATGGAGCTGTAACAAATTTCATTTCAGATATAATTATCAACTTTCGGAAACTTAATGTTCAGTCTATGATGAGAGGTTTGGAATAGTTTTTTTTTTTATAAGCAATTTTATTGTTTGACAATAAACAACACCAGCAAATCTGCATTGGACACTGAGGATAACAATTCAGAGCCGAATATATGATCAATTCCATAACGTCCGACCCCCTAAGGTACGAATGAATACAAACAATGATCACACAACTTTGACTACTCCATGGCAGCCAACCATTTGCCCCACACCCTGCGGTACTTCTTGGGACAACCCCGTGCTTCATACATAGGTTTTTCTTGTGTTGCACACCAGTCCACCCCCCTCCGCCACCTCCCAGAGCAAGGCGGATTTGAGAGCTTCCAGGAAGCAGCTATGTCTCGCTTGGCCACTACCATGGCCGTGTTAAAAAATAATTTTTCATTCCTAGACCCATCCAGCCCATCCGTAATCCCAAGGAGAGAGTGCCGTGGGTCATGAGGGACTTCCCACCCCAAGATTTCTGTGAGCTCCTCCTCAATATCACCCCAGAACCGTGCCAAACGGGGACATGTCCACACCATATGGAAAAAGTCAGCCGGGTCCTGGCCGCACCTCGTGCAGGAAGCGCTCGGGTAAAAGCCTGCCCGATGGAGGCGTACTGGGGTTAAGTAGGTGGCGTGTAAATAGTATAGTTGGACCAATCGGAGTTTAGCTGATGCAGTAATCGTCTTGGGTGCCATGAGAGCATCATGCCAATCTTCCTCATCTAGAGTACCCACCCACTCTTCCCATTGGCTTCTAAGCCAATCCAGTGAGGTCGGGGTATTGTTAACCAGTGTCTGGTAAATGCGGGAAATACCCCCCTTCCCCAGGTCACCCAACATAATCTGCGCTTCGGGAGGGCTGTACTCCGGGATCCTTGTGTCTTCCGATATGTGTACATGGAGGGCATGTCGCAGTTGCAAATATTTGTAAAATTGTGTTGGGTGCAGGGAGTACCGGGTCCGGAGGTCTTGGAAGGAGCGCATGTGACCGCCCGCCCACACATCCCCAAGTTGCGAGATTTCTATAAGGTCCCATGATCTAAATCCCTGCAACCCACTGACCTCTCGGAGCCAAGTGCCATGCCAGAGAGGCATGTACTGAGTCAACTTGTGTCTCCATTGAGTATGACGCAGAGCTGCCCGCCAGGCCAACAGCGCAGTGCGCGTTACATCTGGTAAGATGGACGGAATGGACTCCCCGTACATCAGAGACTGGATTTTGGGCAAACCTAGCTCGCTCAGTTCAAGCCTGTAGGCCGGGTCGGACCAGTCCCCATTAAACCAATCATGTATGGTCAGTAAGCGAGTAGCCAAGTAGTACAGGTATAAGTGAGTCATCCCCATGCCCCCATCGAATGGAGGGATCCGGCATAGGGTCAGGGCCAGACGCGACCTCCCCCCCACCCGCCCCCCCAGAGGATCTTGGTGGCCATACTGTCCAGTTCCCGAAACCAGGCCCGCGGAAAACAAAAGGGGGTGTTTTGGAGGACATATAAGAACCTGGGGAGAGTCATTATTTTAAACAGGGCGACTCTCCCCAAGGGATTCAAAGGTAACGTCTGCCACTTATGAAGGACTGCCTTGGCTTTCTTCACCAGCGGGGTAACATTGAGGGACCAGCCTAGCTCTGGGAGAAGGGCGACCCAGATCCCTAAGTATTTGAAGGACTGACGTCGAATCGGTATTGTGGATTGCCAGTCATAGCAGTCTCTAGATAAGTGTAGGGGGACCAGGACTGACTTATCGGAATTCAGCCGAAGGCTAGAGGCCTGCCCAAAGGATTGCAAGATCTGGAGGCACTGAGGGCCCGACTGGGCGGGTTCAGCCAAAAAGATTAGGACATCGTCCGCGCAGAGAGCGATCTTGTCCGCCTCCGTGTTGGGCCATTCCCATCCCCGAACGCGGTCCTCGGACCGCACCAGGGTCGCCAGGGGCTCCCTCGCCAGGGCGAAGAGAAGGGGCGAAAGGGGGGCATCCCTGTCTCGTTCCCCTCTGAATGGGGAAGGCCTCCGATAAAACCCCTTTGACTAAGACTCGCGCCTGGGGCTGTGCATACAGGACGCGTACCAGACTACGGAAGTGGGGGCCAAAACCCATCGTTGTCAGCGCATCGTCTAGATACCTCCAATCCACCGAATCGAAGGCCTTTTTGAAATCTACGAGAAGAATCGCCAAATAGGGGGTGAGCAAGTGGCGGTGAGCCAAGGCCAGATGCAGCCTCCGGAGACAGTGCCTAGTTCAGGAACTAAGCAGAATCAGACGGGATAGGTCACTTCCTTCATTAATGTAACGATCGCTCGAGGGCGGCGTTTTCATACCATGTTCTGACACGTCTCCAACCGGCTGGTGGAGCACACATGAACATAGCAGATTCAGACCACAACCTCCTGGTGTAGGTCTCTCAGCAATTCGAAATCGGAACCTTTTCTAACCTATTTACCTCATAGGATTCCAGAGAATTGATATTGGAACCCCTTCGGATCCTAAAACAGTTATCTGACAGGATTCTTGGCAATAATTCCTAGCGGCTGTCCAAATTTGGTTTTCTCACTCCCCAGTCCTGATGAAGACCCGCCTCTGACGCATAATAAACTGCGCTTCCACCCAGGGTCGAAACGTCGACATTGCAGTCTTACTAGTCCACACAGCTTCCTTGACCCTAACATAAAGTCACTTTTGGGTCATGTATTCATGCATTAAGGAATGGACAGTATAACATAATAACTATTTGCCTTATGTGTCGCCTATTTGTATAGTATATGTATAGCACTTTCTTCACTTATCACCACAAGTCACTTTTCTTGCACTTTAATCTCTTTATCGCCGTGTATTGTGTTGTTTTATTGACAGCCTCATTTATTAATATGTGTATTGAATACCTTTATAATATAATTGTCATTTTTGACCAAATAACATTTTGTCTTTGTGGTGTGTTCCGTACATTTTCGTTTGGTATTTGTAAAGGGCCATTGAAGCAGTAGTAATGGTTGCTACTCTTTATTGAATGTTCGAGATATATTAATTACATTGTACAAAGAAATTGTCACTTCCCCGACAGAACCACTTCTTTACATATCATACATACCCAGGTTCTGAGGGACACAGGGTTACCCCATTATTGTTAATAGTTCCACGCGTGGGCATGAACCCGCACTGGTCCGGGTGAACCAATGTGGTCAGGTAGGGCTTCAGCCGCTGGGCGAGAATTGTGGCATAGAGTTTAACCTCTGTATTTATAAGAGAGATGGGATGGTAGTCTGCGCAACGACGAGATGGCGGTTGAGATTTTGGAAGAACCACCATGGTGGCCACGTCCGTCTCGGGCGGGAAGGAACCCTTCTCCAAAGCCTCTTCGAACAGGTCTGCGAGGCGTGGGACGAGAGTCTCACGATATAGAGCATAGTATTCCTGGGGGAGGCCGTCTGGGCCAGGGGTCTTGCCCGACGAGGTAAGAGTTACTGCATCGCTAATCTCTTCACGGGTGATAGGGCGGTCCAAATCAGCCTGCGCGGCCAAACCCAGCTGGGGAAAGCGAGCACAACCCGTGTCTAGTAAGGTGGAGAGCGACAGTCCTGGGGTCCTTTCCGCATAGAGCTGACGGTAATAGGAGGCAAAGGCGTGAGCCATTGCCACCGGGGATCGGTGCGTCGACCCATCCGGGTCCACTATTTCGGGGATAATGCGGTTCGCCCTAGGGTACGTGGCTAGTCTGTGGAGAATCGTGCCGTTCTTATCACCCCAGCCATATACTCTTGCTACGGAAGATCTCCAGAGGAGCTTGGCGGCATCCAGTGAAAGCTGCCTGAGCTCAGCCCGAAGGAGAGCGAGTTGCCGTTCTCGGGAAGTGACATCGGCAGTAGGAGGGGATTGCTCGAGGCGTAACGCTTGAGCCTCTCGCGAGGTGATCTGCTGTAGCTGCGCCTGTCGCTGAAGCTTGAGTTGGCCCTTAGCGAAGCCCCGGATGGTGGCCTTGCCCGCCTCCCATAGGGTACCCAGCGAGGACACCGACCCGTCGTTGGTCAAGAAGAACTGCTTAAGCTCCATCCCCACCACCTTTCTAAATAATTTATCTTGGAGGAACCAAGCATTCATCCGCCACGTTGGGCGTGTCGAGGGGGGGGGCCCGTACTAAGGAGCACCGGAGAATGGTCGGAGATACCCCTGGGGAGTATGCGGATGTCCTGAATCGTGGTGCAGTCAGTCGATGGGACAAAAATTGCATCTATGCGCGCCTGCGTATGATGTGCTGCAGAGGTGTGAGTGAACTGTTTGGTGTGAGGGTGCCAGGTACGCCAAGCATCGCAGAGGCCCAGAGATTCGGACCAATTTGTTAATTGTTAAGCTTGCGCAAGTCTAGAGGTAGACGGGGGGCCTATCGTATCGAGGTGCGGAGAGGAAACCGCCCCCGATAATAGTGGGGCCCAAGGGCAAGGTGGCCAGCAGGGCGGTGGAGTGTTTCAGGGTCGTCGTGAGCATCGAAGGGGGTGAGTACATGGACACGAGGTTAAGGGGACTACCACACAGCGAGCCACAGAGGGTCACTGACATTCCCTGGGGGTCATGAATAACCTGTGTAAGCACAAAGGGAAGGGTGCGCTTCAAGAGGATAGCCACCCCTCGGGAGCCCCGGGCAAAGCCAGAGTGCCACACTCTATCGTATCCATAGCGTGCTAGGAAGGGACAGTGGTTACCCAGCAAATGCGTCTCCTGAAGCAGGAGCACCTCTATACCGAGGCGCTGCGCGTAGCGTAGGACAGCCATGCGTTTAAGTCGGTCTAAGAGACCATTAACCTTCCAGGACAGAACGTGAAGGGAGGCCCTCGGGACGGGTATGTCAGTCATGGTGGCTGGTGGTCGGTGTAGCGGTGTGCGGCACCACAGAGAGTCGTGAATACGCGCGGGGGCCCGCGCCTGTGTGGAAGGACGTTTGTGAAGAGGCCGTGCAGACGACATGAGTGACTATCGCAGAGTGTCTCAAGAAAGCTGGCGTAACATAACAATAAGAAACAACAACCATGGAAAAAACAATCCCAACCCCCCCCACCATATACTTCGAGAACAGAAGCATCTGTCGGCCCACCAGTAGAAACAAGAACCAAACTAGAACGCTCGGGTTGGGTTGCGTGGAGGACCCCTCCATTTAGGCGGATGTGCAATGTCTCAGCAGAAAGACAACCAAGTAGAGCAATAGGTCTGCCGTGGCTCCCAGCCCCTACAGTGGCTGGGGCATGTCCCCAGAGAGACCGCGCACCGGGCGGCGCCCGCAGGATCTTCAGAGAGTTGGGCTGCGGGAAAGATCCGAGTCTGCCGCCGGCAAGCCCCGTTGAGCCGGCGACGGAGGAGCAATAGATGGACCATCAGTTGAGTGATATCTGAGGCGGGGAGGAGAGCCCGAAGGGCTTGAAGAGTCCCGGATTCTATGCGCAGCCAGGCTCGGTGATCTAGGTGTCGCTACTTGGGACTGGCGCCTCCTGCGGGATTGCGTGCGCCTCCGGCGCTGCTGCCTAGGCGATCGAGGCCTCATGGACTGAGGACCCGAAGGCGCAGGGGACAGGTTTTGCCGTTGTCGAGGGGATGTTCCTCCGTCAGCCAAGTCCAGGCCGCTTGGGGCGAGTCAAAGAATTGCGTTTTGCCCTGGAAAATGACGCAGAGGCGTGCGGGGAACTGGAGTTGGTATTGCAGTCCAAGGTTCTGCAGTTTCTTCTTTACATCCATGTAGGAGCGGCGCTGGTCTTGCACTTCCTTGGTATAATCAGGAAATACCATGATGTTATGGTTCTGGAACTTGAGGGGTCCCTGAGAACGCGCCTCGCGCAGGATGGCGTCCCGGTCTTTGAAGTTAAGGATCTTTAGTATGATAGGACGAGGTGGGGCCCCGGGTGGCGGTTTTGGTGCAAGGGACCGATGCGCTCTCTCCACTACGAACCACGCAGAGAATGCCTCCTTGGGCATCCATGATGTGAACCAGGCCTCGATGAAGGTGGATACCTGGTTCGTCTCGACCCCCTCGGGGAACCCCACTAGGCGGAGGTTGTTGCGGCGTGCTCGATTCTCCACATCCTCCGCGCCCCGATGCAGCTCCTTGGTGTGCGAGCGCAGATTGGCCACCTGTTCTTTCAGTTGATGGATATCGTCCTCCGCCGTAGAGAGGCGAGATTCAGCCTCCGTTATTCGGGCCATGGCATTGCGGAGGTCCTGCCGAAGAAGGGACACATCTACCTTGACTTCCCCGATCTTCCCTTCCACGGAAGCCTGCGAAGCGCTAATCGCCTGTAGGATGGTTGCTAAGTCTTTGCCCGGAAGGGGCGGGGGGGCCCATCCGCCTGGCCGGGGGGGTCATGCTCAGAGGTGGTGTACCGGTCCATCTTCGTTTGCATAGGGGCAGTCATGGATTTGGAGGCCCGATCCCTCCCCATGGTCGATGCCAGGTCTCCCCCCAGTAAGGGCCCCAAGTTCCGGAAGAATGGGCCCAAGGGTGGTCAAACGCCACCCGATGCGGCAGCCGATCCCTCCAACCCACAGCTGGTAGGGGCCCCTCCGGCCAGTAGCGCAGTGCAGGCCGCCTAAAGCCCAGGCAAGGAGCAGACCACAGGGCAGCGGCAGTGGGCCCTCGGCGCGGCCCGGCCAGACCTGCACCGAGGCCTGAGGCGGTCAGACACCTAGGGTGCTGGAATAAACAGGGGGGAGAACCGTACCCAGGTCCCCCTGCCGCCCGAAGTGGCAGCCGACCCCTGTGCCCCAGACGCGGCCACCCATCACCGCCGCCGGGGCCCCAAAGCACCGCACCTCGCAGCAGCAGAAAGCAGGCGGGGGGAGAGGAGACCCCAAATCGTGGCCCCCTCCCCTCCTCCTGCTGTCCGGCACGGCAGCCGATCCCCCACCCACCGCCACCTCACGGGCCTATGCAGGCCCAACGTTTTCAACAAGGCCTCGCCGGCTGCAGCAGGGTCAGTAGGCCCTAGGAATAAGCGGCCCAAACAGAGCAGGTCCCCCGCGGTCAACCAGGGCCAGCACGAGTCACAGGAGGATGGGGGGGCCGGTGGGAAGAGCCCAGTCCCGATCCCCTCCCGCTGCCCAATATGGCAGCCGGTCCCCGCACCCCCCGGCCGGGGCCACCTACTGTGTCAGTGGGTCCGTTCCTCCTATAGGCAGGCCTCCGCAGCCAGGAAGGGAGGCCTCCCCGCAGGTCGTCCAGGGTTGCCCCAGGCAAGCACAGCACATGCAGCTCCGGGGCGCAGGCAGAGAGAGGATTACTTAACGGCACCTCCAGGGGTCAGCCCCCCGCCAGGTCCGCTGAGCGGGAGCCGGGCATCGCGGCGCCAGAAGCAGGCAAGGCAGCGTAGCACCGAGGGGGGGGGTAAGGTCCATGCCACAGGCCTCCCCCTGCTACCCGCAATGGCAGCCGAACCCCCGCAGTCTCCGGTCCCGGCCAGTGGGACTCCCCTACGTGTCGCCCGCAGTCCGGGGGGCGTCAGGAGCAAGATGGGCTCACTGCAGCAGGGCAGCACCTTCCCGGGCCCGGCCCCGCCACACGGGGCCCTGTTGGTGCAGGGGCTACACCACCAACAGGTGAGCCGTTAGGGGGCACGCCAGGACTCCGGGCTCCAGCCAGTGAAGGTCGCCATTTTGTGGCCAACGGGCCTCAGGGGAGTTCGGGAGCAGAATCAACACCGGGCGCAGCAGGGCAGCAATCCGAGGCGCCGCTGCACCGCACTCGCCCCAGGAGTTGCTAATTGGCGGAATTGAGGCACGGATGGCAGCCGAGGACAGCAGGATAAGAAGCGGATGACGGAGGGGTCCGGAGCACTCTTAGAGTGCGACCGCCATCTTGACGCTTCAGGCCACGCCCCCTTGGAATAGTTTTAAAGCTTTATTTCTCATTAAAAGATTTGTATTGTTTTTGTCATTTTTATTCACATTAAGCAATTTACAGAAATCTCGAGAAAAGGTTTCATTAGAATCAGCATAAAATAGACAGCATATTCCATATAGGAAATAATCTATATCTTAGTCTAAGAGTTCTAATCTAAATAAGAACTCATAAAGAGTTCTCTTGGAAAAGAGCAAGATTCTGGAGCATTTAGTTAGCTAAAAAACAAACTCCCCATAAAGAGTAGTTTATGAAACTCAGCCAAGTTACCTAACAAGTTGCAGTAACAACTGTTAATTAAATCAGAGCGAAGTAATCACAGCAGTAGCTATGATCAACTGTAGGAGAAAGTCTCCCCCACAAAAAGATCAGGATAATAGGAAATCACTGTTAGCAGTAGCACACAGCAATCTGGGAAAAGATAAGGGAAAAATAATGCATAAAGCATCGAGGGTAAGGAGGCATGGAAAAGGAAGAATGGCATCCATCCTCTCTAACTAAGAACACGTATATATGAAAACATAAAATATTTGCAACATGCAGCACGGTTCATCCAATGGAAACGGGTCCTCCGATGGCCTGTCATCTCTCCTCCCATTTCCCACAGTAAACATTCATGTCAGTGAGCAGTTATCTAAACATTTCTAATATGATTTGCACTAGATACATGAAGGAAGGTTCTCATGAGAACCTTTGCAGGCCTATTCTGTTAGCTTTTGTCAGTATCCCATTGTGTGGACAAAGGGCTCGTCTAAAGCAGTGAAACATTTCTTTCAGTAAGTCTTGATGAGACCATGCAGAACAATATCTTCAGAAAGTTCAACATTGCTAATACTCTACTCATTATAAAATATAGCAGAATACATTGTTTAGTGAAATGAGGAAACATATGGTGTGAGGAAGCAAAGAAATACATTTCTCTTACAGCAGCACATTTTAAAGTGCTGAACGATTTTGTAGTTAGAGGATTGGATCAGCAGTTTCTAAGAGGGATTTTATTTTAATGTCAAGCAGAAGTGGACAAATAATTTTTTAGGCCTAGTCGTAGAAGCACCTTAGGTATGACAGCGTACTACTTATTTAAGCTGCACATTATTTTTACATGTTCAGGAAAGCTTCTTCTCCTATGGTTAAAGCTACATGATTTATTTATCAAATTCCAAAGAATCATTTTCTATGCTTCCCGTTTTCTCTTCTACAGCTGCGATAAAGTTAAAAGCATTTTCTAATGTCAGGCACATTTTCTTCATTGTTAACCAAGGCAAATTTTAAGAAATATTTTGACTTTAACAAGATCGAATAGAATAAGGTGGCAGTCAGTCCAGTCAATGGGTGGATTGGAATGGAGGGAGATGGAATTATGGTTGGTAATGATTGCTTCGAGGGTGGAGCCTTTATTGTGGGTTTGCATTTTGCAATGTAGAGTGAGACCTTTCAATTCAAGAAGGGTGGATAGGACTTGTACTGTTGTATCGTCAGCATCATTCAGGTGTAAGTTTAGGTCTCCTAAAATAATGTCAGTGGAGTCCTTCATGGAGTTCAGCGTTATTAGGTCTGTTAAATCATCTAAGAATTGCAGTTTCTCACCTGGCAGGTGATAGAGGACGTGGAATTTGATGGGGTTGGAACCTTTGGAACAGAGATCAACTCCTAAGTATTCGTAGGTGGCATTTACAGCTGTGTGGAAGAGTTTTAGGCACAGATCATGTGTATGCTAGCTAATCCACCACAGATACGATCTTTACGGTCACGGCGAATGATTGAGAAGCCCTGTGGGGTCGTTTAGCCAGGTTTCAGTTAGAAAACGTATGTTGATTTTGTGAAGTTGGATGCTTTCCGCAATTTCGGGCATGATTGACTGCTGACCTACAGTTTAATAGCATGCAGTTCAGTGTGTGTGATGTTTTTGGTTCAGAGTGGGTAAACTGGATGGTAGTGCTACTAAAGTTGAAAATTGTGGGATGAACTACATTCTAAGCCATAAAGGAAAGGGTGATGAGCAATTTGAACTAAACTAAAAACATTAATCTATCTGAAGTATGGTCATAAGTGATATTATTATTATGTTTTTGTTTGTCCTCATACGTGGCATTCGGCGTATGGCTGGGGCTGTGTGCATACTGATTGGGGAGTCCCGCACTTCGCCTCTGCCCGGGAAGCCAAGGCCTTGTTAAACTACGTATCTGGAGCTATATACGATCTGACTACACTCCAGCCAAGTTTAGTATGCCTTAATCATTGGACTTTACTATATCGTCTCCTCTTTATACATTTTCCAAATAATGAGTCACCCTTGCGTGGCTTCTTCTGAAAGCATCTCCCAAATTGGTCTCCACATTTTAATCCGTCTAGATAAACCTTTGGCACAATCTAACCTACAGGTATTTTTAACATATAAAATCCATTCTCTTAATGATGGTGCTGACTGTGTTACCTATTTCGTGCATATTTCTCTACGTGCCATAATTATCAAAGCAAATAATAAGTATGCTTGAGGTATGTTCGCTAAATAATTTTCATTGCCTCTGTACATTATCCCAAAAATAACAAGTTCAAGGCTTACCTGGACTTTGATTCCTAGTGTTTTGGAGGCAAACTCACCCACCTCGCACCAGAAGATCTGGATTACCGGACATCGCCATAGCATGTGCACGTCGTCCGCATTTTCCAGCCCACACTTAGGACAGTATCTTCTCGTGCCTCCTCCCATTTTGGCCAACTTTTTTGGGGACCAGTAAGCTCTATATAGAGTAAAAAGATGATTTCTTCTTAAAGGAGCAGGTCTGATATTTGACCAAAGTGCTGCATATGATACTTGCCATAAAGTGTGAATATCAGCGTCTGCTATGTCCGTTCTCCATATCTCCTCTGGTGCAGGTAGCTTGTTGTCCTCCGCTTCCACTAGCATCCAGTACCACTTGGATACTTCCTTTTTGAATACTTGATCTTTCATGAATTCTCCCTCCCATTCTGTGTCCGAGCTGAACTGCCGTTCGTTCCGAACCCAACTTGACAATTGGAGGTATTTGAGTCTTGCCAAGGTGTAATTCGTTTTTGAGGCAAGTGTATCCCAAGCAATGAGAGAGTTTCCTTCAATTAAATCTCCCCAAGTTGTCAAGCACGCCCTCAGTAAAGGGAGGGCTAGGATATCCAAGAGACATTCTGGCGTGCCTGGAGAATTCCAGATTGGAGCTTTGCTACTGTAATATCGTATACCCATGACTCGTTTAATTTGTACCCAAACTTCACAGGCGGCTAGCAAAACCTTGAACCTGATCTTTTAAAAAAATTTAGGATGACCATATTTGAATAAGAAAAAATTTCCTTCTGCCGGGAGATCCATTTTTTTATCAAACATATTTTTATTGAATTCTTGACATAATACAACATATGCTTTTACCATCCTTTGTCTTGCTCAAATGGCGATACAGAAATGGATTGAACTGAAATTGTGCAGCGTACTCAACGCTAAAGATCGACCCCTACCCAGTCCAAACGTGGTGCAAAAGTAAAGGTACAGTGTCCAACGGTGTTGGGTTCGGAGCAAGTCTCCGTGTCCTGCACAGTGTGACAGGTAAAATGAGAAATTGTCCAACCATCCTTCGAGAGGGCATGCTCTCAAGTCCTTCTAGTCAGAAGGCATTAAACAGAAAGTACTACCGGGCTTATTAGAATAGCTCTCATCTGTGGAGCAATAAATCAATAAACATAAAATAATTAACCAACCCTGTCCCATCTCCCTCCCCCTCCCCAACATGGTGGTGGCACCTAAAAACATGTTCATCATTACGTCATGATAGGTTGTACGTCATATCTGAAAGAGGTGTAAGGCTCTGATAGAGGCAGGGCAAACAACAGATGGAAGGCCACGAGAAAGAAAGGTGAACAGGGGGCCCCATTTAAATTCGAAGTTCTTAAAGTTATCTCTAAAGACTTCCGACATACGTTCAATACTGAGTAGCTTCCATAATCTAGAGTGCCAGAGGGAGACTGCCGGAGCTTCTCTTTTTTTCCAGGCGGCCGCCAGTGTGACCTTCGCCGCTCCGATGCAGAGCCACATGATAGTTTTATCAGCCCGGGTCTGCTGTTCCAAGGCAGGATCACGAAGCCCCAGCAGGACCTCTGCCATAGTAGTAGGAACAGGATATCCCAACATGTCTTTAATATGTGCAAGTATTTCTTCCCAGAAAGGCCGTATATGTGGGCAATCCCACCAGATATGCTGGAAGTCCCCCAGAAGCCCGCATCCCCTCCAGCATCGATCAGAGGAAGTGGGGAAGATCCGTCTAAGCTTGGAGGGATAAAGGTACCAATCCATCATGGTCTTAAGGTGTGCTTCCCTGAGCTCTATGGAGTGGTTGAATTTCATGATATCGGACCATAGATGGGACCATTCATCGTCTAAGATGTCTCGTTGGAGTATTCCCTCCCACATGGCCATGTATCGAGGGCGCGGGGAGCGCGTAGTGGTAAGGAGAAACTTGTATATAAAGGAAATCGCGCCTTTCATAGCAGTAGCCTTAGTGAGAAAAGCTTCAAATTTTGTGAGGGGACGAGTAGCCGCCTCCCGGAACTGTGGTGTAAGGGCCCAATGCAGAAATTGGCTATAGCGGTATCGTTCTGTATTCTCCAGGCCATAGTCCCTTTTACAGTTATCAAAAGTGAGAGGATCAAAGTTATGGAAAAGATGTGTTCGAGCTAAACATCCTCCCTCCCTCCAGGTATCAAACGGTCCCGCCTGCAACCCCGGGGGGAACGCCGGATTGAAATGAAGAGGCGTGAAAGGGGAGGGAAAAGAGGTCCATCTCTCATCGCTTGCCACTGAATCCCATACCTTAAGGGTTGTGCGTGTGGGAGTGCTGATGTAAGTGTTCTTGGGTCTATCTTGTTTAGGCCGCCAGATCAGATCCCATATAGTCCGCCCGGTCACACTGCGGTCCATATGTAGCCAGTGTTTGTCGGAGTCATGTTTTGTCCATTCAATCAGTCCGACTCCACCCTCCGCTCTGGAGCGACGAAGTATCGAAAAAGAGAAGCGAGCCCTTCTCCCTTGCCAAATGAAATTTAAGATCATAGCCTTAACGCGTCGGAAAATGTCCCCCTCTAATTCTATGGGCAGGGCTTGAAATAAATAGAGGAGCTTGGGGAGAAGCGTCATCTTTATGGCGTGGATCCGACCCAGCCAGGACAGAAAGAGGGGCTTCCATGTAGTAAGCTCTGCTTGGATACGTGTGAGTATCGGGGGGAAGTTAGCGGCATAGAGTCCTTCCACTCTTGGAGTGATCTGAACCCCCAAGTACTGTATGGATGAAGTGGTCCATTGAAGGGGTGTGAGGGGTTGAAGCCTGGAAAGCTCCGCTGGAGGGAGTGTGAGGTTGAGGATGTAGGACTTGTCTAGATTTATTTTAAAGCCCGCTATTGCCTCAAACCGAACCAGCTCTGACTGTAGGGGTGGCAGGGATGTGGTTGGATCCGCCAGTGACAGCAGGACGTCGTCAGCGAAGAGAGAGATTTTATGTTGTTCCCCCGTGAAAGGGATCCCCTGAATCGTAGGGTTCGCTCTAATTGCTGTTGCTAGTGGCTCGATACTAAGGGCGAAGAGCAGTGGGGAGAGGGGACACCCCTGTCTGGTACCTCTGGAGTGGGAGAAGGAGGACGAGTGTGTGCCATTGATCATCACTTTAGAATGGGGTTGAAGATAGTTAGCCCGAATCATAGCGAGAAATTCGGGTGCAAAGCCAAAAGCTGCGAGGGTATGAAAAAGAAACGCCCAATCTACCCTGTCAAAGGCTTTTTCCGCGTCTAATCCCACCAGGACCGCGGGAATCCGACGTCTATTGACCTTCTCAATTAGGTGGACAATTCGGCGGGTGTTATCGTGGGTTTGGCGCCCTTTAATAAATCCCGATTGATCCGGGTGTATGAGGTCGGGCATAATCTCATTTAGCCGCTTAGCCAATATGGAGGAGTAGAGTTTCGCGTCGAGGTTGAGCAGAGCGATAGGCCTGTAGGAGGCGCACGCATGAGGGTCCTTCCCTGGTTTGGGTATAACAGTAATCATTGCTTCCGACATGGAACCAGAGGTTGAGCCTTCCTCCGCCATCTTATTAAAGAGCCGTGTAAGATGCGGGGTGATATCAGGTGCAAAAGTTTTATAAAATATGGAGGTATAGCCGTCCGGACCAGGAGCTTTATGGAGCTTGAGAGCCTTAATAGCAGAGAGAACGTCGTCAGAGGTGATGGGGGCAGAAAGTCTCTCATTCCCTTCAGGGGAGACCTGCGGGAGATGGAGGGTGCGGAGATATTCCCGTTGGGCGTCGGGATCTAAGCGATCCCCAGTGTAGAGGTGTTTATAGAAGGAACTAAAGATCTCCGCCTTTTCCTCGTCGCTGTGAGTAAGTTCCCCATGTGATCCCCGTATACCGCCTATGTACTCCTTCTCTTGTTTATCTTTAAGCTGCCTAGCAAGGTGTTTGCCAGTCTTATTGCCCTGGGAGTAGGATAGTTGACGTAGTTTAAGAAGTGTGAACTCCGCCCTGTTGTTGTAAATGGCTCGGAGTTTACCCCTAAGCGCTGTCAGATTGCGAAGGGTCTGCCTTGTGGGGTTCGATTTATGAGCTTGTTCAGTGGAAATCAGTTCCGACTCCAACCGATCTCTTTCTTTAGCACGTTGCGAGTTTAGCGCGGCGTTGAGGGAAATGCACTTCCCCCGAAAGACCGCCTTAAAGGCGTCCCAATTGGTAAACTCCGACGTGTCTTCCGACTTGTTAATGTCAAAGAATTCAGTGATAGTTTCCCTTAATTTAGTGCAGGAATCCTTATCTCTTGTAAGCGCAGACGGGAAGTACCACCTGGGAGAAGCAGAGGAGTCCACCCTCCATCCCATCGAGACTGCCAGGAGACTATGGTCAGATACTGAGAGGGGGAACATTTTGGTATCCTGTGAGGCACCCAGGAGCGATTGGCTAATAAAAATTTAATCGAGACGGGAGTATGTACGGTGAACATGTGAGTAAAATGTGTAGTCGCGTGAGTTCGGATACAAAAGGCGCCATGTATCACGGAGTCCCATGTCGTGAAGTTGTTGTCGTATGTCCGGGGAGAAGGAACCCATATCGTGGGTGAGTGCTATCTAAATCTTTCTGCCAAGTTAAATTGAAGTCGCCCATGAGTACCAGTGGTCCCTCCATGAAATCCAATAGTCTCCCCAAAAAAGTATGCAAGAAGACCGTCTGGCCAGTGTTGGGGGCATATACCGCTACACAGGTGCAAAGTTTCCCCATTAAGCAACCCTTTACCATGACCCAGCGACCGTCTTTGTCGCGTTGTACATCCAAGGGCTGGAATTTTGTGGAGGACCGAAACAGGAGTGCCACCCCCCTATGTTTCGTTGGTGCGGACGATCTATAAATCAGAGGGTAGTGTTTGTGTCGGAACCGTGTGTCCTCAGCTCTAGCCAGATGTGTTTCCTGTAGGGCCACTACGTCAAGGTGGTGATCAATGATGTACTTCCACACCTTTTGGCGTTTCTGAGGGGAATTAAGGCCCTTAACGTTCCAGGTACCGATGGAAATTGTCATAGCGTCAGGAAGTGAAACAACATCTCAATAGATACCCCACTCGACATTTCTGGCTCGACATTTCCCCTGCCATCAGCTGCCCCCAAGGAGTGGCATCCTCCCCTCTAACAAAGTGCAGGCTTACTGTGTGATCTGTATACCTATCTATACGAGATGTTAAAACGCCACCACCATGACCCACCCGCTCCCTCCCTTCACATCCCCCCCAAAAAAAAGAACAAAATGCAAACCTTGAATATAACATAGAAAACAAAATCAGACCCCTGGTAAGTGTAACGAAAACCCCCAGGAATGCGGGGAGGCGGTGGGACCGAGGTCCCCGTCCGCACCCATCCCGGAGCAATGCCAACAGGATTCACATACAAACGACCCAGAGGCGCCATCAAGTCCTCGCTAAGGTAGGCCCCCCATTGCCATGAGTAGGACCTGGTCATATGCTTCCGCCCCAGCAGTATCATGACGGTCGTTAAGAACGAGGATTTAGACACCAGACATCCATAGAGCATATATCAAAGCATACCTGAGTTCAACCGGGGTGAGAGTTCATTGTTCTCAGTTTTAACCGCAATGGAGGGTGCCGCAGCCCCTGGGCAACATGCACTAACAGGAGGCCAGTGAGGATGAAGCAGCCAGGAGGAGTGAGATACCGCCCCTCTCGTCCCTCGAGAATGTGCAGCGTTCCCTTCAGCCCCTGTTGATCATGGTGATGCTAGAAGCCGTTCCCACCCTGAACAGAATGATGCAATGCCATGAAGCATTCGTCAGGGAATCATCTGCGGCCTCTGCGTGTGCCCGCAGACCATGCAGGCGCGTCCGATTGGGCCTTGTGCAGTGCGCTGGATGTATCTGGAGCGGAGTCATGATCCCCTGCGGAGAGACCCAGAAGAACCAACCCTTCCTGTAGGTCAGAGATATGACGCTGTCTATTGCGGAATTCGAAACTAAGTCCAAACGGGAAAGTCCACCGATATCTGATCTTATCCTCTCGGAGTTTGGTAGTGAGAGGCCTGAACAGCTGTCTCTGTGCAAGAGTGGCCGGCGCCAGGTCTTGGTGAATCGTACACGTGTGATTTTGGAAGGAGATGGAGTCCTTGGACCTAGCCGCTGCGAGCACCGCTTCCTTAACCTTGAATGAGCGGAATTTCGCTAAGATGTCTCAAGGCCTCCTCTTGTCTCCATTCTGCAATTGGCCCACTCGGTGGACCCGTTCCAGTTTTATTTTGAGGGATTGAGGGCTTAGAATCTCTGCAAAGAGCCCCTCCAGAAATGCCTCCAGATCTGGCCCCTCCGCGCCTTCCTCCAGGTCCCTAATGCGAATGTTCACCCTCCGGGCACTATTTTCAAGATCCTCCGTCTTAAGTTGCGACTGAAGGAGCTGGTCACGTAGAGAACGGACATCATCTCTGAGCTCTGTCGTGAGCTTTTCTTGATCCTGGTGATGCGCCTCCAAATCCAGAACTCGGGTACCCACTGAATCTACGTCATGTTGGAGGGAAGTCAGCTTTTCGGTCAGGTCCGTCCGTAACTGCTCCATGGAGGATTTAATGTCCTGCCCTAAGTCCTTGTGCAGCTCCATCTTGAACTCCTTGAACATGGCCTGGAGCTCCGCTTTCGTGAGAGCCATTGTGGTTGCTTCGTCGGCCGCACCCAGCACTGAGCGCCTGTCTGAGGCCACAAAGAAGTCGGAGACCTTAGCAGATGTTCTGGTCGTCCCCTTCTTGGGCGGCATGCGGGCCTGCCCTAAGGGGCTCTCCGTCGGTGCGTTGAGGGCGTCCACGGAATCCGCGCAGCAAGGCGGGGGGCTGCGACCTCCGAGGTGTAGCAAAGGCGTGCGTTGATGCCCGGTCTGAAGCAGGGCCCTCCCCACTGATCGAAGCAGGACTTTCTCCCGTTAGGCGCGCTGGCAGCCGTGAAGTGATCTCCGAAAGGTAAGAGGAGGCGGCCCCGGATTGGGTGGGGGGGAGAAGCACGCTTGACAGATCTCCTCCCGGTGGATATGGCGCCGGGTGGCTGGGGCCCAAAAGGTTGTGTTCATATGATGTGGGGCACCGGTCATGCAATAGCAGCCACCATCCCCTGTGCTACCCGATTCCGGTCAGGGCAGGCAAAAGCAGACACACAGCTCTCACCGGGAGGTGTAGGGCGCCATTCCGGGCCCCCTGCGGGCCCAGACGTCATCCAACCTTCAGCAGGGGAGCCGCGGTGCCTCGGGTCAGCCGCCGTCGGTTCGGGCAGTCACCGCCAGATCCAGAGTCCCTGGGCGACGTTGGGCAGCCACTGGGCACAGAGCTGGGAGTCCAGCTGGGAAATCGGCGGCGCCGATATCGCTAGTGGGCCGCCATTTTAGGGTCAGGCAGACAGGTCGCGGCGTAGCGCAATTCGTGAAATGTCCCAGGGGAAAGCGGCGAGGGCGCCCCTGCAGTCACGGTGGGTTCCAGCCTCACCTCAACGAAGACAGCAAGCTAGGAGGTCAGGGTCCCCAGGCAGCTCCCCCCCGCAAGCACCAGCAGCCGCCGGCGATCAGCGCAGACCGGCAGTCGCCATTTTGCCGCTCGGCCTCACGTCTCTTCTAAGGCTGAAGCAGGAGTGCCCCTGAATGAAATGCGGCAGGTAAGAACTCCCCAACAGTGCGTCACATCTTCCGCTGCGTGTGGGAGCCGAGCTCAGCCCTCAGCGCCCCGGGGAACCGCCACAATTAGCTCCGGAACAGCGCGCGGACCGGGAGCCGAGACGGATTACGTCCGCTCGGCCATCTTGCCCGGCCACGCCTCGGGAGATCCATTTTTAACGCCTGTGAGTAGGGTGGCGAGTTTTGTACATTTGTCCATAAGAAGATGCCTGGTATTTTTAAAGAAGAAAGCCCAGTGATATAGTTTAAAATCCGGCAAGGCAATTTCCCCATCCACTTTCTTTTTGCGTAGTTTTTTCCATGCTATTCTCACCGCTTTGTTTTTTCACACAAAGCTGGTCAAATCACTTTGCAGTTTCTGTAACCATTCTGATTTAAAATGTAATGGTAAAGCGTTGAAGATGAAAGTGAACTTCGGGAGAATCATCATTTTGATCAAATTCGCTCTACCCAGAACAGATAACGGCAGATGCATCCATGATTCTAATAAGGCCTTTGTTTCCAGCTGTATTCTCTTAAAATTTATGAGGGCTATGCTATTCACGTCTTTGGTTATTCTAACTCCCAAATATCTAATCTCTGGCTTTTCTAGTTGAGAGTTTGTTGGTCCGTTCCACGTCATGGTTTCTGTTTTATCTTTATTCACTAGGTAGCCAGATATTGTTCCAAACTTTTCCATTATTTCCATTATTCGTGGTAATGCCGTCCTAGGATCCGGTGTATATATCATCAAGTCATCCGCGTATAGAGCTGTTTTTATTTCCCAGTCTAGGTGTCTAAAAGGGGTAATCCCAGTTTCCGATCTAATTGTCCTGGCCAGGGGTTCTATATACATATTAAATAATAAAGGGGACAAGGGACAACCTTGCCGAGTCCCACGCCCTATCTTAATCGGCGGTGAAAGTGAACCATTTACCACTATCCTAGCTGTTGGTGTTTCATAAATTGCTTTTATAGTGTTTAAGAAGTTGTCCCCCAAATTATTTTGTTTTATAACGCTGTACAGGAACGGCCAACTTACTCTGTCGAAGGCTTTAGCAGCATCTATCATTATTACAGTTAGTGGTGTTTTTGTAGTAGTGGCTATATCTATGGCTGTGATTAATTCGTGTGTTAAATCCTTCAACTGTCTATTTTTCATAAAACCCTTTTGGTTGGAATGTATAATGCTCCCCAATGTCCTGCCCAACCTTACCGCTAAAATTTGAGTAAAGATTTTATAGTCACTGTTTAATAATGAAATTGGCCTGTATGAGTCGCATCTTAACGAGTCCTTCCCAGGCTTCAATATTAAACTAATTACGGCCTCATTCCATGAGGTTGGGATGGAGGCCTGGTGACTATGTATACTATTAAATAACTTGTATAAGTGTGGGGTTAAAATCTCCTTTAAGACTTTATAAAGTTCATTAGGGATGCCGTCCGGTCCCGACGCCTTTCCCCTCTTTAAACTAGAGATTGCTTTTTCTATCTCAAGGATGGTGATTTCCTGATTTACAAGTCAAAAAGAAAGAGGGGGAGAAAGAGGGACAAAGCTAGGTCCACCCTCCTAATGCAATAGTAGACCTACAAATCCGGTGTGACCGGATAGGGACCTAGCTGGGATGTAGACTTTCACTCAATGCGAGCTTAAAATTCTTAAGGAAGGGAAGCTTTCCTTTCTTGAGTCCCCTCACTCACCAGGGTTTCCCCATGGTGACATGCTTCATCATTGGGGCCATCTCAACCCGCTACGGGCTGAGGCGTGCTACGACTTGCGATGAGACGTAGGAGCACTAATCGTGAGAAGCTATGTGTGGTGCAGTGGTGTGGTGGAGTGGAATTTATTAAAAAGTACCTAACTAGTGGGCAGAAAAAACTTTATTCGGGCTCCTAGTTGGTCTATTAAAACCGGGGTGAGTCTCTAGTGGGCCTATCCGAGATGCGTTAGGGGTCCCTAGTAGGCGTCAACATGTTTCGAGCTTCCCCACAGCTCTTCTTCAGGACAACACAGGGTCCCGCCCTGTGTGTACCACTCCAAAGTGACCTACAGTGATTTAAGTGAAAACAACTAAATGCTGCAAAATAAGACAATTATTAATAATACATACGATACGCATTTGTCACGTAGTATGGGTACATAATAGTCCCGTAGTATTGTAATTTAAGCAACAATGTGCCTCATGGTCTCAATCGGGGTGAGAGGGTTCCAACTGGAACTTTGTATGATAACCTCTCGGTCAGTAGACCTAGTAATTCTCCCTCGAGACCGCATATTTCCTGATTTAGCATTTCTTTTAAGTCCGTGTTTATCCCAGGTAGGGGATCCTGATCCAACCACCCATCTAACTCTAGCTGGGAATCTCTCTTCTCTTCAGTGTATAACTCTTGAAAGAAGTCTCCAAATGCCTTGCCTATGCTTGCGTTATCCTCGCATGGTATTTGAGAACCGTTCTCCTGTATTTTTTTGATCTCGTTTCTCAACTGATCTTGTTTTACCTTCCACGCGAGGAGTTTCCCGCACCCTTCCCCATATTCATAATGGGCCATTCTACTGGCTTCCCATCGTTCTTTAATTTTCCCTTCCAAAAATTCTGTCAACTGCTCTTTAGCTTCATTTAACTTGTTCTGTAGTCCAAGCCTTGAGGCATTGTTTTGGCAACCTGTGAGGGTTTCCTGTGCTATTTTAATCTTGTCTTCATATGCTTTAATTTTTTTTTTCTCCTCTTTTTTATAAAAAGCAGCCTGACTTATCAGTCTCCCCCGGAGATAGGCCTTAAAAGTGTCAAAAACTATATATGGTGATGCTGAGTTTGAGTTTATTTAAAAAAATTCGGCCACTTCTTCTTTTAATTTGTCCACCACTTCATGTTTCGCTAGAAGTGTTCTGTCTAGTGTCCATCTATTTTCTGTTTCGTTTCCTCTCATAGACATTTCTAGCCTCACTGCTGCGTGGTCAGACAAGTGCTCTGGTTGATGTGTGACCTTGATGTTATTTTCTCTTATTCTCTCACTCACCAGGAATAAATCAATTCTTGAGGCGTGAGAATACTTTTTATTTTGATATGTAAATTCTTTTTATTGCCGACATTTAGTCTCCATATATCTACTAGCCCTAAACTCTTTATCAGTTGTTGTAAGCTCTTTCTCATTTTTGGGGCGCTTATGATGTGTTGTGATGACGATCTGTCAAGTAGAGGATTCATTAAAATATTAAAATCTCCTGCCATAATAATGTTATATTTGGATTCTAGTAGCTGTCTATATAGTTCATTAAGAGGAAGGATCATCTATGTTAGGTCCATAGTATCCTACCAACGTAAGACCTAGTTTGTCTATTTTGATGTTCACTATTACCCATCTACCCCCTTTATCTACTTTACAGTCCTCTATTTTGACATTGGCCACTTTTTTGAATAAAATAGCTACCCCCTTAACATTACATGATTGCCTAGAGCATACCATATGTATTATCCATTTGTTTTGTTTAAGTATGTTTCCCCACTCCTCTTCTCGTAGGTGCGTCTCCTGCAATATAATTATGTCGTCAGACAATTTAATTAGTTCTAGGATCTTCCTCCTTCTTTTATGCACTCTCAGCCCATTAACGTTCCAGGATATTATTCTGAGATTATTCATTTTCTTCTCCCCTTTGCCCTCGCCTTAGTTCTTTAAGTTCTTCTTTCTGATATCTATTTGTGTCATGTATGAGGATATTTTTTTTGATTAAAAAAAAATCAAAAAAAATAAGTGATATTATTGCACAACAGGGTGATAATGGAATCAAACCAAAAGAGTGATCATGAAAATTGTAAAATTTTGTTGACTTCACTAATCCTTGAATAAACCTGCCACTAAAATAGAGTTGATTTACAACTTGCTGCAGGTAAATAAAAATGGACAATATATTTAATAATATAATATATTGTATGCATACCATGCCAGTTAAAATGAATGTGGCCCAGTAGAACACGTTTTTAAGCAACTGTACTAATAAACACACCTGCACACATTTACTGTTAGAGTGCAGAGGCCAAATTCCATGTTATTATAGCCGTTTAGCAAATTGACATGAGAAAACACTGTAAACTGGATCACAGATTCCATGTTGCAATGATTTTGAACAAGAAAACAACTCTGCTAATCTTCAAGTGTAACCGCTTTCTTCCTGGTTTTGATTAACTACATTTTTAAACCACAAATACACATGAAACAATACCATAGCATAAATGATATATGCAAATGCACTTAGATTAACATTGTATTTATTACCATTGTTGAAGGGGAACTAAAATTATATGAAATTCAAAAGTTAAAGTATTAAACTAAACCCAATTTTCCAACCCTGCCAAACTACCTCATCCTTAACTTCTACCCGTCATCACTTGTGACAGGTGGATATGAGATGTGAAGGTGATGTGAGTATGGTAATCAGCATGTAAAAGATTGTATGACTGTGTGACTAAGTAGCCTGTGAGACAACGAGCCAAAGTGCTTTTTTATTTGGTAATGTATTATGTATTTTTTAATTGTCTGTCAAGTGGAATTTATTTAACATCATATTATTTTGATAATGTGGTGTGTCAGAACCCCGTTCAGAGGGCCACGGGGTAAGCAGGAGCTACTGTGTCCAACCATGGGGGTTGAGGCCTTTTACTCTTGATGTCACGGGGTCCGACCTACTATGGATCCTGAGCAACTGGACCAAGTACCATTTCAGCACTTGAGTCTCTGTGGTATAGCAGGTTGAGCAGTCCAAGGCTTATTGGGGGGGCTGGGGGAGAGGGGGAAGGTAGACATATGGGGGTGAACGCAGGTTCACAACTCCAAATACTTGCAGCCATAAATGATTGTCAATCTAATATTTGCTTTTAGGAAAAAAAGGAGTATTTATATACGAATAAAATATGACATTCACAAACAATACATACAGTCCCTTGATGTCATGGCTCTAGTGTTTCTTAGGCAAGTCCCATTCCCCTCTCGCTAGTGGTAGTAGCTATTCCCCATTCACTATAGGTGCCATTCAGATTCAGCCCCACTAGTAGTCTGAGTCTCAGGAGTCCCATTCTGTGGCCCAGTATGCAGAGTAGCTATCTTCACGGCATCCCCACCTGGCAAACAGGGTCGCTGACATGGTACAGCACACAGGCTATTATCCTATCAGTACGGCAGCAATCTTCACCGCAGCCACCTGGCATACGAGGTTGCCAACTTGGTACCTGCACATGGCGAATACCTGTTTGGTGTAGCAACAATCATGGTTCACTTTTCAGCGGCCCACCTCTGGCATACAGGGACCACCGACTTTTCCCTACAAATGGGCAGCTACGAGATTGGTGCAGCAGTCGTCTCCTCACACCCCGCTAAGGGGATCCAATTGCCAGGATCCTCCCACTGGACCTCGTTCCCTTCAACGCTCTCCTCTCCTTCACAGGGCACAATGGTCTTGGCAAGCAGCAAGCAGGTAGGCACTGGTACTCCAGGCTCCTAGGACATGTGCTCTTGGATTCCCTGGGGATGTCCCCTCACCCAGCTGGGAAACCAGCAGGCCTTGGCCCACTGTCATGGTCACACTCAGAAGTCTTGCAGAGCTTCTTCTTCTTGCACTGGGTCCTTGACAGTTGACAATTTTTGGGGTCTCAAACTCCCCTTCTTATAGTCCATTTCCAGACACCAAATGTGATTTAGAGGCTGAGACTTTGAAGTTTATGTTGGGGGTCTGCTTCCTTTTGAAGTATCCTCTCCTCTCCCTTCCTCCCGAAAGTCTGTCACAGCAGGAGCAACTCCAAATCTGATAGCCCCAAACACAGGCCATGGGAGTGACTAAAGATTCACACCTGGATGTCAGCCACAGTGATCTGTACATCAAAAGGTTACCCCAGAGCCCTAGCCCTACTCTTGATGATTCTCTTATCAGCCCCATCTCCTTCCTTAGATGTGATCAGGCCCCTTCCCTGTGACCTCACTCTTAATCAAAGAGCACCCTTTGAAGCGTATTGAAGATCCCGGCTCTCCCTTTCTCCAGTGTGTCCAACTCAGCTTGTAATGCAGCAATACACACATCTACCTGGGGGGATTCTTCTGCCTCCTCTCCTCATGTTCCTCCAGTCAGCCCTGGGTCTCCTATGGAACCCAGAATCTTCCATGTATTGTACCACTCACAGGCACACATACACCCTGCATATGCAGATAACACACATGCACTAAACAGCACTATATACTAACCTGTTGTAATTCAAGGGAGAGTTAAGCACTCAGCAGCCGATCTTTAAATGAATGAGCCTGTAGGCTAGTGACACAGGTAAAAAGGCCTGTTCACTTCTCCTGATCATTACATGATGTGCCTCCGCGCTCATGCTACTTAACTCTTGGCAAAGGCAGTAAGTAGCCTTTCACCACTATGAGGATAGCGCTTTTGGGCTCCCCTCCCAGTCCAAAAAACTGTAATCCGTGAGACAGGCCTATGTCATGGTCCACACATATGATCCTTGTTTGCTCATGACAACAAAAATCAGCAGGGATCCATTGCAGCTGGGTCACTCAGGGCAGGGCTATACGTCCATCCCAGCATGATGTAATTGAAGCTTTTAACATGCTTCATATATGTCAGTGCTTTATAGTACTTTGTGTACTGTAGGTTGTCTTTACAGGGCTTTCTTGTTAAGAACATGGTTTCCGTCCAAATGTATTTAGTGTAATTTAAATTCAGAAGACTTTGTACATATTGATACTTCTTGGATTCTGGTGTGATATTATTTTTGGTACTGCATATTGGTGTTTTATGTTGCTTATTTTAAAATTGTATTCCACACTTATCAACTTACTACACCCATTATTAAGGATATTGTACATTGGGTATTAGTATGCAAATTTGTTTGACTTTGTGAAGAATGGTATTGATGGGAGTTAAGACTGAATTAGTACGGTGAAGGTGGGACATTAGATGAATCCATTATCTTATTTTTTTTATTTCAGGTATTTTTAGTTTTTGTGGCATATCCACTGTCAACTTATTAGTCAAGCTTAACACCTTCGTAACATTAGTGTTTTTAGGGAATGTCATATTTACTGGTATTTTTACTTTGGATGGTGAAAGTGTTAGTTATGATGTTGAGTGTGCGTCGATGTCTTCTGGTGGGTGTCTGGGTGTTCACTGTTAGCAAGTGTAAATGTGTATATGTATGTTGATGTATGACGAGTATATGATGGTAGGTGCCCGAACATTAGATGTTGGCAGTGTGGTTATTTTGGTGAGTTTGTGGGCATTTAAAGGTGGCTGTGTTGGTGTTTGATGGCGTTAGTATGCGTATCTGATGCTGGGCGTATAAGTGGGCGATGGTATATTGTCAGTACTGAGAATGATTGTGGGTGTGTTGGCCATCTAATATGCGGGTGAATTCTGTTGGCTGTGCGGAAATATGATAGTGGGTGTCTGTTCATATATGATGGTAGGTGGCCTCTAGGTGGGTGCATTGTCATAAGATGTTGGTTATGGGGACGTATGATGAGTGTGTTGTAATATGATGGTGGGTATTTTTTATTTTTTATTTTACAGAGTTTTATATAGTGCAAACTTGACCCGAAGGTATCGGGTATCAGAGCGCTTTACATAGCACCAGTTGCATTACATGAGGACACATTCAATTTTGTTAGGCACGGGGAGATTAAGTGATTTGCCCAGAATCACAGGATGTTCAGCGTCATTGCCGAGACTCGAACTAAGTTCCCCAGATTCAAGGTCGACCGTCCTAGCCGTTAGGCCAACTCCTCTCCCCTACCTTGTGTGATGTTGGTTGACAGGATGTATGATGCAGGCTGTGCCGCCATATGATGTTGGGTGTATTATCGTGTGATGGTGGCTGTGTAGATACAAGATGATGACAAATAATTAACACTTAGAAGGTCTATTAAGTCCCTTTCCTGATTAGAAAAGACTCGGCCTCATCTTGGATGGGGAAGTGGGCATGCCATGACTGTCCTGCTGTGCTGCTTTAAATGTTCTTAGTATTTCCTCTCAATGTTAGCAAACATTGGGAGGCAAATGATTTTGAGTTGTTGCCGGACTAAAGAAAAAATGATACAACTTCTGTTGGCAACATAGTATAGAGTTTATAAAATGCGCGCAGAAGGTCAGTCAGCTCCGTAGAACTGAAAACTGAACTTCAAAATTACAATGTAGTAGGTAGTTTTTTATATACTTTTGCAGCCACAAATATGTCATACATAATTAGCATATCAAATCAAGCGTTTGCCCATGCACATTATCTTTTTACATTTCAGCAAAAAGCAATAGTTTCTGCACAAACACCTAGCCACATGTTTATGGCATGTGATTCAAGTTCACATGCTATTGCTAATTTTCACGCCACCGTTGCACTACTGGTGTCCTTGGCTTGTCTCGTGCTTTGAAGCCTGGTAATGCCCTACTCCCTACGCGTCTACTGTTCTGTAACCTAGCCACCTAGTTATTTTGTTCTTTGTATCAACTCCTATCTACATATTTTCTCAGAGATGTGTTGTTGCACTGCATGACTGTGGTATACACTGTAACTATCCATTGTGCTGTGTTTACTTAATTATATTTCTCTATTCTACTAAAACCTGTGTCTGCTTCCCTTCCCCAGGCCCTGACTCCATTTGTGCTCTTTTTTCTGCTATTGTAGACAGCTTAGGTCTGTATTGTTCATTCAAATCATACATCTGTACATGTCGTTCTGCTGATTCTTGCATTGAGATGAGTAGGCCTTCTCCATTTTCTACATTCATTATAACAGAGTGCACATGCACAAAGTATTGACTATAAACACTGTATCATTTCTCATTGCTCGTGATCTAATATACCTAGCTAGGTCATAAACAATACCATAAATATGCATAGTTTGAAATGCACACCAGACACTCCATGTTGGGATGGGAAGGGGTGCCAGAGAGACTGACTCAAGGTGGCCACTCTGATGTAAGGCTCCTTGGAGCAGAATTACAGTCATTCAGAATATTCCAAATAGGGGCAAAAAGTGGGTGGGGGGAGGCATCTGCAAAACGCTGTTTTCTTACATTAGGGCCCTAAGTTGCCCTTGCAGTTTATTTTGTTCCCTTTCTGTCTGCCTAGTGGGACAACACGTATGCAGGCCATCCACTTTTTCCAGCTCTGCTAGAAGCTGCTGTTCACTCCGTTTTGAGTGTCTTTTATGGTCAGCCATTAATGATATGCCACTCCCCTGAAGGTCACCTTGAACGCATCCTACTGTGGTGCGTGGGAAGTGTCGTCTAGGCCATTGTTGTTAAAGTAGTTCAAGCATACCCTAAACCCATTAGCAAGTCGTAAAACTACGCTCAGAATATCAGGTAAATCAGAGTGAATTTCAACCAAATAACAAGGCCCCCCGACGGCCTGCCCCTTCCAGATGAAATGGCAGGTTGCTCAAAGCCAAAAACCCTGACCGAAAAGGCGAGGTTACCACCCAAGTCTCCTGAAACATACAAGTATCATATTGATCTACAAAATCCCCCCACTCTTGACAAGCAAGTTTACTACTAATACCAGCAAGGTTCCAGGAAACAAGCTTGATTGAGCGGCCACCCCTGGATGGAGAATCACAAATAATGGGCACAAATGGTTCAGCCATTTCAATAGAATGCAACCTAAATGATGGACAAGAATACAATGCACTACCAACAGAAGCAATAATAATCAGATGAGGAATGGCAGTCAACAACAGCTTCATCTCTCATTCTACTATTGAATTTATTGCCATTGTCCTTGGGTCTCAGAGGACTAGACATCCTTGATAGACCCGATAGTTCTTCAAGTCAATCATTAGTATCGAGTCTGAGAGTGGCAAAAATCTGATCGATGTAGGGACAGTAGGGACTCCCATTGCTTGAGCTTGCAGGTAAGGGGCTCCCCTAATTGTCTCATTACTAAGGGGATGAGGGCAGCATGGTCTATAAAAGAAGCCTAGCGGGACAACACTTGCCACTAGACCAAAGTTAATAGGCCTATGGCCCGAGACTACTAACTTATGAGCCAGGACTGGAGCCCAACAGTTGATAACTATACAGTCCCCCTCAACTGATTTCGGTAAGCTGCAATCCACCCAGTTCTCCTCACCATAAGGATGTCATTGTATTTAGACATATCAAAGGTGGTATTGCGTGTAAGCCAATGGCAGACTTTGTTTTTCAGTCCCCAATGTGTTTCCATATTATTGGAAGGCCGAGGAGGTACTCCAACCAGAACCGCCACCTACGGACAACAATCCGGTGGAAAATCCATGGTAGGCTGCCTTGACTTGAGGTGAGGATGGGAAGTAGGAGAATACCTGGGATTGGTCACATCTGCCCTAGAGTCCTCGGAAACCACTGTGCCCATGCTTTGTATGCAGGAGGGCTCTCCCCCTACAGCTGGCGTAGTCATGGCCGAAGTATTAGAGGGTGCCTTCAAACCTGGAAGAGACCGCTGGGAGCAGCCAGTGGTGGCAGCGCAAGGACCATTGGTAAGGGGGCTTGGGCTTGAAGCTGTATGGGGGGGTGCAGGTGGTAATAGATTATCAAATGGGCATGACAAATCGCGAATTACCCGTTCCAGTGAACTAATCCTCTCCATAAGGGGAAAGAGCGCTGATACAACTATTGTTTTTACTTGCACCAAAACACCATCTCAAGATTTGTTAGGACCTTCCCCTTCCCTTGTTCTATGGGTTTGAGATGGCGCATCGTCAGTTGTGGAACTGGACACAAACTGTGGGTTGGTAGAAGAGCATGCAACAGGCCCTGGTTTTATACTATTTCCAGGTTTGAGTCAAGTTTTGATTTTCTTTTTTTTCCTCACTGCAGGTTCACAGGAGGTAACGGATCAAATGCTTCCCCAACTGGTTCCCTAGTCACTGGCATCACAGAGGCAGAAATTAGCATGGATGCAAGCATTTGGCTCGGGCGGCTCCCAGAAGGGAATGCAGTAGAGTAAGACATTGTAGATGCCAGGTTAGGTGAAACAGGGCCAAGTCTCTTCCCCCATGTCCGAAAAAAAGATGCTTTCCCGCCAACTCGATCTCCTTGGCAACTGCGCTGACAGCTCGAACCAAAAATGAGTCCCGAGTATTGCCAGCTTGAGATTTGGCAGTGGCCCCACCTCCTTCCCCACAGTCACCTTACGCTTGCCAATGTTAACAAACAAGCATTGGTATAGCCAATAGGTCTCGCCTTTGGGATCTTATAAGTGTTTAGTCAGAGCTATTGGCTTTGCCAATGTCTTTTAGCTGTGTTGTAGAGCAGTGTGACTGTTGTGCAGCATGTTGAAAAGTTATAATAAAAATGTGTTATACGCATTTTTGTTACCTTATATATAACCAAGAAGACAATATGTACAACTGAACAACCCTATTAAAAAAATAATTAACATAAAAAATATATGTGGCTGTGTTCTGGGACCTTATGCCCATGGCATCCCGCCCAAAAGATATTTGGGAGCCATTCATGACCTGGCTTAGATTGCACATGCAATCTCCGATCATAGATTTGAAACATCAAAAAATAGCATGGAACATTTATATGCCTGCTCATTAGCGTTGCGTGTATCCATTATATGACAGGCTTATAATAAATGTAATCTATCTCAAGAGGTTAATGCCCTTGTTGTAGAGATCCCTGTGTATACTAGGTCATAAGTTCCAATCCTCGTAAAAAGGCTCAAGGGGTTATGCGCTGACTGCAAAGAGTTGCGTGTTACATCCACGGCCTAAATATGAATCTTTGCATGTTTCAACTCAATATTTAATTCTTCTATAATTGATCACATACATGACATTGAGTTAGTAGGGAGAAATAAACATATTCAGTTGCACAAACACTTGTTAGTTTCGTTTGTGATGCAAATGATTATTATTAGGGTAATCACGCCATAAATGAACATATCAGACGTACAAAAGCAGCTGCGGAAAGTAAGCTCCTGTCTTTCAACCTAGCTCTTCGGCAGCTTTTGAAGCATAAAAAAAAGGAGACTGTATCTTTGTTCCAGTAATGAGCGATCAAGACTGACTGCATGGTGCGATTACACAGCTGGGCTTCCTTTGACATTCGACACCATTTACCAGCTAGGATTCAACTGGAACCAACCATTTGCAATATTGCGGCACTCGGACTTTAGCTTTAAACATTTTAAGCTAAAGTGCGCGTGCCGCGATTGCTTCAAAAGTAAAGAAATAGAAAAAAACATTTTTTTCTATTTCTTTACTTGTGAAACAATCCCGCCGCAGCGTGGGACAATCTGGGCACTTAAGGGAGAGGGGAGGTAATGGTCGACCGGCAAAATGGGCTTAACAATAGAGCCCGTTCCGCACAATAGCAAGCCACCAGAGCCCCCTCCCCAGTGTCCAAGATCACACACACTCGCGGACACAGCAGGAGTGCACCCGGGAATGCCAACCAAGCCTCTTGTCGCGGCCCATCCTGCCAAGAAGCAGAGTGATGAGCAAAGCCCCCACTCCACAGATAGTGACTGCAATGTGGCGTGAGTCACAAAAACAACACTCTCCTACCACCGCCCGACAGCTGTACTGGTGGCGAAGAGCACAGCAGTGCTCAAGGATACGGCGGTAGATGGGAAAAGGCGGCAGCGGTAGTCGCACCTCCAGACCTCCCCTGATGAGTAGCTGGTGGAGGAGGCAGTGGCGTAACGAAACTTGAGGGGGCCCCCCTGCAAAGTACATGGAGGGGGCCCCCCATTCTCCGCGTCAGTCAAGAGCTCTCAGGCCAGCGACCCGCCATACTGCAGGGGCTCACCCCAGCCATAAAAAAAGGATTCTGGTTCCTCCATTGGTCACATCCGCCCTTTCATTGGGCGATTTACATATATCAGTAAATACTGCTGCTGCGCCCTCCAGCAAAGTTACATAACACTGCCTCCAGCCAGCCCACCAAACACATCCTCCTACTTGATGACCCACCTTCAAGCGAAGCCCGCTCAGTTAACCACCTCCAAACACAGACCACTGCCTTCGTGCCTGCTACTAACGCATCCATTAACTCTACTCTCACCCCTACGAAACCCGCAGTTATGCTTTTCCGCCTGCCTTTAAAACCACCCCTCGGATGTCACTGCAAACCCGTGACCGTCGCCAACTGCTCCCCTGTCCACCACCGACAGAAAGATTGATGGCCGGTCCCCATCTAACCACTGCCTACCAGTAAAGACAGAGCCTTTCAGCTGCTGCCCTCCCCAATGCCACTGTAGTAGTTTACAACATGTAAAACAATCTCTTCAACTGACCACCCCAAAACAGTTCTTCCTGCTAGCCTCTACGGCATCAAAGCCGTTCCTGCTACTTTTCATCCTCTGCATGATGCATACAATAATATTAAATGTACAAAGGGTCCGATTTTTGTTTCCTCACGCCAACATTAATTGACACTATGTACCCCACTAAACCATACCTCCTGTCAAAGGCAAACCTGATCCCATGTGTAGCACCAGTCAGCAAGTACCCCAAGGACAAACACCAGAGAGAATGCGCAATTCATGTAATTAAACCTATAGTGACAAAGTAGCATTTCCCCACCCACTGTCAGCCCAGCGAAGTCTGCAACCGCACAGTGCCCAATTTCATTGCTGTTTTGTTGTTGGGGGAACGGAAATAACGATGAGTAAGTATTAAAGGAATAACATGCAGGAGTCTGATTCCAGGATGATTCCTACTTGTTTTCTTCAAAACTTTCACATGGCGGTAATAGCTACTTTCAGCAGCAGACATACCGGAATGAAAAACAAAAACGTTAATTGTGAAGGTCCCGTAACTCCTGTGACCTAGGTGTATTGGTAACTCTTACCTGTGTCAGAGCGTTGATTTCTTCAGATGCAAGATAGATATATAGCTGCACAGATTAGGGGTGTTACATTGAGTAATTGCTAAATGAGTGACAATGGTTTCTGAAAGCGTTACTGTACCCAGGTGACATTGTATTGATACCGCACAATACACTCTCGGAGTGCATAGACATAACCTCCCCTCCCCTTACTGCCATGAATTATTGCTCCTCAGAGGGTTAGCGTCTCCAGTCATCTCTCGTAGTTCCACCTGTTACTGTGGTCAGTCACCTCGCAGCCATTCAACGCCTGTTGGCCCTCCCGAGGTCCTCAATGCTCCTCTTTTGACTAGAGTCCATCGAGAGGCATGCTCTAACAGTCTACTATATTGCCTCATCCAGCCTCTCAAGTTCGGGCCTCTGCCTGCTGGTCGCAGGCCCGTGAGGCCCAATTTACACACACACAGAAGAGGCCTCAGGTCCCCCTCTGTCCAGCAGGTGTTGTATTAATGCACCTACAGACCTTGCTCCGCAGACGAGCTGATTGCGCCGAGGGTCTAGGTGCCTACCGTGGCGCAGGGAGCTGTGGCCTAACTCTAGTCTGGGAGCATCAGAGGCACCACTGCACATACTGCTTTAGGCTCGGATCTCCCCTCCTCACACTCCTGGCTAAATGGACGAAACACTTCAGCCCAGGGCAGTCTAGACCACATAGTCCTAAAACATGTTAGATCCCAGTTGCACCCTACCTCAGACAGAAGATCACTGAGGAGGTACTAGAGGGTAGGTCACTGGGTCTAACTGTGATTTTACAATCCCAGAAAGGACTGATTACTCATAGATGAAAGCAGCTCTTTTTGGAAGGTTTAATCTGACCACAGATTAGCATTTAAAAAAAACTTTGCAGCATTTCTACGCAGAGTAACCAGACATTATGGGAGGCCTGATTGGACCTTGAATGAACTGCCACTTTTAAAGGTCTGGAGTAAGTGTAACCTGGCGCAGGCAAACCTCTGATTTCTGCAGAGAACATCCTATGTATTTATTTTGTAGAGTTACATTAACATGTAGCTGATGGAAAACTGCTTGGCGCTTGCAAGTTTGCAAAGACACCTGGCAGGCTGGTCACCATGAGGGTGCAGAGGAATGCGCCTCAATTAGAGCACATTTTCACACTGATTCACTCATAGATGCCAACGTTTCAGATTGGTAAGTGTGACATTTTCATAATTTAACTGTAATAATGGGTGACATTCACACAGTCTGACTCTGCTCAGTTTTCAGTAGCCTGCTGTTAGCGCACTTTAGTTCAGTGACTTTCTTAGAGTTTCTAGTTGCTCAAATGGGCATAATTTCTAATATTTATATGTTTCCCTCCTCTTCATTGCTTGATTTTGCTCACGAGAAAGTGTCACTCATAGTCGTTGAAATGTCACTCATAATTACACTGAAATTATGAAAATGTCACACATCGCAATCTGAAACCATGGCAGCTATGCTAAGTCTACCACACACAGCACATTTGAACATCTCATAATTCCATGCCACACAATTCAACTATAAATAATTTAACCCTACAACATTCCATATCACATAATTACAATCCTAAAAATTAAAAAACGCATATTTCCACTTCACTCCATACCACATAATTCCACATCACATAATAACATTGCACACAACTTAATACCACTCCAAACCACATAATTACACTCCACACAACACAATTCAACTACACATAATTCCACTTCAACCTATATAATTATACTTCACACAACATATTTACACTGCACTCCAAAACACATAATTACCCTCCACAAAATACAACTCGGCAACATGCTGCATAATTCCACTCCGCACAATTATACACCACACCATGCCACATAATTCCACAACTCACACAATTCATCCCCACACAATTCATCACACAACATAATTACACTCCACATACCACTCAGCACCACATAATTTACCTCCACATAATTATGCTCTACTCCATATTGCATAAATACACTCCACATAAATCCAGTCTATGCCACGTAGCAACATTCCACATAACTACACTTCACACCATGCCTCATAATACCACTCAACATAATTTTCACTCAACAGCGCACACTTCCACGTCACACAAATTCAACTCTACACATTTCCATTCCACACCACATAATTCAACAACAAACTACATAATTCAAACCAACAACACAATTACACAACACACCACATACATCCAATCTACACCACAAAATTCCACATCATGCTACAATATTTAACAGCACACCACATAAGTAAACTCCACTACATACTACTCCACAACACAAAATACCATTCCAGATAATCTCTCTCCAAGACACACAATCCCACTCCATGACACACAATCCCACTCCACATAATTCCAGTACACTCAATACCACACAATTACTATCCACATAATTACACTGCACACCATGCCACATTATTTCACTACACAGATCCAATCCACACAACACAATTCCACAACTAACAATTCCAATCCAAACCATATGACTTGCATATATGCAAATGCATATATTGCAAAACCATATATTGCAAATGCTTGTTTACCTTCCAATGCGTCCCAGCAGATCCTGTTCCTGGAGCTGCAATCCTTCTCCTGCCCCTGTCAGCTCTGTGCTGCCTCATCCCTTCGGAGAAGGCTCTCTCTGAGGGGCCCCCACTCCCCATCCTTTTTGCAGGCCTGGCTCGTGGCTCTGACTGAAGAGAAACAATGTAACTTGTTACTTTGTTTCTCTTCATTCCTGGGTCAGGCGAGGAGCTCAGAGCAGGCTGCACACTGCAGCTGCTTTAGAGCAAGCCTCTCTCTCACAGCTCTCTACCGAAGAGCTGAGGGGGCCCCTTTCACCTACTGAAGACTGGGGGACCCCCGCACCGCGGGGGCTGCGGGGGTGTTTGTTACGCCCCTGGGAGGAGGGGCAAAGGCAGTAGTGGTAGTCAGCGCGGCCACTAAAGTCAAAGCGGACCGCGCTGTAAATAAAATATTTAAATAAGCGCGCAAGACCTATTGCATTGCGCACGACAACGGGAGGGCGGGGGGTGGGGGAGGCACCGACAACGGGGAGGGAGGGTGGGGGGAGAAGGCACAGACAACGGGGAGAACTTTGAAGGCATGGACAATGGGAGGGAGGGCGGGACAGCAGTGCAGTGACCGTGCAGCATTTTGTTGCGCGCGCTGCATCGCATTTGGCAATGCAGCGCGCGCAATGAAATTCGTTTTATTTCTTTATTTGTTTACTTACCTCTGTTCGGCCGTATGCCGTAGTTTACTACCCCCCACCCTGCTCCTCCCCCGCACCGCCCGCAGCACTCCCTCCACGAGCCGCTACTGTGTACAACATGCCTAAAAGCATTAACAAAAGCCATCAGATCTACCATAGGAGAGACCTATTGCCTTTGCCAATGCTTGTTATTAACACTCTCCTGGACAAGAGTGTTTAAAGTTCATTCAGTGTGTTTTCATCCATCGTCAATGCTTTCAGTTCTCTTTCCGTGGAAATACATTCCATATCCATGTCTATAGGGTGCATCCATCATATGTAAGGACCCTAAACTCCATGTAGAAGGCGGAGGAGGGGTTGGCTAATGTTACTGTAGCCTCCCTCCAGCCTTCTTCCATGAAGTGCAGTTCTAGCGCTCGGAAAGACTCGTCTTCAATCATCGGATCTCTTTACAACAGTGACGGTCCGTGCACCCTACACTGTCTCTTCGAGGGGTTGCTGAGCCAGTCAGATTGATGTAAGAACAAAGGGTGCGTCGGGCCTCGTGGGAAGCGCCACACCGGCTCTTCGCTGACGTTTAGGCCAAGACTGAGTCCGCTCTCCCTCGGGGCTCGAGCGGCGCAGCGCACTGAAGCGCACGGACTGGCCCATGTGAGGTGGGGGCGGGGGGAGGAAGAGACTGCGCGGGATCCTGCAGGAAGAGCATCTTTGTACAGCAGCATCTTTGGCACTGCCGAGAAGGCTGCGGGCACAGCCGGTGCCTAACCACAAGCAGCGCCTTCTGGAGCCTGCGGTTGCCAGTGGCTGCCATCCTGCCAGGGCAATTACCTGGAAGAGCTGAGAGACCGCGGCCCGGTTCCAGCTTTTACAACAAAGAGCGGCATGCGCGGCTCTCGGATTGTTTTAATTAACTCTGGGCTTGTTGGCAGTGTCTGCTTCGGGTCAGTGTCTGCCTTGTTACTGCAGAATTTCTGTAGAGTGGTGTTTTTATCCTGGGCAAGAGAAACCCACAATCTGTCGATCTGGTTTACATCTGCAAACAAGGGGGAGTGGTGCAGGGGAGACAAGGAGGCACTGCAGCTGCCGCCCTGCGCGCTGCTGCTCGCTCCCTCCCGCAAGCAAAACGATGTGGGAGTGAACCTTTGCAAACGAGGTGGGACATGCGCCCGCCTTTAGCCATTTGCAGGCTACGATAACGAAATGAGACAGGCAACAACCAACCTAATGCGTGGGGGGAGTCAGACCCACAAAACGTAGTTTAGAGTGCTTACAAGAAGCCTCGCAGAGCAGCTCATGCGCGCTGGCTCTGGCTCGACCTAAAAAAGAAGAGGATCAAAGTAACCATAGCCAGGGGTGTGGGAAATCAATCCAAAATACCAAGAGATGTGGTCCAGCCTCCTGGCACAATGTCTCTTGGGGCTCAAAGTCCCCCTCCAGGCATTGTCAGGTCCGGGCAAAACAGAGCCTCATGTCATGCATTACCTCCATTGCCTTTTCCTGATGACATTTTCCAAGTATCACCTCCGTTTTCCAGCTGCACACAGTTAAAACATTCAAAATAATAACCAGATAAATCTACAATTAAGCAACTATCATTCATACTAGGACAATAAATATTTTTTTAAAATATCAATAGACTAAAATTAGACAATTCCATTGAGAAGACATAATAATATTACATTAGCAGCAAAGGCAGATATTAAAAACAAAGCACACAGCCTGGTCTATAGATGGAACGGTAGCCGACTTCATTCTACACCCCTTCTGTTGTGTCACCCATGCATTGTGTGTTGTTTAGTCCCCTGAACTATAACTGAATTAGTTAATCTAATAAAAATAACTCCTTTATGGGTAGGGGAGAACCTTGATCCTATGCGAATATGATCAGAGTTCTGCTCTCCTCGGCCTCCATATGGCGACCTGAGGCCGGCCTGCATTGAATGTGTTTGTGTGTCTGGCAATCGGTGGTAGTGGTGCTGTGCTACCTTCCCTCCATCCCCCACCCCGACGTCCCTCCAGTGATAGCTTGTCAAGCTCCCTGACTATGTGGTGTGTGCAAGAATCCTGGATATTTTGTATCTCATTGGACTCCTCAATGCCCGCTGTGCCCTCCATTTTGCCCCCCCCCCCCGTACGGGTCACAGTGCCTTTTTTTGATTGCTTCTTTACTTCTTCATTGGGGGTTGGGAGCTCTCCTATGACCTCTTTTCATGGATACTCTATTTATGTCCTCTTTCTTTTTTTGGCATATCAGCTTCTCATCATGGGATGGATCCCTTCAGTTTTCACTTGAAATGTCAATGTAGTTTCTGCCGTTTATCGCCCCTCAAGGCTGGTTTTCCCTGCTGTTTCCTCATTGTACATGACTCTCTTTGTGGCTGCTCTCTTCACCTTCACCCAATATGCCCAACATTCTGCTGTCCTCCTCTGGGGAATTCACTATTCTCTCTGAACCTTTCCACATGAACTGCAGACCCTCCAGAACAAACCATTGGTACCTGATTTGTTCTTGCTCAGTTCCGCGGTCACCAGTTTGAAGTCTCTGCGTTTTTTGGAGCGTCTTCGCAGATATCCTGAAATAGCGATACGTCACTATCTCCATAAGGAGTATTCCTTGATTTGCGCTCCATCGCCATTATGCGTTCTTTTATGGGGAAGCTTGTAAGTTTGACCACAATGTCCTGTGGTTTCTCCTTCGTCTCTGGTGTTTTACATCCCGCCCAGTGTGCTCTTTCTATGTCAATGGGTAGGTTCGCATTTGCCTGAAGGACCACTCAAAACAGTTCTGTGACGCAATTAAGCATATTGTCTCCTCTATTCCTTCTTTTAAATTGCATATGTGGATATTATTGCACCTGGATCTGTTTTCCAGGCCTTCACATTATTTACCAGCCAGGATACTCGTAATTCCAGAAGGTACTTGGTGGTAGTGACCACTTGGTCCACTGCTGTCGCCGACACTATAAATTCCTCTGCCCTTTCAATTCGCTGGCTTAGCCTCTGCAAGTCATTTTTTATCCCCCCCAACATCTTTTCTGATTTCAGCGTGCAAACCTTGCAGGGTTTCATGAAAGTTTTTTTTTCCAGATCTCCTTTCATTTCAGCAAGGCACACTTTGAGGTCCTCCTTCGTCAGGGGGGACCCCTTGCCTGCTATGACTGGTTGTGAGTGTTGAGTGTCTGTGTCTATGCTAGTTGTTTTGAAGAAGTAGCGGTTTCTGTGCCACGGGCATTCACTGTCTAATCTCGGCCCTCTCAGCTTACTGCCGTTTTGTGGCATAGTCCACGGATTGTGTGCAGAAAGTCGTGCCTATTGGGCACCCTTATGTCACCATGGTGAAATAATACTGTGCTTCACTGGGTGGCTCCCCCTTTCTGCTTTTAGGTCCAGGTACGGCCATTGCGCCTTAAGATTGTATAGCGCATGAGGCCAGACCTATGCATTCACCAGGGCTAAGATGGAGGGCTCGTGCTTGTGTCTCCTCCATCCTATACAAACACTGCCCTCTCTTAGTGCTGACGGCATGTGAGGCCTATCCTGGGGAGCAAAGGCCTTCCTGACCACGCATCGATGAAATGTCCGCCTGGTGGAGGGCAACAAAGGGATCCCCGCACAGAGACTGCTCCTCCGCTAAGGCGGAGGAACACCGCCCCACTGCTCGCAGAGCAGAAAAAAAATACAAATTAAATGATAACCTCGTTATTATCATTTCATTTTTCTTTGCTACGGGGCTGAGTTAGGGCGGTGCTTCCTGGTTCGGACCTCCCAAGAAGAGCGGCAACGCGACGGAGAGATGGCGGGCATTTTACAGGTAAGTGTTTTTTTTTTACTTTGTTTTTTTCAGCCACCCCCGTTCCCTGCCAACCGCCACTGTCCCCACGAAGCGTGGGAGGCTAATCTATGTTTGCAAATATTGGGGGGAGCGCCTCTGCGAACTCACCGATATTCAGGGGACTGGCTCTGACCCATGTTCCATCTCAATCGCTGCCAGTACACTCTACCCCAGCACTGCTCTGTGGGTCATCCCAATCTGCCAGATCTTGGGCACCCACACCTCCACACAGCACCTGGCATGACGATCACATGCCACTCTTTAAGTGCACCTCATTCTTCGCCCCCCCACCTAAAATCGGCAAACTCGCCCAGTGTGTAGTAATTCCTCGGGTGTAGTGTTCCTTCTCTCTTCCTTGAGGGCAGTCCGCTGACCCGCCACGTGTTTTCCCGCAGTCCGATCTCTCTCTGGGGCCCACCACTATACTCCTTGCAGAGGGGCCTCCTCACTTTCGTGGTCGGGCCCTTGAACTGACAGCCACAGCCCTCACCAGGGGCGTAGCCTGGTAAGTAAGATGGGGGGTGGTCTTGGGTGAGCTTCAGATTTTCCAACAATCACACTGACATATAAGGTTAAAATACATTATACGAGGGTAGCAGGGTGCGGATTGGGGTCCACAATTTCGCCTGGGCAGCCAAAAAAAAAGTGGCCCTCATTTGCAGTTCGCAACCTTTCACAATACATGCTTAGTTAGGAGAATGGAGCTAAATGATGACAAACATTTGTGGTAATAAAAGTATTTTAAAGCTTATTGGGCCAAAATATACCTTAGAGGCACAGAATGATCAAAAATACTAGGAACTCACTTTTAATTGTGTCTTTTATCCATACATTTGCTTTGGATATTTTGAGCATTGTTCACTGGGGAACATAATATGGCACAGACCTAAACTGCCTTTTACACTCACTTTTTTATGATATTCATTTTATTTTTTGCAGTGCTTAAGAGAGTCCTTCCAATGTTCAGAGACTGGTGAAAGGTGCATCTGTGTGTTTTGTTTTACTTGCGGCTAGCATCATGTGTACTTTCTGAGAAAGGGAATGATGCTAGTGGGTAAATGCAAAAATAAACTAAAAATAGTGTCATTTTCCTTACATGCAGTTTTATATAGCACATACTAGGCCCTGGGGCATTGGAGCGCTTTACATGAGCACTAGATAATATTACAGAGGGTCATATTATTTTTTTAGGTTCATGTATTTTATTTATTTAAAGAGTTTTGTATAGCGTGACACAAGACCACAGGGGGTATCAGAGCGATTTACAGATTGGTTGTTACGAAGGTACAAGAAATGTAAGCAATAAAACACCAGACAAGAAAAGGCCAAAACATATCATAGCAGTCATAACAGCTCAATAAAGACAAGAGTAAGAAAGCGAGTCCAGAAATTTGTTCATCAGAATCTCTTAAACTTCATAGCAGTTCAATAAAGACAAGAGTAAGATAGCGAGACCTAGGGTGAACTGGGCATCTAGCCCAGAAATGTCTTCATCACAATCTCTTTAATTGCCATTTTGAAGGAAGCTGTGGAATTATTCAGTCTTATTTCAGGTGGCAGGGAGTTCCAAATTCTTGGGGCAATACCCGAGAATGCTCGATTGTAAGATTTCTTTTCATGGAATTTCTGTGGCTTGAGTAGTAAAGTCCTGGAGCCCATAGAGGATCTAGAGCATGTAGAATAAGTGATTTACCCAGAATCGCAGGATGTCGAACTGACGCTGGGACTTGAACCTGATTTCCCAGTTTCAAAGTCAACTAAGGCCACAGCCTGTCCCTGTTGACAGCAGTAAATTTTATGTGGGAGACAAAGGAGAAAAGCCAAGACTGATTTCTCTCCGCTGCTTGCATGGAGTGGAGGAGGACAAAAACAAACTGAGGAGCTCCCTCGTTGGCCCTCACCACCCATGCTCCAGTCCTCTCCCCTGCTGCAGTCCCCTGAAAAGTAAGTGCTAATGGCTTCCCATCAGCAGCTCCTTGCAGACTCTGTCACACCTGGATGGAGGCAGGCAGGCACACCTCATGCTGTGACAATCGAAGCGGAGCAGCCCATTGTCATTCTGCCTCTGACATTAGCCCGCTGGCCTGACCTCATGTGCATGGGGTCATGTTTGTTAAGGCTGTAAAAACAGCCTTTCACTCTGTGCACCAGGGGTGAAGTCCTTAGGAGACCAAAAAAACGGCCCACCAACTGGCCTCAGTCAGAGGCCCATCGGCCGAAGCCCGATTGCCCGCCTTCCCAATCCGAGCCTGGAGGGCAGGGTGCATGAGAGGGACTTAAGGGGTAGTAGAAGGCGAGAGGAATGCAGATTGGCAGGGGTACTAAGTGAGGAAAAACACAGTATTTGGCAACTTAACCAACATCTTTGAAGACTTTCAAAATGGAGAAAGGGAGAGAGTGTGTGTGTGTTTTTTTTGTCTGTGTGTTTGTAAAAATTCCTGGTGAAATCCAAAAGACACCTCACCAGTACCCAACTATTTACGAGAAAATAAATGTATTAGGAGGGTGTAACATCCCAACCCCTCCCCCCTCACCGAAGCAACACTCCTGGCCCTCCCAGCTTTGCTCGGAGGTCTTGGTGGAGTGCTCGGCCAGCTCAGCATCGCCTCTGCTGCACAGGGGCTTTCGTTGTACTCTAAATATGTCCCGAGGAGAGCATGCCCGGGTAGGAGCAGATCACGATGCGTCTTACCACGACAACACAGTGGTGTAACGAAACTTGCGAGCCCCCCATGCTCTGGACCCAGTCAGGAGCTCTCAGGCCCACCCGTGCACAAGGCCCGAGGGAGCCCCTGGAGCTCACCCCCCCCCCGCACCGCTGGGGCTGCGGCGGCTATTGTTACACCACTGCGACAACATCTTACCCGGAAGTCTCCTAGAGCATGTGTTAAAGTGCTTTCTTCGTATGTTTTCTGTTTAAAGTTTGTACTGATCAGTGCTTAGTAATTCTATATACATTAACAATGACTGATACCTGCCACCTAAGCCATTCTTATAGCTTTGGGGGCCTGGAATAATATGAATTGTCACACTTGTAAGAGTGTGACAGTTAGTAGTTGTGTTGGTACATTCACTGGCAGGGGCAATAGATGGTCCAAGCTGCAGTGGCCCACTGACGAGAGCCCTGGCACTTATTCTTTTACAAATTAAGCACTGAGTTAAGGGGAAAAAGAATACAGGTCAGGCCTGCGAAAAGCAACATTGTGTTAAAACTAGAAACACCAGCACGGACGAATTGTTTATTGGTGCCAAAAGGTAATGCGTTAGTTTTAGCGTTTTCTAGAGTTTAGGACAGTGCTCAATTGTTTAGTGAGAAAGTGGGAGCCACACAAGGGACATTTAATGAGCTGCAGCCTTTGTTGTGCAAATGCTGCTTTTTATACTGACAATTTAAATGCAGCCTTGACTGCAGTGGCGGCGGCACAGTGGGCTGCAAGCTGCCATGTATTATTTTAGACATGACCTAATTAATAATTGAGTAAATAGTTCAGTTCTGCTTCAAGATGTTGACGTAGGCCCCTAATGCATGCGTACATACCTCAAATAATGTAAGCAGAAATTCTGTTCCTTCTGTCCGAGGCTGCAACCAAAATAGAAGTAATTTTCCTCAGCTGAAAGGGGCATCTGCGTCAGATGCACGCGCAGGTACAAACGCACTTCCCCGTCAGACTTCCGTTATGCAGACATTGAGAAAGTTGGGCCCTGTGACAAAGGAGAGTGTGTGTTTTCCCAGCCTGTGAAATCCAACATTATGTTAAAGCCCTTTGAGCCCTATGGGCGTTGCGCGCCTGGGGAGAGGTGGACCGCGAGCTGAGCCAGAACCGTGCATCTGGCTTGAGCCAGTCTCGCACTTTCAAGTGCTCACTCACCTCTAGTAGCGATGTATGCTCAGAACCCAAGGTAATGTCTGAACTGTGGGGACGGCAAACTGAGGCCAGAGACACCTCTAACATAGCTGTCAAGGTTTCAGATTGCTTATGTGTGACATTTTCATAATTTCAGTGTCATTATGAGTGACATTCACCGACTATGAGTGACACTTTCTCGTGAACAGTATAATATCACCCACACCTAGTAGTAGCATAGTACTTCCCACAGCCCGGGTCGGGCACTTGTTGCCGGGTGGGGCGGCAGCGAAACAGTAAATTAAGCAGAGATGCCCTGCCTTAGCCAACCTGCGCCTCCTTGGCTGGCAACCAATCAAATTAATGGCTTGATCAGATCATGATCAATAGGCAGAGTCTGTCCAGGCTCTGCCACGTGGGACCTGAGGCCGACTACAGGGTGTGAGAGGGACCCCAGCGGAGATCTTCTCCCTGTACAGTTCTCCAATTCGGCCCCTCTTTTACTGCAGTTTAGACTGGCCCAGGTTTTGGCATGTATTTAGAAGCTTCGTTTTGCATCTGGACATCCACATCTGTTTGATACTATGGTTTGAGCAGGGGGTGCTTTTTTACATTAATTAGGCGGGTGTGTGGTTTTGTGTTTTGGTCTTCAAATCTCTGAAGTTTGTTTGGCTTACTGTGATAGCAGGATATTTCCACGTCATAATATATTGATAATCCTATACCTCCCATTGTACACTAGAACCTTCTTGTGGCGTTAGAAAAACAGCACTCGAGCTCAGCTTTTATGCCATTCGTCCCAGCAAAGCGAGAAACTGGAACTATCGCACTTCAGGACACAGTTCTTTTGTGTGCCAATCTCAGGCATTGCAGTAATGTATGGAAAATTACTGGAAATGCGTTATTCTAATGCAAGATGCATGGCACTTGGCAGGGCTGCTCTAAGTGGAGGTGAGTGGAGGCCTGTGGGACCCCAGTTTGGCATGGACTTGCGGCCTGCTCATGCCCCTGCCGAACTGTAACACGCAGGTCGGGCTGGACTGGGCTTTGGGGTGGCCCAGTGGGAGACAAGAGATTTGGGAAAAGAACCCAACATGGATATGGAGACTGGCAGAGGCAATCGGTATCTGGTGACAGGGTTGAGATCCATGGTGCAGGACAAAGCAACCTGACGCTGGAAGCCTCTTCTGTGGCAGCCCTTAGGCACTGTATTGAAAGAGGAAACAGTGCGCCCTGGCTGAAGGATCTCCCCTTTATCTTGGAACCGGGAAAATGGAGGAGAGGAGACACAAGGTGTTCTGTTTGCTGAGCCCCAGCCCGTGTAGATCTCAGCAGGAAGGAAGAAGCCAAGAAGGGGGGTGTTTCATTCTCTTTTCTTCATGCCCTATTTATTAAAATGGCTGGCCTACTCATTTGGAGCTGGTCCCCACACGTCGTCTTTTCCTTTGTCCTCTCTTTGGGATCTGCTGTCACCTCCCAGGAAGTTTCTGCTTCCCAGTTCCTATGTACTTCAGCTAGACTGCTGACCTGCCTGCGGTGTCCCGTCCTTTTTACATCCCCCATCCACCCGCCAGAGAAACAGTTGCCTGTCCTCCTTGACTCTTTTATTCTCCCCTCCCCCCAGACACATTTCTTCAATGAGTCTTTTGGTTGATCTCTTCAGCTTGTGCGCCCCTATAGTGGTCTCCTCAGTCTGCTGCACCTGCGGTGCTTTGCTAGTGGTTTCCCCATCATTCTCCTCTTCTGCGTATTTCATCATGTTAGGATCGTCATCGGCTTCATAATATTGTCTGAAGTGGGATATGTTTATTGTTATCTGTCTGTCCTTGTTTCTGGCAGCGATCATCGTCCCTTTTCTTCCGATTACTTGCATGGGTCGAGGGGGTCATATCTTGGGTCCGTCTTTTTGCTTTGTAGCTATTTCACCAGTACTCGGTCACTGACCTGGATGTTGGAGTCTTTGGCCCGTCAGCATGTGTCTGCATGTTTTTTCATCTTCTTTTGCCTCTGTGTCAGCAGCTAGTATTTCAGGATGTGATTTTCATGTTCACGCTTGGTTTAGAGGGCGACTCCAGGTGGATATACTGTTTCGAAGCTCCCTGCCACACATGAGTGTGGCGGGACATTGTCCTGTGGTGCTGTGGGGAGTGTTTCGGGATGCCCATAGAACAGTGTTGAGCATTTGCTGTAGTGGTGTGTGACTCTGTTCTGCTTGCTGTACTGTTTCTTCAGAGTTCTCATTATTCACTATACCATGCCATTGGCTTGTGGCCAGACGGGGGTGATATCTCTGCTTTTGAACTCTAGATGAGCAGCAAATTCGGTAAAGTCCTGTCCATTGAATGAGGGGTCCATTGTCTGTTTTGACCGTTTAAGGAATGCCACCCTCTGTAAATATCTCATCTAGCTTGGGTATCACCATTTTGGAAGTTGGTGGATGGGACATGTTTCACGATGGGAACCTGGAGTATTCATCCATCACCACTAGAATGGATTTGCCCGATGGTAGTGAGCTGAAAAGATATATAGCAATGATGTGCCAGAAATATTCTGTTAGGGGCGACATTTGGAGTGGCGACGGTCTAAGTGCCTCACTTGTCTCTTGACACAGTGGCATCCTTTCAGTGTGTCTTCCACTATCTGATCCATCCCCGGGAACCATACATGATCTTGCATTGCTCTCTTAGTTGCCACTATTCTCCCGTGTCCCTTATGTACAAGGGCCACTATTCTGGCCTGGAGTGGTTGGGAAATAACTATTCTTGTGTCCCGTAGTATTATTCCTTGAGGGGTCACAGTTAGTTCTTCACTCACCTGTCTTGAGTGCGGCTAGGTCCTTCATGTTCGTGCCTTCTTCTGCTGGCTTGTCCTCTAAGTGTCTCCATTGGCCTTGTTGGATCCGTCTTCTTGCGTTCCTCCAAGTAGGGTCTGCCTCTGTGCTTGTTTTGATCATATTTATTGATAGTGACAGTGGGATCGCGTGGTTAATGATAAAATACAGATATTCTTCTGCTAGAGAGGGCTTGCTTCTTTTCCTCTGGAGTGGATGGCGAGACATGTAGTGTGTGGGGTTATCTTTCCCTGGTTTGTGGTGAATGGAGTAGGAATAGGGGTTATCTTTCCCTGGTTTGTGGTGAGTGGAGTAGGAATATTCTTGTAGAGGGATTCCTCACTGCTCTGTGCGGGGTGGCATTTGCGCTCGGGGATTTCAAAAGATTGTCACTAGCGCTTGGTGCTCTGTTATGATGTCAAAATGCTTCCCAAACACAAAAAAGTGGTAGTGCTCACATGCCCATACCACGGCAAGACTCTCCTTTTCTGCTTGTGAGTATGACTATTCAATGTCTGGTAAGCTGCGACTGGCACATAAGATGATCCGTCTCTCCTCCTTTTGCTGATGTTGTGCTAGAACGGCTCATAGGCCCTCTGGGCTTGTGTCAACTGTAAGTTTTGTATTCCAGGATGGGTCGAAATATGCCATGTTGGTGACACTGCTGACTCTCCTTTTAATTTCTTGGAACACTCGTTCACATTCCTATGTCCACTCAAATTTATGTCCCTTCTTGGTCAGGTCTCTCAGCGCCGTCCTGATTGTTGCATAGTCTGTGATGTATCGAGTACAGTAACTGGCCATCCCTAGAAATGACCTGACACCTCCTGCATCTTTGGGGGCCAGTGTCTCATGTAGTGCCTTCTGAAATTCTCATTTGTCTGGGTTTAGTATCAGGTTGGCTCTTTGTAGAGCCCTGCATACTTGTTCCAGTGTATGGTCGTGTTCCTCTGTGGTTGTTCCAAATATCAGGATATCGTTACTGTAATTAAGTGCATTTACTATGGGGCTGATGGTGTGTATGATGGCTTCTTGAAAGATCTCAGAGGCCGATGACACTCCAAAACTGAGCTGTTTGTACTGGAACAGGCCAAGATGAGTGATGAATGTTGTGATGTATCTTGAGTCTTCGTGTAGTTCTAGCTGATGATCTCATTTGTTGAGATAGAGTTTCGAGAAGTGCAATCATGTCCGCTAGATGCGGTCCCGGGTGTCGCTGTCTCTGGATCGCTGTGTTGGGCATTCTCATGTCCATGCACAGTCGCACGTGTCCTTCTGTGTTGTGCTTGGGTACTATTACCAACAGAGACACCCATGGTGTTGGTCCTTGTGTCCTTTCAATGATATCTGCCTTTAGGACCTCCTGGAGCTCCCTTTTGACTGCTAGTTGCAGATGACATTGTATCCTTCGGTAGTGTTGGGCTACTTGCATGACATGTTCATTGATGTGCTGTTGTACTGTAAAGTCTTTCATCTTACCTAGCCCAGTGAATAATTTTGGATGTCGAGTTACTACAGGTGGAGTGTCTTCTGCCAAGTACAGTACTGCTGAGCAGGCATTCTGCTGAGCCTCACCCATCCGTGACATGAATGTCTGCTTCTGTAGCCCTTCCTTAGCAACCTTCGTCTGAGGGATTCTGACTGCCATCCCTCTATAATGCATTGTCAGATTGCATCTTCATCCAAGTATTGGTTAAATTCACAGTGTTTGACGAGCCTCTGCAATATTGTGATGAACTCGCCCATCGATTCTCCTTTTTCCTGCGAGGCAAGGTTGAATGTGTATTGCTCGTAGTCAACATTTTTTAGGTCGAGCCTAGCGGCAGCACGCATGCACTGCTCGCTCTGCGAGGCATGCTGTAGTAGGGTATGCTGTGGATGCCTCGTCCACTCTCCGCCCCCATTTGTCATTGGCTTTGTGTCACTGTCCTTCGAAAATGCTGGCTTTTGATTGATTATGAGGCTTGTTAGTCCCGCCTTGGTACCGCCTTGTCTCCATTTGTTAACGCCCATAAGGACTGGACCTTTTACTTGGTTGTTACACAGTATGCTTCAATTACATCCTCCAAGCACTATTTTCTTGAAGGGCCTAATCCTGCCTGCTTTTGCAGGCAGGGCACGCTCTCCCACAAATGGTTTATTTAATTTTTTTATTTAACTAGTGCGGCAGCATTTAGCACTAATAATGGCGCTGCACTATACTTTTGTTCCCTTGTGATCCCGAACACGGCTGCATGTTTTTAAAAAAATTTATTTACAATGCTGCCAGCCGCGCTTTAGCTTTAAACATTTAAAGCTAAAAGACGGTTGCTGCGATTGCTTCAGCAGCAAAGAAATGGAGAAAAAAATTGAATTTTTTCTATTTCTTTACTTTCCCTAAAGCAGATGTCATTCCGCCTTAGCTGCAGCGGGTGTGGGGCCTCCTTGCTTGACTCTACAGCAGCAGCCCAGCTCGAGTCCAGTGTCAGATCGAGCTCCCACAACCCCACCTCCGCCTTTCTTTCCTCTTTGTGTTTATGAAGAGGCAGCTACAGCCCCTCACTGGTCGCACTTTCAAAGAACAAAGGGCTGAAGGGACCCGTTTTTTATGGGCCATCTGTCTCCCGGTGGCAGCAGGAGAAGCTTCGGCAGCATTCTTGTTTTATTAGAGTTGTACCAGGGGTAACTGTTTTGTAATATGCTTGGTCTTCCAAACATAAAGAACAAGCATTTGCAATGCAATAGGTCTTGCATTTGCGAGAGTTTGAGCTGTTGGCATTGTAAATAACAATGCCTTTTATTTACGTGTTGGTTTTTAAAACATAAATAAAGGCATTGTCATTTACAATGCCAATAGCTAAACTCTGCAAATGCAGACCTATTGCATTGCAAATGCTTGTCTTATAGAGGAATTGGGCATCTAGTGCCGCACACACTGATGAGTAGATTTGTGGTTGTGCTGCTGGCAGTTCTCGAATAATTTTGCATATATCTTTCCCAATGAGATTTCTCATGGTGGCTAGAGTTTATCATCTGTCTCCACTGCGGCCTCTATGAAATCCTCAAAGTTGTTGCACCTTCCTTCTCATTGCGGTTTCCTGATGTCGTGTAGTTCCTATAAAACCTATACAGGATCTGCGCGTTTGGACAACATACACTGCGGGCTTGGTGTCCAAACTGATTCAAGACACCCCCACCGGGTATGTTGGCCTGTATACCAGCTAGCTCACAGTGCCACTAGAAACTCCTCTTACCAAGGAGAGAATAGTTCTTGGCAACTATCGAACATGACAACCCTGATCCCTCAGAATCGTGGAAACAGTGTAATACCTTTCGCTCAGTCACTCGTGCTCATTCGATCTCAGAGAGATACACAGAATAAACGATATGGACGTTTTTCAATAAGTATTTATTGAACATTCGTCATTCTAGTGTAAAATAGGTGTGCTGAAACAACCACTAGAGAGAAACAGATATAAATGATTAGAAGCACTAAAAAGGTAAAAGGATGGTAGGTTTCTACCATCTTGCTATAACCATGAATACAGGCAAGTATATAAAATACATGACAATAAAATGCGTACTCCTACGATGCTACCCTAACTAAGTGTACCTAGCATGTATGTAGGTGTTAAGCCAAGAATCCCTCTAGGATAAAGTCAACCCCATTACCTGAAGTGAGAGACTGTGGGACCCCGTCTTGGTCTCGAGTTGGACACTCTGCAAGGGATGTTCAGACCACTGCGAGCTGGAGTGTCTGCATGCAGGAACCTCAGCGTCTCGCGTCGGTGTGTCGGCATGGAATTCGTGATCTCCTCTGACTATCTCAGCAAGATGTGATGTTTATATACCCGAAGGTATCCCCAGGGGTTCTACCTTGCTGTGCCACTGTCGGACTTAGGATGACGTCGGGAATGAACCTTGTGCATAGTTATTATGCAGGAGATGGTAGTCCTGCTGAGTATCCAAGAATCCAAGGATCCTCATGCATAATGTATGAGGCTATTGTTCAGGGAAAACCCCCATGTTCTGTAGGCAGTACTGTAACTAGGTAAAGGGTCAGTCCTAGCAGCCCGTTATGTATGTAGTGTAGGGACGAATATAGGTGAAAGGTTGGGATGTTACCCGGACCTATATTGGGGTACCTATATGGAATATAACAGGTTGAATAGATTGCATGATGGAGAGCCTAGACAAACAGGTGCCTGGATTGATGCAAGCAACAAAGAATTTCAGACCTGGAGGATAATGTCTCATTACAAACCCAGCAAATAAGCGAGATGGAAAAGATACTGCATGTGATGAAATCAAAAACTGAAGAACTGGAGATGAGTTCTAAATGGAATATTATTCGGATGGTAGGTATTTCTGAGACAGCCAACACCGGCAGGATGGAAACCTTTGTTGAGAAACGTTTTACCGACCTACTTGACAGTTCAAACCCTCAACAGTCTTCATAGGCAAAAGAGCACGCATATTGCTTGCACCTAGACCTCCACCGGGAGCATCTGTGCAGCTGATAATTGTGCTATTGTTGAACTACAGAGACCAAGACGCAGTATTGCAGCTAGCCATGGAGGAAAAAGTTCTAGTGTATGAAAGGTCCAAGACAACCATTTTTCAGACTTCATGGTGGCAGTCTAGGAGCCCACAAGAGACTATAAATCCATCAAGAATAAGTTGCAGCAGAACAGAGTACAGGATGCTATATCCCACAAGTCTTACGATGAAAAGTGCCATGTGTTCCCAGATCCATCGCAAGTATCAACCCTTTTGAAAAAGAGGAAAATCTGTGCATTGGCTCATACTCCAAGAGATACCCGTATAAGCGACAATGATTAGCAATGCACAGATGATGCAAAACTCACTGCAGGGCAAACTATGGAAGTGATGTGTTCTCAGCCTGAGAAAAATTAAAGATGAGCCCGCCTATATGGACTGAGTTAGTTAAAAAGGTCATTTCACAAGGTACCTGTTAAATAGTTTAACCAGTCACCACCAAGTATTGGTGGTGTAAAACTCTTCCTCAGGGCCTCCACGCATAGAGCTATATTGTCATTTTTTTCTCTTAGTTATGATTGGAAGGTTGACCACTAGGAGTACATAGAAAGCAATTATACAGAGAGATGGATTGTTGCTGGCAAATTGGAAGTCAGCGTTGTGTGTGTGGAGTGGGGGCTTGGGGTTAAGGGAACAGCTGGGTGTTTTCGTTGCCCAAGCAAATGATTCACTTAAGTAAGACAAGATATAGTGGACATATTGTATAAATGACTATAAGGAACAAGGCAAGATAAGGTTCTAGATGTCAGTCATAGGAAGCAGTGGACGAACAGATAAGAGCAATTAAATAGGAATGTTAGAAAATTAAACAGCCCATGTAAGAAAACGATTGGTGATGGCCTACCTCGATAGGCGCAATGTAAAGATATCACTGTTACAGGAAACCTATCTGGCAGTAAAGAGGGAACATATTTTTGCGACTAAGTAGAGCACACATAGGTTCTTTGCATCGTATCCCAGTTACTTCAGAAGGTAGTGATTGTTATAAAAAGAAATGCACCTGTAGGACCTCTTCAGGTAACAACAGACAAAGAGGGACAACACTTAATTGTCCAAGTAATCTTGGAGACCACACATCACTGCTGTGAACATATATGGTCACAATAATGACTCGCCAGAGTTCTTTCATAAAGTGCTGAAACCTGGATGCACACACAATAGCTAAAGGAGGGGCTATAAATCTAAATAGAGATTCAGCTATTAGTAGGTCACAACAGACTGACAGGTAATCATCAGTGGCAGCTAACACTGTTCAATACTTGATGATACACAGAGACTAAAGGGAATGTACATATTACTCGTCAGTACACAACACATCCTCTAGACTAGACTACCTGATAGGAAGTGAAAACATAGTTGTGTGGACAGGCACAGTGGAATGCGTGACATGCACCTAAGCGGATCACACTGTGGTAATATTGTGTCTCAAGCCCCCTAGTTTTCATAAATGGAACTGCAGATGGGACTTTCCTTCAGATGCCTTACTAGATGTGGTCTTTGCTGACAAAATAAGGCAAGTTGCTATAGACTACCTCACGCTGAATGTAGGATCAGTGGAGATCAGTGGGGGTGGTGTGGGAAGCAGTCAAAGTTTATGTAAGAGGGTTTTGCTTTGCCAAACAAGGTGGAGTACTAAAAAACCTTAAGGAGCCATTTCGGCAGGGTAGAGGCAAAGATGAAATCTCTAGAGAAAGAACTAGCTCTTGGTGGGGATGTCTGAATCTTGACTGAAATGAATGAAGCCAACATTGAGTATAGAGAAATTACAGACAGATAAGTCCACTACTTGGGGGAAATACATCGTGGCAAGAAGATATGGGGAGGGGGTGTGTCCCGGGGAAACATTAGCCACTCTGTTTAGGATATCATGGGTCGATATGGCTATCTCTATTATAAACGGGCAGGCTGGTACTTAGCACTACGATACAGCAAATCTACTAAACCAGTTCAAAACATTCTGCTCCGCTCTATATGCTTCCTGTTCAAATGTCTCCGTGGATGACACACGGACATGTCTAGACAACATACCTCTGGCCTGACTGGAAGGTAAAAATGAGTCGCGTCCCACGTATAACTTTTTAACCATTTGACCAATCTATACCAAATTTGCCATGCTATTGAATATATCCACAGACCATTTTTACACCCAGTTTAGTGCAGATTGGTAAAGGGGAAGCAAAGTTACTAAGAATGCAAACATCAGATATGTACATCTTGTGCAGGTGAAATCCCACGTTTTGACCACACTACAACGGAACTGGCTTAAAAAACAAAGACCACTGTCTCACGTAATACATATTATAATTGCTTGACAGAGTAAAACAACACTGCCAATAGTCCGAGGCCTATTCAGTGTTATAGTATCTCAGTCCATGGATTTAACCCATTGTATCATAACTCTGGTTAAACACCTTTGCTAATTGCTGCTGCACGTGATTCAACAACGTGGCATAAACCATGTATGCACGTGAGAATCAATACCATTGTTGAGGGAAGGAACTGGCATAATGACCCCCTCGGGGCTTTGCCTCGCTTGAGCCCTAGCCCAACCCACGCTCAACGCGGGTAATAAATAGCATATTACGTGCTTCTTCTAGATGTATTGTACTGAATTGTGTTGAAATTACATGTAGCTATACACATTATCCCCTGCCGCCGGGAGTATGCAGACTCTTGGTACTAATGTCACGGGCGTGAGCACTAATGAACCTTTTTAGACCCCAATTATGCACTTAAGTCTGCATCCAGAGAGCCTTTAATGTAGAACACACTGGAAATTACTGAGAAAACAGCTCTCTGTGGGAGCCAGCTGCCGGAGTCATTATTCTTAATTAAATTGCGTGTGCACACCGTATTTTTCACATCAGCCCCTGTATTAGAATATTACAATAAGGAAACATTGCGAACCCTCTGTGCGCTGAAGCTGCATTATTGCTTTTTTTCTTAATAAAGGAACTTTTGTCATTCACTCAAGGAAATAGCCTTTTGGTAGGGGACGCTGACACGTTTTTGGCTCATTCTGGTGCTTTTACCTTCATGCCTAAGAAGATGCCTTTTCAGTAGTGTTCAGGTTTTTAGGTTGCAGCCTACCAGAACTTGCTTTCTGTAAACAGGCCTTTAAATCTTGTTCTTATCTTGTCACATTTGCTGTGCGTTTAAGGACAGAGGTCAAGTGTCAGGCTGTGTCTTCCAGGGAGCTTGGTGTTTATTTTTCTTTCTCTGACTTCAAAGTGAGAGGATTTATGTGACAATCATCCTGGCTCTGGAGAAGTGTCTGAGGAAGGCTGTACAATGTTATTTTTTTTCCTAGTACACAACTAAATTTAAATGTCTGTAAGTGAACTGTGCTGACAATCAAATCAATACACTAGGTGATGACATTTCCACACATTGTTTGTGCGCTGTATATTTTTTCTCAGTAAAACTGTATGTGAGTGCAAATGTAATGGTCATTTCGATGGAAGATGTGTTGTTTTTAATGGCAGTACACTACCATAACATGCATACTCCACGGTACCCAACTCTGCTCTACTCTGCACAGCTCCACTCCATGCCACTGCACTCTATTTTTCACCACTCCAGACTACGCCACTCCACATCACTGCACTCTTCTTTGCACCACTCCACACCTCTGTACTCTACACCACTCCACTCTATGCCAATGCGCTCTACTCCACACAACTCTATTATGCACCACTACCCTCTACACCACTCCGCACCACTCCACTATGCCACCTTACCCTGAAACACTGCACTCTACGCCACTGCACTCTACTCTGTACCACTCCACTGTATGCCAGTGCACTCTGTCAATCCCTTCTACGCCACTCTAAGCTACTCTGCACCCTTGCACTCCACTCTAAAACAATCTACTCTACTCCAGTGTATTCAGCACCACTTCACTCGGCGCGACTCTACTCTGCACCACTCTATTCCACTACACTCTCTAACAATGTACCCTATACCACTTTACTCAAAACCAGTGCACTCTTCGCTAATCTACCTTGCACTACTGCACTCTACGCCACTGCACCCTGCGCCATTGTACTCTGTCACTTCACTCTACGCCACTCTACTCTGTGTCACTGCACTCTGTGCCACTCTCCTCTGTGCCACTGCACACTACGCCACTCTACTCTTTGCCACTGTACTCTATGCCACTCTAATACACACCACTGCACTCTACGACAGTATACTCTGCCACACTGCACTCTCTGCCACTCTACTGTAGGTCACTCTATGCCACTGAAATCTGCCAATGAAGTCTATGCCACTGAACTCTACGGCACTCTACTCTGCATTGCTCCACTCTACACCAATCCACTCTGATCTACTCTGCACCACTGCACTCTGCTCTATACCACTGCACTTTACGCCACTTCACTCTACTCTGAAACAATTCTCTATGCCACTCTAATCCACTCTGCACCACTCCACGCCACTCTACTCAATGCCACTCTACGCTATTGCACTATTTGCCGCTGCACTCTGAACCACTTTACTCAAAACCAGTACACGGTACGCCACTGTTCTCTATGCCAATCTACTCTACTCTGCTGCACTGTGCACCAATCTACTCTGCACCATTGAACTCTACAACACTCTACTCTGCGCTACTCTACTCTGCGCTACTCTACCCTGTGCCACTCTACGACACTGCACTCTATGCCACTGCACTCTACACCAGTCTAATCTACTGTGCACCACTGCACTCAAACAGTGTACTCTACGCCACTTCACTCTATGCCTCTCTACTCTGCATCACTCTACTCTATGCCAGTGCATTCTACCCCCCTCTACTATGCAACATTGCACTCTTCGCCACTCCACTCTACTCTGCAACACTGCACTCTACGCCACTAGTCTATACAACTCCACTCTACTCTGCACCACTCCACTCTACGCCACTTCACTCAACTCTAAAACAATCTACTCTATGCCACTGCACATTACGCCACTAAACTCCACTCCGCACTGCAATCAATGCTGCACCACTCTACGCCACTACTCTATGCCACTGCACTTTACCCTGTACCAATATATTCTACTCTGCACCACTCCGCACCACTCTGACACAATCTACTCTGGGCCACTGCACTCTGGGCTACGCCACTCTACTCTAAACAACTGCACTCTATGCCAATTCACTCTACACCACTTTACTCAAAACCAATGCACCCTATGCCACTGTACCTACAGCAACTACTTTGCACCACTGCTCTTTATGCCAATATACTCTACAACATTCTACTCTATGCTACTGCACTCTACGCCACTGCACACTACGTCACTCTACACTGTTGTGCTCTGCATAAACCTATTCTGTGCCACTCTCCTCTACACCAATGTACTGTACATCACTGCTCTCTCCACCACTCTACGCCACTGCACTCTGCATGACTGCACTCTATGTCGCTCTACTGCACTCTACGCCACTGCACTATACTCCACTGCACTATACTCCACTGCACCACTCTACTCTATGCCAATGCACTCTATGCCACTCTACTCTGCATCACTCCACTCTGTCACTTCACTCTACGTCACTCTGCAACACTGCTCTCTCCACCACTGAACTCTACACAACTCTATATCGCTCCACTCTGCTGTACTCTATGCCAATCCACTCTAAGCCACTCTGCACCACTGCACTCTACGACACTCTACTCTATACCACTGCACTGCACTGTACACCACTTCACTCAACTCTATGCCACTGCAGTCTGCGCCACTCTTCCACTCTGCACCATTCCACTCTGTGCCACTCCACACTACGCCATTCTATTCTACAGTACTTCACTCTATGCCAGTGTACTCTACACCAATGCACTCTACACCACTTTACTCAAAACCAATACACTCTAGGCCACTACACTCTATGCCAATCTACTCTGCACCACTGCACTGTACTCTACTATATGCCACTCCACTCTGCACCACTCTACATCACTGCGTTCTGTCACTTTACTCTGGAACACACTACGCCACTCTACTCTGCACCACTGCACTCTATGACACTCTACCCTCAGTCTCGGCCAAGGGGGGTTGTGGGAGGAAAAATAATTTTTTTAAACTTACCTTTTCCGCCGCAGCCTCCGATGCTGGCGGCCGCCTCCAGCCTCGGAGCTCTCCCAGCACTCTCTCGGAAGGCAGAAGCTGCTCAGCCAATCCAGATGCTGATCTGCTGGGAGAGCAGTGTCTGGATTGGTCTGAGCCGCCTGCTCTGCCGCTCAGACACTGCCTGTAAGCCTGAGGCATTTCTCCAACCCTGCTGTGAAAACAGCCGCGTTCACAGCAGGGTTGGAGAAATAGTAGTGCGCATGTATGTTTGGCCGGCCTAGGACGGCCGGCCAAACATACATGCGCACTTCTAAATGCCACCACCTGCCTGTCATGGCCCGGCCCCGCCCCGCCCTCCACGCATGTTAAATCCAGTCAAAGAAAAATAAAATGATATTGTTTCATTATCATTTTATTTTTCTTTGACTGGCTTTGATGAGTGGGACGATGCTCCTCCGCCATTACGGAGGAGCCGCCCCTGTCTACCCTGCAGCACTTCACTCTGTCACTGAACTCTATGCCACTCTACTCTGCACCACTTTACTCTACGCCACTGCACTCTACTCTGCACCACTCTTCTGCACTCTATGCCACTCTAATCTACTGTGCACCACTGCACTCTGACACTGCACTATAAGCCACTTCACTTTACTCCTTTCTATCCTGCACCACTCTACTCTATGCCAGTGTACTCTACCCCACTCTACTATGCACCTCTGCAGTCTTCCCCATTGCACTCTACACCACTCCAGTCTAGGCCACTCCACTCTGCAATACTGCACTCTACGCCACTACTCTATACCATTCCACTCCACTCTACCCTGCTCCACTCCACTCTACACCACTTCACTCTACTTTGGAACAATCTACTCTGTCTCCTGCTCATATCAGGTGTCAAATGAAACCAGAGGGCCAGTGTGGGGCAAGGATGGGTGAAAGTGGGTGAGGAGGATGCCAGAGGGAAGACAAGACATGGCCTAGCAGTAGGGAGCATTTCATGATCCCCTCGTGCCTCAGAAGGGTGTCAGATGAGGGCTGTGGACTGGGCCAGGGCTTCACTTGCAACCCAGTCTCAAAGCGATTTTACTGGCTAGATTTTCCAGAGATTAAACTCAGGCCTGATGCTCACCTTTATAGGAAATCAGGGTGTGGGAACACTGGGCCATTGGTAATCAGGCCGAGTGGTAGACCGTCCAGGATACTTCTCCGCCCTACTCTTAATCGTTCCTAAGTGAACAGTGTCATTATTGGTGCTAGTTCTTTGGTTAAAATGAAATCATTTTATGCACTAGCTGGAACAAAGATTACACCATTGACTATGAACGCATTAAACTGAGCCTAATCAGATGTATAACTACTGTAATGAAGGTACATTCATTCAAGCAGTTGGAGAGTTAGTCTAACAAATGTGCATGTGAATCACAGCAATACCCTGAACATACCCATGTACAATCATTCCAAGAATGTACTTTCTGGCTAACGAATGTGCAGTCATAAAACCAATGTATATTTTTACAGTATCATTACATTCACAGTATTCAACTAAATACGAACCAAGTGAGCTGACCATGAAAGAAGCTGTATTCATTCACTCATATAGCAGTTACCTATGATAAACAAACATTAAACGTATACATACTCAGACTGGAATACGCCATAATATGCTGTACATAGCTCTGCTAAGTAGCTCGTTTAATACAAAAACTTCAACAGGAGTTTAGAGTATGATGGGTGCACACTACAAAACTTAACAATATATCTTTACCTTATATCAGTTACTCTATTCTACGATGACTTGTAAAGCACATGTCTACCCAGCGCTACGATAGTTAGGAGTCGGACAAGATCTTAACACAAATGCTCAAACAACCAAGCCTTAAGAGATTTCCTAAAAATGTGTTCATCAGAGGAATTCCGGAGGGTAGATGGAAGAGAGTTCCATAATTTAAAAGCAAGAAGGGAGATGGAACAGCCACCACTTCTGCTTTGATGGAATCTGGGAATTGCTGCAGAGCAAGAAGTCGAGGATATATGAGGTCTCTCTGGAGTATAAGGTTGTACCAGATGATGCAACAAACTCGGGCCCTTGTTGTTAAAGGCTCAGAAAGCGAAACATAAGGCTTTGAATTAAATCCTTTCTTTAATCGGAAGCCAATGAAGTATTACCAGATAGGTGGACACAGAGTGGTGTCTACGCAGCCTCAGCAAGAGACGAGCTGCTGCATTTTGAACAATCTGCAAACTTCTCAGTGCCGATTGAGAGATACCCTGGTATAGTGCATTTTCATAGTCCAGGTAGGATGTAATCAGGGCCTGGACTACAGTTCTCTGGGTCAAGCAAGGCAGAATTTCCAGACCCTTTCTTACTGTTCTTACAATAGCAAAACAACCTGCCCCAGTTTCCCTCAACTGAACTTCAAATGACAGTTTGACATCAAACCAGATTACTAGATTTGTGTTGACCAGTTTAGGCTGAGGCTGCGGCTGTCTGGTCAGCACTAGGAGTCCAGCAATTTGGATTGTTACCTACTATCATGACATCAATTTTTCCACCATTGAGTTTTAAACAGCCATTAGCCATTCACTTGGCAATCGCTGTAAGCAATGCCTTTAACCGAGCTGCTTTTGAATGATATTCTGGGGCTAAGGAAATGACCATCTGGATGTTATACACATAGGATACCAAGGTAAGACCAAAGGACTGGACAGTATCTGCTACGGTACTGATGTAGACATTAAATGAGGTCAGACTCCGAGAGGATCCCGGAGGGACGCTTTACTTCAAGGCAGGGAATCTGAGTAGAAGGGCTTCTCGGAGACCTGGATACTCCGATCCTAAGGGAAGGAGGCAAACCATTTCCAAGCCAGCTGTGTCACCCAAGAGTTGCATAGCCTCAAGCAGAATTTCCTGGGATTGTTAAGGGGATTTTAGAAAACGAACACATAATAGTGCTCTTCAAAATCAAACTGTTTAATTCTGAATGATCACCAATATTCCATGATAAGACTTCCACCATACTTTAGGAATAAATAAGGTATTTCTGGAGTGCTGTGATGGGTTTTCTATCTTTTTTTTTAAAGCACTTGATGTGTTTCAGTAATCCTTAGTCTGGGGAATTATACTAATAACTATTTAATTAGCACTTGCTCATTTATTATTCTATTTAATTTATTGTATAGTGCTACTCATCCCAGTGTAGGGTGCCATGGCACTTTGCATCGCATACACATTATACAGAGCCAATGAATTATATGTATGTACATTAATTTACAGGAAATGTTATATAAGACAATGAGGGTTACAACGTATAGGATTCACATACAATCCATAGTGGTAGGCATTATATGTTAAGAGTGCTTGATCTGGAGAAACATGAGGTCAGGATATAAAATGTAATTATTTGTTTGGGTTATCTTTACTAATAAGACTTTATTATTTCCCAAAGGAACGCTTTTAGCAACCTTAGAATGACGAAAGACTTAAAAAAAAAATAAGGTTCTAAACTTTGCAGCTTGCATGCAGCTCCTGGACAGTGGTTCATAGTTCACTGTGCTATATTAGAAGGATTGTAATTTATGAATTGCAAGTAACAAAAGGATATCTGAGACAAAAGCAGTAACCCACTGAGGTATCTACATAAAACACAAATCTGTGATCTGCATGATACATGTAGTGCTTTGAGGCAGGCACGTTAACCCTCTATGCTACTTTATGAAGAGTCAAAACTGTGACTAGGCAAACACATCTCTCCAGCAAGTGCATTAACCAGCAGAGTTACCTTACTGTTACTATCCCCTAAAAATGGCTCTCTGCAGCAGGTGCCTTAACACTGTAAGATATTTTAAAATGTAGCCTTTTTGTGAGCAAATAAGTGTGCCAGAACAGATTTACTGCCACATTTGTCCTTGTTGACAATTTCTTTGCAGCAGAGTTAAAAAAAATATAAGTATAAGTTGACTGTTAAACGCTGCTTTACATGCCTTCACCCCTCATTACTCCACCACTTTTCTGCTGCCACAACTTGACCCCCAATCAATGACGCAACACTTATTTTGCTGACTTTTTAAAAATGTATTTGTAGGTCTCGCCCCCACATAGCGCGAGCTGTCTGGTTGCAAAATAACTTATGTGGGCTGACCAAAAACTTACAATGGACTTGGAGCTTGCCATTGTTTGGTTTTATTGTCACTCTCATTGGCCTGCTTCTTATTTGAAGGCTTGCCTTCCTCTTCTTGTGCTTGGCCCTCCCTAGAACATAGCCTCTTTCCTTTCTTTTTATTGACTAACTTGTACCCTTCCACTGCCCACTCTTAGGGAACTGTATGGTCCACTGCTTATTTTTAGGGAACTCTTTGGTTAACTGTTAGACTTGGCTTTTTCAGCGGGTTTACCCCCAGACTTTTTGCCCTCCTGTTTTTGACCCTGTGTGTGTTGGTTTTAGGACTCTGGGCACTTTACCACTGCTAGTCAGTGCTAAAGTGCATATGCTCTCTGTGTAAATTGTGTTATGGATGGGTGTTTCCATGATTGGATATTTGATTTACCTGTTAGCCCCTAGTAAAGCACTGCGTGTGCCAGGGCAGGTGAATCAAATGCTACTCGGGGGCCTGCAGCACTGGTTGTGCCACCCCAGTGAGTAGCCCTGAAAACGGTAACTCAGACCTGCCATTACAGAAGTCTGCGCGCAGTTTGCAACTGCCATGTCGACTTGGCCAGTGCACACACTGGCCGGTCCCTAACCTTCCCTTTTCTTACATGTCAGACACCCCTCAGGTAGGCCCAAGGTACCCCTGTGGGCAGGGTGCAGTGTATGTGAAAGGTGGGACATGCCCTGGTGTGTGTGGCATGTCCTGATAGTGAATTACAGCCAATTTCGTTTTTCACTATTGCAAGGCTACCAGTTCCCCATAGGATAGAATGGGAGGTTTGTTTATAACATCTTATAAACATAACTGGCCCAGGGAATTCGGTAAGAAAATAGAATTTAGTATGCCTGAACTCAGAATCTAAAGATGCATCTTTTAGTGAAGGTGATTTTTACATTCTGTGTTTGAAAATACCACTTTTAGAAAGTAGGTATTTTCTTGCTCAGTCATCCCGTGTGCCTCTGCTGGAATGTGGATTGCCTGTCTGGGTTTTGGATGACAGAAGGCTGGGGGAGCAGGAGGGGCGCCAGATGGTCTAGGTAGGTCAGGAAAGGGCTGAAGAGACCTGGGTTACGATGGGGGAAGGGGAGGAGATTTCCTTGCACCTCAAAGGGCCTGCTCTGCCTCTGACAAATGCCGTCTCCACCTCCTGCCAGGAATTCACACCAGAGAAGGCAGAACTGGTCCTGACCGGGCACAGGCCCTCTCTGCCTAAGAGATCAAAGGATTTTTGGACATAAATGCTGGGTCTCAGACCCCTGAACTTTAGAACTCATCTGGACAAGAAGACTGCCAAGAAGAAGAGCAGGAGAAGCTGCAAAAGAAACGACTGCTTTGCTGGGTGCTTTGCTGGGCTGACCTGCAGTGGCTGCTTTTGTCTTGGGCAGTGAAAGGCCTGGACTGGACTTTCTGCAACCTAAATTTGTGAGTCTCTCCAAGGGCTTGAGGTAGAGCTTGCCCCTGTTCACGAAGTCTCAGGAACAGCAAAGACTTCAAGTTCTTCGACCCGTAGCACTGGGGACTGTGTGTTTTGTGCTGCAACCCGAAGAACACCAACTCGACGACTTCTACGACGCCACTGCCGACTCCGTGTCCTGAAGGCAACGCAGAGGGCACCGCCGCAATGCCGCACCGCAACCCATGTCTCACCGATGATGCCGCCACCGAGCCGCTGCTTGCACCGCGACCTGTGGGCACCGCACTCCGCACCGCCTCGCTTCACGCCGAAGCTTTGGCACCGCAGAGGGCACCGCTGCAACGTGACCCTGGTCTCACCGACGACGCCTGTTGATGCCGCCACCGAGCCGCTGCTCGCACCGCAACCTGTGGGCACCGCACTCCGCACCGCCTGGCTTCACAAGGATGCCTTGGCCTGCCTGACGCCGCCACTTCCCGCCGAGATCGACGCCGCTGCTTGCACCGTGGTTCGGGGGCACCGCTCGTAAGTTACATGACGCACCGCCCTCATCCCACACCGCAGCCTTGGCCTACCGACGTCGGCGCCATCGACTCCAGTTCGTCAGCCGACGACAGCGCTTCAGCAACGACGACGCCGCTGCTTGCACCGTGATCTGCCAGCACCGTGACGAGCACCGCCTTCATCTCGCACCGCGACCCTGGTCTCACCGACGACGCCATCTGACGCCGCCACCGAGCCGCTGCTCGCACCGCGACCTGAGGGCACCACACGCCGCACCGCTGCACTTCGCACCGCAGCACCCGACGCCTGCCGATGCCAGCGCTCCTGACTCCATCAGAGAGGAGATCGACCTGCAACGCGTGTGACTTCGAGGGCCCCATCGCCCTGCATCTCTGAAAGGTACTGTTTGCGGGTCTTTCCGACACCGTAGCTGGCCTGCGACCCCGTGGTCAGCCAGAACTGTTTTGGATTTGTGTGTTCACGACGCCGTGGTAGCCCGGACGGCGCTATCCACACAAGGAACTCTTTTTAATCAGCGTATTTTTGAATTGTGAACTTTTAAGTATAGTATTGTGGTTCTTTATCGTTTTTGGTCTTGTTTTAATTATATAAAAATATTGGATATTTTTCTAAACTGGTGTGGTGTCCTTTTGTAGTGCGTACACTGTATTACTGTTGGTTATGTGCAAATGCTTTACACACTGCCTCTAAGATAAGCCTGACTGCTCGTGCCAAGCTACCAAGGGGTGAGCAGGGGTTATTTTAGGAGTGTAACTCCCTTATCCTGACTAGGGTGGTGGTTTTTGCCTGGCTTTGGCCCACGCCTAGCCTACCAAAAATCCCATTTCTAACATTGGTTGGCAGCGGTGGGATAGGACTTGCGTTTGCACTTGACTTACAGTGATTGGTGTGCACTACTACCATATCGCAGACCATTACGTACCACATACAGGTTCTTTTTCTTTTTGGCCTATTTTTGATCTTGCCAATTTGAACTTGCTACTTCAACATGCCTGAATCTATAGTATCATCAATTGCATCAGTAGAAATTGCCTTTGAGGAGGATCGATTGGAAGCCTACAATGTCAAGGAGTTAAAATCGATTTGCAAGAACCTGAAAGTCCAGGTCAGAGGCCTCACCAGGAAGGATGAGCTACAAAAGGCGCTGAGGGCCTGGGTAGCAGCCAGACATGCCAGTGGGCAATCTGGTGATCTCAGTGGAGAGGTGGAGGAGCCTGTTCCTAGGGTGGATGTGCTTTTGGGAGGAGGGAGCCCTCCAGGCCAGGCAGCAGTAGCTTGTCCCCAGAGGAGCTGGAGGACAGGCGGGAAGCAAGGAGGTTTGAATTGGAGAAACTCAGAATAGAAAGTGAGAGGGAAGACAAGAGAATAGCCATGGAGGAAAAGAAGATGATCTTGGATCATGAGCTTAAAATGAGAGAGCTGGAGCTGGATTGGGAAGCCGGTAGGGCTTTGTCCAGCCCAGATGGTGGCAGCAAAAATGTAGTGTCTAGTACTGAGGGGGAGGTACACGCACACACAGATTTGGGGCCCTGCTTCAAGGAGGGGGTTGACATACGCCAGGGGGTTCAGGATTGTGAGGTTACTCCCGTGGTACGCAGTGTCCCTGAGGTGGATTGGGGAACTGGCACAGGGGATCATATTCCTGGTAGTGGGAGGGACACTCTACTGACTCTAGAGGAGAGGTGCAGGGAGAGGGGTTCCCCCATGATAGACGCCCTGGTAAGTGAGTATGGAGACCAGCCAGAAGAGTATGGGTTGAGAGACAGCAACAGTCAGACACTGTCTCACCAGTCTTGTGAGAATGATGTGGGGTACTTTTCTGAGGCACTGGATGGTTGGGTGAAGGGTAGTTTGGTTAACACCTGTGTGGGGCTGTGTGATTCAATTGTTGGAGAGCATATTTTAAGTCCCTGTTTTCCAGAGCTAGGCCAACACCCGGTGGAGTGTGAGTTCTCTGACCCCAGGGAGCTTGCACTGGAGGCAGACCTTGTGGTGGATTCCAGAGGGTCTGGAGAAGCATCTGGGGGTGACCCGGAAGGAAGGGGCTTAGGTATTTCCCCACCAAGGGTGGTGGGAAAGGTTCATGGTAGCCCAGCTAGGTCCCGGTGTCATGGGAAGGGTGTAGGGACTCACGTCCTGTCTCCGCGGAGAAGGAGTGGGAAGGGGCTGCGGCCCAAGGTGCCCGAAACCCGGTCCCAAAGCCTGGGTGGTTCCAGGAGGGAACACCAGGTGGGGAGCCTAGGCTGTACTGATAGGCCGTCCGTTGAGGGGGATCTCCTAGAGTCAGGAGAACCTGGAGCATCCGTAAACGGAGCTCCAGTGGTTCTGGTGTCTGGCGGTGCCGCTCCTAAGTGGAGGGTGCAGAAGTCCAGAGTGAGGGGTGAGAGGGGGATGTGTTCCCCAGTGGGAGAACCAGTGGGTCAGGGGCCAGCCAGAAGGGCTGAGCCTCCTAGCAGTGACCATGGTGACACCACTTCTGTCCTGGGGGATCTTCGCGCACTGTCAGATGGACAGAGGTCAGGAGATCTGCGCCAGGCAGACTGTCACACAACACATGAGTCATGTGTTACCCTCAGGGGGGCATGCGTGCTCCCAAGGAAGTCCTGGTGCGCCGGGCAGGTGCTCAGCTGCAGGATTTAGTCCCTGGGTTGGGAAGCCAGGTTCAGGTCCTGCCTGACCTGGAGGGAAGGACGACTGTAAGCAGTGTCCTGACCGGTTTGTCTTCTAGGGGTACCACTCCAGGTGGGAGGGTGCAGAACTCTGGAAGGGGGTGCAGAGGGAGGGAGTCCTCGCCTCTGACCCCGGTTCAACTTGAGGGTTTAGACCCTAGGTTGGGAGACCAGTTGCTGGAGGGAGGTCCTGAACTGGTGGGCGAGTTGGGCAGGACACCTGCCACAGGTGCCCTGACAATTTTGGAAGGACCAGTAGGTCAGGGGTTGCCAGCTCTGAGGTCAGAGCACCCCAGGACTGACCCTGGTGAGGCCACTTCTGGCCTGGGGGGTCTTCATGCTCTGTCAGGTGGACAGGAGGCTGGAGACCTGCGCCAGGCGGATTCTGGCACAACTCATGAGGGGTGTGTTTCCCTTGGGGGGGGTTGGTGTACTCCCCCGGAAGTCCTGGGTTGCCAGGCACAGGTCCAGCCTAAGGGTACAGGCCCTGGGTTGGAGGACCAGGTTCAGGGTGTCCCCCCTGACCTGGGGGAAGAGGCAACTGCTAACAGTGCCACTACCAGTTTGTCTTCTGGGGGTGCCGCTCCAGGTGGGAGGGTACAGTGCCCCAGGGAGGAGGACCGGGTGTGGGAGAGCCTACCCCAGTCCCTTGTTCAGCCTCAGGGTACAGACCCTGGGCTGGTGTACCAGTTGCAGGATAGCACCCCTGAACTGGTGGGTGAATTGTGCAGAACGCCTGCCACAGGTGGCCTGACAATTCTGGAGTTGAGGGGGACTGCTCCCGGTGGGGGGATGCAGTGCCCCAGGGAGGAGGACAGGGTGTGGGAGAGGCCACCCCAGTCCTGTGTCCAGCCTCAGGGTACAGACCCTAGGCTGGTGTACCAGTTGCAGGATAGCACCCCTGAACTGGTGGGCGAGCTGTGCAAGGCACCTGCCACAGGTGCCCTGACAATTCTGGAAGGGGGTACCGCTCCAGGTGGGAGGGTACGGAGCCCCTGGGAGGAAGACCGGGGGTGGGAAAGCCTACCCCAGTCTCCTGTCCAGCCGCCGGGTACAGACCCTATCCTGGTGGGTCAGTGCGAGGATGTCATCCCTGGCCTGACAAGAGGGAGAGTGGACAAAGGGTGCCAGGCACCTGGGGCTACCCCCCCCACTCTCTGATGCCACAGAGGTTAGAGAGCCCTGAGAGGCATAAGGCCTGGGTCTCCCCACTGACAACTGTCGGTAGCCACTGTGGCTTACTGTCCTGGTGGACAGAGTTGCCCCTGGGAGGGGACAGGAGTCACACCCCGGGGTGGACTGGGCCACACCACTGTGTTGGCCATGTGGGCACTGTCGGCCTGTTGGGACACATCTGTGAGCAAAGTAAGTTTAGGCGCTGCACAGATGGGGTTCACAGGTGAAGAGAAGGGTACCCCATGGGTCAGCTTAGTGGGCCCTGAGAGTATGGATAGAGGGATCCAACTGGGTTTGGAAAGGCGTAGAACCAGAACGTGCCCCCGCTGTTGTGGGCCAGGTCTATGTTCTATCGCCCCAAGCAGGGAAGTCCATCAAGGGATTGATTAGTCTACCCTGGCTTTAGGCTGGGAGGGGGTTGTGTTAGACTTGGCTTTTTCAGCGGGTTTACCCCCAGACTTTTTGCTTTTTGGCCTCCTGTTTTTGACCCTGTGTGTGTTGGTTTTAGGACTCTGGGCACTTTACCACTGCTAATCAGTGCTAAAGTGCATATGCTCTCTGTGTAAATTGTGTTATGGATGGGTGTTTCCATGATTGGATATTTGATTTACCTGTTAGCCCCTAGTAAATGCACTGCGTGTGCCAGGGCTGGTGAATCAAATGCTACTCGGGGGCCTGCAGCACTGGTTGTGCCACACCCGTGAGTAGCCCTGAAAACGGTAACTCAGACCTGCCATTGCAGAAGTCTGCGCGCAGTTTGTGACTGCCATGTCGACTTGGCCAGTGCACACACTGGCCGGTCCCTAACCTTCCCTTTTCTTACATGTCAGACACCCTCAGGTAGGCCCAAGGTACCCCTGTGGGCAGGGTGCAGTGTATGTGAAAGGTGGGACATGCCCTGGTGTGTGTGGCATGTCCTGATAGTGAATTACAGCCAATTTCGTTTTTCACTATTGCAAGGCTACCAGTTCCCCATAGGATAGAATGGGAGGTTTGTTTATAACATCTTATAAACATAACTGGCCCAGGGAATTCGGTAAGAAAATAGAATTTAGTATGCCTGAACTCAGAATCTAAAGATGCATCTTTTAGTGAAGGTGATTTTTACATTCTGTGTTTGAAAATACCACTTTTAGAAAGTAGGTATTTTCTTGCTCAGTCATCCCGTGTGCCTCTGCTGGAATGTGGATTGCCTGTCTGGGTTTTGGATGACAGAAGGCTGGGGGAGCAGGAGGGGCGCCAGATGGTCTAGGTAGGTCAGGAAAGGGCTGAAGAGACCTGGGTTACGATGGGGGAAGGGGAGGAGAGTTCCTTGCACCTCAAAGGGCCTGCTCTGCCTCTGACAAATGCCGTCTCCACCTCCTGCCAGGAATTCACACCAGAGAAGGCAGAACTGGTCCTGACCGGGCACAGGCCCTCTCTGCCTAAGAGATCAAAGGATTTTTGGACATAAATGCTGGGTCTCAGACCCCTGAACTTTAGAACTCATCTGGACAAGAAGACTGCCAAGAAGAAGAGCTGGAGAAGCTGCAAAAAGAAACGACTGCTTTGCTGGGTGCTTTGCTGGGCTGACCTGCAGTGGCTGCTTTTGTCTTGGGCAGTGAAAGGCCTGGACTGGACTTTCTGCAACCTAAATTTGTGAGTCTCTCCAAGGGCTTGAGGTAGAGCTTGCCCCCTGTTCACGAAGTCTCAGGAACAGCAAAGACTTCAAGTTCTTCGACCCGCAGCACTGGGGACTGTGTGTTTTGTGCTGCAACCCGAAGAACACCAACTCGACGACTTCTACGATGCCACTGCCGACTCCGTGTCCTGAAGGCAACGCAGAGGGCACCGCCGCAACGCCGCACCGCAACCCTGGTCTCACCGACGACGCCTGTTGACGCCGCCACCGAGCCGCTGCTTGCACCGCGACCTGTGGGCACCGCACTCCGCACCACCTCGCTTCACGCCGAAGCTTTGGCACCGCAGAGGGCACCGCCGCAACGGCGCACCGCGACCCTGGTCTCACCGACGACGCCTGTTGATGCCGCCACCGAGCCGCTGCTCGCGCCGCGACCTGTGGCACCGCACTCCACACCGCCTGGCTTCACGAGGACGCTTTGGCCTGCCTGACGCCGCCACTTCCCGCCGAGATCGACGCCGCTGCTTGCACCGTGGTTCGGGGGCACCGCTCGTAAGTTACATGACGCACCGCCCTCATCCCACACCGCAGCCTTGGCCTACCGACGCCGGCGCCATCGACTCCAGTTCATCAGCCGACGACAGCGCTTCAGCAACGACGACGCCGCTGCTTGCACCGTGATCTGCCAGCACCGTGACGAGCACCGCCTTCATCTCGCACCGCGACCCTGGTCTCACCGACGCCGCCATCTGACGCCGCCACCGAGCCGCTGCTCGCACCGCGACCTGAGGGCACCACACGCCGCACCGCTGCACTTCGTACCGCAGCACCCGACGCCTGCCGATGCCAGCGCTCCTGACTCCATCAGAGAGGAGATCGACCTGCAACGCGTGTGACTTCGAGGGCCCCATCGCCCTGCATCTCTGAAAGGTACTGTTTGCGGGTCTTCCCGACACCGTAGCTGGCCTGCAACCCCGCGGTCAGCCAGAACTGTTTTGGATTTGTGTGTTCACGACGCCGTGGTAGCCCGGACGGCGCTATCCACACAAGGAACTCTTTTTAATCAGCGTATTTTTGAATTGTGAACTTTTAAGTATAGTATTGTGGTTCTTTATCGTTTTTGGTCTTGTTTTAATTATATAAAAATATTGGATATTTTTCTAAACTGGTGTGGTGTCCTTTTGTAGTGCGTACACTGTATTACTGTTGGTTATGTGCAGATGCTTTACACACTGCCTCTAAGATAAGCCTGACTGCTCGTGCCAAGCTACCAAGGGGGTGACTGAGTGTAACTCCCTTATCCTGACTAGGGTGGTGGTTTTTGCCTGGCTTTGGCCCACGCCCAAGCCTACCAAAAATCCCATTTCTAACATTAACCATTCCATGAGAGTGCATGTGTTTTCTATCTCTCTCTCTCTCAGGTGCTTCCACCCCCCACACACACTCTGTGTTGTTCTCTCAATCGTGTGCTGCTCTCTTGCGTTTTCATTTTCTTTTTAACTTTATTTTTTGGTGGGCCCAACAGCTGCCATTTACTGCCGGATGCACTGTTTGCACACTTTAATTTCCCGATCTAAGTGGCGTCCACCATCTGAGATTAGTCAATTAAAGAAAAGAAAATGGCACCTGCATTATTCAGTAGGTGTGTGCATGTGTGGTGACACATGCACTCACATATGTCATAATGCTTTAGTTCGCCTACAGAATGATGCGGCCAACAACAGCAGCAGCATCATAGATGCCATTTTTTCTTTTTTGCCGATGTTGCACGACATCGGCATAACCATTTTGCTTTTTGTCTATGCTGCACCACATCGGCAAAAGCATTGTTATAGCCAATGGGTCAACAAGGGCAAGACCTATTGGCTTTGCCAATGTTTGTTCATACAGTGCTGCTAGTTCAGAGTGGCATCTCAGCAGGAACATAATAAATCAAACCACTACTAAAGCATTTACTATTATAGTTTGCACATTTTCAGTTACTAGTCTACGGAAGGCAAGAAAGTGGGTCCATCTGATGATTGTTTTCAACTCCAAAGTAACTTCTGATGGGAGGTCGCAGTCCTTTTTAGGTCTCGCCTAGCGTTGCAGCGCGCATGCGCTGCTCGCTCTGCGAGGCATATTGTAGTAGGGTATGTTTTAGAAGTGGAATGAAATCCCCGCCCATCTTTTTCATTGGCTGGCGTCATCCTCCATGGTAAATGCTGGCTTCCAATTGAAAATGAGGCTTCTTAGTCCCTCCTTGTTACCGCCCTGTCTCCTTTTGGGACCGCCCATCAGGACTGGATCGTTTACTTGCGGCGTTAGACTGTCTCCTTCAATTTAGTCAGTAAGCACTTTTTTTTTCATTCGCGCAATGGCGACAGCTTGTTTAACAGTGCGGCAGCCTCAGCACTAATGGCTGCGGTGCTATTCTTTTGTAACTTGCGATCACCTACCGCAGCTGCATGCCTTTTTTTCTATTTATTTACTTTTGCTTACAATAGCGGTACCCGCGCTTTAAATATCTTAAGTTTAAATGCGGGTGCCGATACTTTGACACCTTTCTTCCTGAGTCACTACTTTGTTCCCGAGTCATACCTGTGCAGAGTCATAGCAGGCTCCTGGGATCTCGTGCCACTGTTGTGAAACATGGCCCTTTTAAAGGTTACCAATTAAAAACTAAATCTGTTTCTGTACTAACGGATCGCGCCCCTTAACCTTTAAAGTGCCCTTAAACATTCGGTCCGTCCCTCCCGTTGTCGTCATGCCTACCTACTGTGCCTTCGCACTCACTGGCCCTTCGTTTCTTTTTATGTCTTTTCTTCTTCTCTCTCTTTATTTTCTCCTTCGCTTCTCTAATAGTCTAACATTGCCTCGCCCCGTTCCTTGTCAGTGCTCTGTCACGGGCATCCATTGCGTCTCCTCAGCCCTGCTCGGAGCCGTACCTTGAAGTGCGCAGTAAGTGTTTGTAAGTTCAGCACTCCTCTCGGGGCTGTGCCCTCTTTCATGGACTGACTTCGAGTTGATGGAAGTCTCCCCGCCCCTTCTCCCCTCTTCCTGCCCTTTCTCCCCTCTTCCTGCCCTCACGTCCACCCGCTGAAGCAATTAATCAAATCTTTGACACACAGAAGGCTGCTGGGCTGACGGCGCTCAGAGAAGCCTTAAGGCTGTCACCGCCGGCAGCCACAGGGCACGGCGCAAGGCCCAGGGCAGCCTGCCGCTGGCACAGAGGCCAGGCGACCGCAGGGGCATTGTAGCTAACAGAGCACATCGACGTATGCACAACAACGGCCCTTCGCGGCATACAGTCACCAGTCAGTTTATTACTATGATGCACGTTAAGGGATATTTAGCCAGGGCCTCTGGAATTATGCGGTAGAAGAGGACCAAGTTATGACGCAGGGTTGATTAAATCTTGTAGCAAGAAAAAGCTAATTATGCTGCGTAATGTGGCACATTTTGTGATAGTTTTACTTCATTATTTTGACATTTCTACCCATGCTAACACTTCTGGGCAAAGGTTTCCCTCATTAGTCAAGTTTTACACCCAAATATAGCAATGAGCAACAGAAAAGTGCAAGTGTAGCTGCGTTTTTAGTACCTTTTGATGCGTTTGTGCTAGAAATGAAATTTGTTTTGTTAAAATCCACAGATTATGCAGCAGGTGATGGATTATGTGGCAAAATTAGCAAATCCATAATGATGCGGAAAACAGCACAGCCACATAATTGAATAATTCCAGTGTCCCAGGTTATAGCATATCCAGACACTGTTTTCAGTCTCAAGTGGAGTTAGTAGGCTCCATCTGCATGGGCCTGACTGCCTAGTTATTTAAAGACGCACACTTTTTAGGCCCAACCGGAGGTCTTGAGAGCCGTACCTTGAAGTGCGCAGTAAGTGTTTGTAAGTTCAGCACTCCTCTCGGGGCTGTGCCTTCTTTCATGGACTGACTTCGAGTTGATGGAAGTCTCCCCGCCCCTTCTCCCCCTTTCCTGCCCTCACGTCCACCCGCTGAAGCAATTAATCAAATCTTTGACACACAGAAGGCTGCTGGGCTGACGGCGCTCAGAGAAGCCTTAAGGCTGTCACCGGCGGCAGCCACAGGGCAGGGCGCAAGGCCCAGGGCAGCCTGCCGCTGGCACAGAGGCCAGGCGACCGCAGGGGCATTGTAGCTAACAGAGCACATCGACGTATGCACAACAACGGCCCTTCGCGGCACACAGTCACCGGTCAGTTTATTACTATGACGCACGTTAGGGGATATTTAGCCAGGGCCTCTGGAATTATGCGGTAGAAGAGGACCAAGTTATGACGCAGGGTTGATTAAATCTTGTAGCAAGAAAAAGCTAATTATGCTGCGTAATGTGGCACATTTTGTGATAGTTTTACTTCATTATTTTGACATTTCTACCCATGCTAACACTTCTGGGCAAAGATTTCCCCTCATTAGTACAAGTTTCACACCCAAATATAGCAATGACACAACAGAAAAGTGCAAGTGTAGCTTCGTTTTTAGTAACTTTTGATGCGTTTGTGCTAGAAATTAAATTTGTTTTGTTAAAATCCACAGATTATGCAGCAGGTGATGGATTATGTGGCAAAATCAGCAAATACATAATGATGCAGAAAACAGCACAGCCAGATAATTGAATAATTCCAGTGTCCCAGGTTATAGCATATCCAGACACTGTTTGCAGTCTCAAGTGGAGTTAGTAGGCTCCATCTGCATGGGCCTGACTGCCCAGTTGTTTAAAGACGCACACTTTTTAGGCCCAACCGGAGGTCTTGAGAGACAACATGGCTGCTAGAGTGTGCGAGTTGGGTATGGAATTTTGGGGCATAGACACTAAAGTGATTGCTTTCCGACTCAAAAATCGTAAAGTATGGTAAGATTATGTGGCAGCAGTCGGGTGTAAAAGGGAGAAATGTATATGGGGACACCTCTGCTTCCAGATATTTGTAAGAGTTTGAGGATTTTGATTCTGGCCTTGCAACTCAGCTGAAGCGCGGAGAGGTTTATGCGGTTATCATTTCTCTTGGTGCAGATGGTGAGCCAGCTAACTGCATTCTTGGCTTCCTTAATATAAAATGTGTATTTGTAGGGGGCACCTTCATCACTTCTGCGAGCCGTGCTGTATTGGAGTATGGACTTGAAGCCCCGCCCACTCTCCACCCATATTTGTCATTGGCTTGTGTCATTGTCCTTCGTAAAATGCTGGCTTCTGATTCGTTAATAGGCTTGTTAGTCCCTCCTTAGTACCGCCTTGTCTTCATTTGTAACCTCCCACGAGGATGGCCCTTTTACTTCGGTTGTTACACCGTACGTCTTATTTACTCTGTAAGCACTATTTTCTTTAATGGTTTCTCCTACTGCAGGCACTACATGCTTTCCTGCAACATTCAGCGCGCCATGCACGCTTACACGGGCGCTTTACAAAAAAAAAGCATTTGTTTGTCAACTTGACAAACAAATGCTTTTTTGGTAAAAGCGCCCCATACCGCGCTTTAACTTTTAATAGCGGCCGCAGACCTTTCTTTAGACACGGCTCGTCTAAAGAAAGGGGCGTAGCCTCTGTTAACGTGAAAGCAACAAGCATTTGCAATCCAGTAGGTCTTGCATTTTAGAAACTTTGACCTATTGGTATTGTATATGACAATGCCTTTTATTATTGCAGGTTTTTTAAACACAAATAAAAGGCATTGTCATTTTCAATGCCAATAGCTCAAAATCATGAAATTGCGAGACCTATTGCATTGCAAATGCTTGTTAGTTCAGGCCTACTAGACACAGCATGTCCTTTCTGTTGTAAGACATACTGTGGGCTTACCAAGAACATACAAGGCCTTGGAGCCCACTCATGACTTTCGATTGGTTTACTTTCCTGCCACTCCAATTTGTCTGCTTATTTGTGCCCTTGCTTGTGAATCTGTGTTTGTCTCTCCCATGGAGCATAGCCCTTTTACCATCTATCTTGATTGGCTGGCTTCTGTGCTTCCACTGCTTGCTTTTCAAGCACTATTTTTTCTTTTAGGTTCCGTACTCCATAGGAGTACATGTGTTTTCCAGCTGTCTCACATGTGTACTTCTCTCTTCCTGTACTCTGTGTTGATGTCTGTTGTCCATGTGCTTCTCCCCACCCTCCTACCATTTGCACTCACCTTCATGTACTAACCCCCCCTTGCTTTCTCTCAATTGTGCTTCTTCCTTCCTGCTCTGTGTTGCTTTCTCGCCCGTTTCTTCTTCTCTCCAAACCCAACCATTATGTTGCTTTTCCCACCCGTGCCCTCCTCTTCTCTCGCCCTTTGCTTCTCCTCCCTACTCCTGCCCTTTGTGTTGCTTCTCCCACGCTCACCCTACTTCTCTCGCTCCTGTTGCTTTTCCCCAACCCTTCCCTGCTTTTCACTTCTGTCCCTCCCCATGTTGCTTTCCCCATCCCCTGCCCTGTGTGTTGCCCCCCACCCCCGGCCTTCCATGTTGCCAATGCTTAAAAAAAAGCAACATTTTTTGTTTCTACTGATCCAGATCAGTAGTAAATAAAAAAATTACTAATGCATTATTATGTAGCCCCTAGAAAAGTATGCAACTGCCACATCATAGCACCTTTTTTACTTTGTGTTTTTAGGCATGCTGCGTAGTACTGAAGATGCTGTGCAGCATAGCTAAAAACCATTGGGTAAGCCAACAGGTCGCAAAGGTGAGACATATTGGGTCTGCGAGAGATTGTTTATAATAGTGGAAGCGTTGCAGCAAATCCCTGCTGTTCAGTTGTGCATGATGGCAGCTTCCGTCCTGGTTGACTCAACACCAGTCCCCAGGCCTTAAAGTTGCCCATGTGATTGGTGTTTATTATGAAGAGGAAACGATCAGGCGGAGCCATCGGGGCCGCCGACCCTCCCGTGAAGCATTAACATGCAAGAACAGAAAGAAGCTGGTTTTCCAGTTGGGAATGGGCCCTGGGTGGGTCAGAGGGCTTACTTTGGTTGGGGGGGAGAGGGGGTGGGGGGCCTGGCCCACCTCACCACCCGCTCTAGAACTGGGCCTGTTAGGAAAGGAAACCTGCGAAGAACAAGTGCCGGTGCGAGGTGTGAATACTGAATGGTTGGCATCTTCCCCTCCCTCTGGTCCCAGTCATTAATTATTGAATCCCCCGGAGACCCACACTCTCTCTTTAGATCCCGCTCATTTATAAGACTCGGAGGGGGGTGGAGGGGGGCTTGCTGGGATATTTAATATTTTATGATGGAGTGAGAGAGGAGACTGAGGACGCTAATTTAGCATTCAAATATGCCTCTTCAGCTGTCCACTCCGTCCGCCCGCCAGCTTTGCAAGGAATGCCAAGCAGACCCTGGTCTAGCAGCCTCACTGCTAAATCCACAGTTGCTCGGTTTGCTGACCTGGAGATTTGTACGTGCAGGCGTGCGCCGTACGTGCGCGCCTACGCACGATCACAAAGACGTCAGATACTGGCGCATTCTATGAAATCTTTGTTTATGAAGATAGTGTTTGCATTCTTAGAGCGACATTGCTGGTTTTGGTCAGGATGTGGGCCTCTCCAATACCTGTTAATAAGCATTGGCAAAGCTAGTAGCCCCTGCGGCCTATTGCCCATGCCAATGGTTTTAGCAACATGATATTTGTCTTCTTTTTTTTTTTTTTTGCAGTTTTATGTAGAGCGAAATTGGCCCAAAGGCATCAGAGCACTTACATGAACACCAGATTACATTATACAGATGATCACATTATTTTTATTTTTTTTTAGGAACGGGGAGATTCTGATTTGCCCAGTATGACAGGATGTTAAGCCGCCGCCAGACCCGAACCTGGGGGCTCATTACGATGGCGGAACGATCGCCATCGCCGGCCCGGCGGTGGCGATCGTTCCGCCATCAAATAGAGAATTACCTACCGCCATATTAGGATGGCGGTGGGTATCGCGGCGGACGCAAAGTCCGTCCGCCGCTGGCAATCGCACCGATTGCCTGGCGGGCGGAGCAGGGCCACTAATATGGTGGCGGTGCCTAGCAGGCACCGTCCGCCATATTAGGATGTGGGAAAATAAAGGCCTTTCCATGGCGGCGACGTCGCCATGGAAAGGCTGGCGGGGATTGGGTTTGGGGGCCCGTTGCGGGCCCCCCATGGGAGGTGGGGGGTGTCGCTGCACTGGGGGGTACCCATGGTACCCCCCTGCATTTCCATGCACCAAGTGGCAGGCACCGCGTGGTGCCTGCCACGTGGTGCAGGAAAATGCGGTGCAAGCACCTTTAACATTGCGGACGCTGCTGCAGCCAGCAGCACCGCCCGCAATGTTAAAGGCCCAGGATGCGCCCGCCAGTATGGCGGTCGCATCCTAATTGCAGTGGTGGGACCGCCGCATGTCTGGCGGGCGGTCCCAATCACCGCTACGGTGGCGGTTTGTCCGCCCGCCATCGTAATCAGCCCCCTGGTTCCCCAGCTCCAATGTATTAATATTGCATATCTTACGTAAGTAAAAATTATGAGTTTAACATTTGGAAACTCTGAGTTAGTGTAATTTTGTTTTGTAATTCGAATTTATTTTACTAAGTATTGACAAAGCAAAGAGGGCTCGACTCTAAAAGCCTGAGCTTCTGGGTTTACCAATGCTTGTATGGGGGCCTGTGAGCTGAGCCACATTTAAGCGTCTAAGTAAGGTCTGGTTCTGGGAGGGTGTTCATATTGTGGCATGACTGAGATCTCTGGAGCTGAAACTGAAGGCCGTGTGAGTCAGTGGACCATAATAGTGTTCAGATTTCTTGCTTATCCGGACCTTGGCCTCTCTCCAGAGCGCACAGAGCGATGGTCACATAGCCACCGCTTGTAATTACCAATTCTAATTATTTACAACAAAATAATTGTTGTTACTTATTTATATCAAAATACTAACAAGCACTCACAAAGCCAATAGATATGGATTGTTTTGGGCGTTTGTTGTTGGGTGATATGTTCGGAAACAATAGCAGAAATCCCACAGAGGCACCGAAATGCTGGTTAGGCAGCATTCTGTGTAAAACACGGGATTGTCGTTCACTTGTTTTAAGCCACACCCTTAATTTCTTAGACCACACCCCTTTAGAGACCCACCCCTACACCTTTTTCATTTCACTTAAAGCATAGTGGTCTCTTCGGATGAACTCAGCACTTAGTCTGATCTGCTGTGCCCCCACGCCCCCAGCGCCTTGAGACCCTCACGGGTGAGTAGCCGCACTTTACAAACCCTGATTGATTGATAGTGGTCCACAGACAGCTAAAAGATGCCTTGTACATAAGACCTACAAATTGTGATGTTGTAAAACTGGGAGCCCTGTGATTCAAATCTAAAACTTGTGGAGCAGAAAGAAGAAGAGAATACTCTGCTCCTCTGTGATGCTTGTTCTGTAGTGTCTCTGGAAGGGAAGGAGCACCGCTGGTGTCAGGTGTCAGAGGTGCAGTTGTGCACATCAGTGAAAGAATACGGAGGGCCTGACCTGCTCTACTTTGATACTCTAGCTGCTCTACTTTGATACTCTAGCCTCTGATTATAGGCCTCAGGGCACTTGGTGCCGCAGTGCTGTTTAGAAGTGGAGCTGCAGTATGTGTTCCTTGGCAGAGTTTATTCAAAAGTTGTGCAGGTCATTTGCTCCCTGGCAAAGCAGTTTCAAATATCCTCAGCTTCTCTACAAAGCAAAGGGAGAACCACAAGCAGGAGACAGCGACATGGAGCAAGGAGGGAAGAAAGCAATACAGAGGGAGAGTGGGTGGAATCACAGAGGATGGGAGAAGCAACACAAAGGGCGTGGCAGAAGCAACACTGGGGCATGGGTGTGAGGAGCAACACGGAATATGCAGAAAGGGAAGCAAGCTACCAGGGAGAGAGAGTAATGTGGAGTAAAGTAAATGGGTGAGAGAGCAACAGGAGCAAGCATGGAAGAAGCACACAGGCAAACAAGAGAAATAAACATGGAGCGCAGAGGGGGTAGAGCAGAAGCACACTAGGGAGACATCTGGAAAACACATGTACTCTTGTGGAGTGCTTAAACAAAAAGAAAAAGTAGCACCTGAACATTGAGCAGTGGAAGGATACGAGTCATGCATCCTTGCTCCAGAGGGAAGGACAAACACAAGAAGAGGAAGGAAAGCCCACACAAGCTAACAAATAAGCAAGTAAACAAGAGTGACAGTGAAGCCAACCAATGATAAGTAGTGGGCGGATCTAAGTCCACTGTTATCTAGAAAAACTTCTCACAACAAACGGCTCATGCGCCGTCTAGTACGTGAGACCTAAACATGATGGCAAATGGATATCGGTGTTAAAACTCTTTCACAAGCTACAAGAAATTGCATGGGAAAATTCTAGTTTTGAACTTCCCCTTTTCTTGGCCCCACTTGATGGATCACCCCAAAACTTTCCAGGAAGGAGCTGAGGCGAATTAACATTTTTGGAAAAGTTTTGTGAAGATTCGTCTAACAGCGCCAAAGTTATTAGCAAAACAAATTGCTGCCTGTCAATCAAATCACTTAGCCACACCCAGACAGCTACAATTTTCAAACCTTAATTTCTCAAAAACTACAAAACGGATTTACACTAAATCACAAAAAGCATGCTTTATTGCTTTCTGTCAAATTTGATGTAACTCTGTTCAGCCATTTTTTCTGAATCGCTGTTCAGTTTTCCTATGGAAAATTGCAAGAGGGAAAATGTATTTTGGAGCCCCACTTTTTGGAAAAGTTTTGTGAAGATGCATCAAATAGCGCCAAAGTTATTAGAAAACCCTAAAATCTATTTACTATGGAAATGTGGTCCTAACTATAACTACCCAGTGGCAACGGCCACGCGGGGGGGGGGGGTTCGGTCCCCATAGCGTGGGTTAACCTTGACAGAACCAGACAAACACTATCTTTGTGAGGACCGGTCCCCGTAGTGTGTTTAGGTACTTTTGAGCGAGTGTATCAAAAACTAAAAGTGCAGTTTGACTTGCTTCGGTCCGCTTTATAACCTTCCCTACTATCAAGGCGCGAGTGGAGTTAGAATAGTAATTACATACTTCATTACGGTCAATGGCCGTTCCTCGTAGTGATATATAAACATTACTGTGTGTGTGTGTGTATAAATATGTGTGTATATATGAATATAGATAGATAGATATCCTTTACACATATGAGGCCTCCTCAGTGCCCCATTCTCACATATAAGGTTGCCTCAGTAATCCTTTTAACTTTTGATGTTTCTATACTCTTCCAGTACACACGCTTAAAGTCGTCTCAATGATCCTTTACAAATATATGATATTTATGCAAATGTTTTGTAAAGCAGTGGTTTGTGACAGGTAGCCACTTCATAGGGCTTAACATTAAGTTCATGACCGTTCTTAAAATGGCCAAACTCCTTCCCCTATGAAGTAAAAGCACCTACGAGGGATCGGAGATCTAATCAATGCTCCCATACGCATATATGAGGGCTCTTCAGTATGCTTGTAAAAAATAGCTCCTCAATGTCTCGTATGGGGTAGTAAACGCTAAAAAAATGCTATTACACTACAGTACAATATACAAGGTATGCATGGTGCTCCTACACATATTTAACATTTTCTCACTGCTCCTAAATGAGGCTTCTCTGGTGCTTCTATACTCATGATGTCTCCGCTCTGCCCATATATACTTTAAAAACAGGTTTCCTCTTCTGTCTTCTACACATATATAAAGTCTCCTCTGCACTCTTAAACCCATAGTTAGTTTCCCTGATTCTTCTGTTAATATACATGTGAAGTCTCTGCTGGGCTCCTATGCATATATTAAGTCTAAGTGATACTCCTGTGCACATATTTAAGGTTCCCTATCTTCTTTTATCCACATCTGTGAGGTGTCATTAGTGTGCCTATAGACATGTATATGGTCTCTTCTATCCACCTGTGCGCACACACACACACACACACACATATGGACTCCTGTTGTCCCTGTACACATATGTGACATACCCTCGATGTTCCTGCACACATTGCACACACATATAGAATGACTGCTCTGAGCTCACATACAGATAAGGGCTCCTCAGTGCGCGTATGTAGATATGTTTGGGCCCCCAGGGTCGGACTGACCCTTTAGCACAATCAGGCAGTGCCCGATGGGCTGGTCTGATAAGTCAGTGTGTGGGTCGTTTTTTTTGGCTGGTTAGGGGCCTGTTTTATGGTCTGCTGGGCTGTTTTTTAATGCTGATTTCCCTGATATTAACACATACACTGCCTGCATCAAGCTCAAATCCATGCAGTCTTCCATACTTTAAAAAACACTTAATACATCTTGTTTTAACAAGTTAAAACATCTGCAAACATGGGCCACTTTTTTTTTTAGCTTTCTAATTCACTAATGGGGCCTCTTTTATTTTTGTGCCCAGGCCTATTTTCTGTGCCTGTCCAACCCACCGTGCCCCTATACACCCATGCGGCTCCTTGGTGTTCCTACTCACAAAGTAAGACTTCTCAGCGCTTCTATATACATATGTAGGATCTTATCAGCACTCTTATACACATTCAGTAGGACTCCTCAGTGCTCCTATACACCCAAATAAGGTCAATTTGGTGCTCCTATCTTTGCACTAGGATGGTTAGTTACTAAGGGTTGGGTGGTTGCTTGCGTTACGCAGCACAATCTTAAGCTCCACCCACAGACACTTATAACGTTAAGTAAATCAACGCAATGCTTTGTGTCACTTTGCTTCACTGTGCGCCACATGAGCACTCATGCAAAATCTTGCTAAATAACTCCTGAGTCACCTCTACACATTTGAAAATTCTCTTTGATGCTCCTATTGGGATGTGAAAGGTCTTCTGGGCTCTCCTTTACACATTTATATGGTGTGCACTCCTTGGTGCCCCTAAACATGCATGTAAAAGGTCCCCTTGGTAAAGATGGGTTAGCCACTTAAAGTTCTAGCCGAGCTTTATTGTGGCTTCTGTCTGCCATCCAGGCTCTTCCATCATGAGCCAAGAATGAAAAGCAAAGTGTAAACCGTTGGTTCCAGACAACCTCCTGAACACCATCATTTCACTTTATAGCAGGACTTGGGTGAGATTAAAACTGGCTGGGGGACACGGTATCCTCAAAACTCCAGACAGATCAGGGATTAAACAGGGGTGTCTCCTTGCCCCAACATGCTTCAATCTAGATACGGATGATCTGGGCAAGGAGTTGTACCTCCTGAACGCCATCATTTCACTTTAAAGTAGGACTTGGGTGAGATTAAAACTGGCTGGGGGATACGGTATCCTCAAAACTCCCCACAGATCAGGGATTAAACAGGGGTGTCTCCTTGCCCCAACACGCTTCAATCTAGATACGGCTGATCTGGGCAAACAGTTGTACAGAGCAAACGTAGCCAGATAGGTATGAAAAAGGTGTATTTATTGCAGTATGCAGATGACCTGGTAATATTCCACCACACAAAAACAGGTCTCCAAAAGGGGTTAGATGGTCTGCACAGCTATAACGAACTCAATGATTTGGTGGGCAACCCAAACAAGACCAAAGTGGTGATTTTTGGATGCCATGCAAAAGAGCCTTTACATAGATGGAGATTCTGACCCCAGACCATAGAAACCACAAGAACCTACAACTACATTGGGGCATGGTTTAGCGGCACAGGGAAGTCGACAACACACCAACATAAGATGAAAACAAAAGCCCAAGGGACAGCCTTTGCTCTGTGCAAACTCTATGGGAAGCTATACAGCCCAACAACTGTACCGATCAGGAGAGTCATTAAAGCAAAACTACTGGCTACAGCAGGGTACGCACAACAAGCATTTTAAGCCCAAATTGATGCTTTGCTGGAGAAAGCCTAGTGCCAGGGATATAAGCATATTTTCGGGCTACATGCGCAGTACCCCGATTCGCCTGGAGTTTGGCCTTATGCAGCAAAAATATGAATGGCTAGGCACTCAGGCAAAATACTCCTATCGGGCCCTGAATGCTCCAGTAGGATCCATGAAGGAAGTGCTTAAACAAATCTACGTAGCAAAGAATAACTCCTAGACCAGCAATCTGCAAAAAGTGGTGGCAATCCCTAAATTTGGCAATTGAAAACCGGGCAACTGATGGTATAAGTTACATGGCTATAAAGAATGTAATAAATAAACAAGTCCACCAGCTATCGTGGGAAGCAGACATCACCAGATATAAGGGGGAAAAAGGGGCAGTCAGCACTTATTGCATACTATGAGGCCCATAAAATGCAACCATATCTGAGCCTAGCCCTGGGAAAGAAATGTCTGAAAGAGATCCAGTGGGCCAGGTTGGTGCCCCTGCAGACAAAAGAGTTAAATCCGAATGGAAATCCCTCTCACACATTGTCGGATGCAGAATTTACAACTATAGAGAGGAGTCCCTGTTGCATCTCATATGCTGCTGCACTCTTGCTACAACAACAACGCAAATTATGAAGATTGATCTTTCTGTTCACTCGGCACGGACATGGGTAGAGGCACACTTTATGACAGAAAGCACGTAGTGGTACATTGAATGAACTATAAGAACGAGATTCACTTTAAAACTCCCTAATTATTTTTCTCTGTTTATAAGCATATGAAATATAGGCTATTCAATTGAAGAAAATGTACAGATCAACTCTTTCAACACAACGGATATAAATACTCATTGTTTTTCTGTTAATCACTATCTCTGTACCATTGTATAACATTTTATGTTTCCATCTATATATTTTTGTGCTTCTGATACCACTACCAGCCTAGTCTGTGGTGCCTGTCTTCTACCGCATTTTTTATTGGTTGGTTTTGACTGTATGGCAGATGTATTAGTATTATTGTAGTATGACTGACTTTGAGTGATTGGCGTTGTGCTAAGTGGTTGATGGTTTTAATTGCAATTTTTTTTGTTTTGATCCACTTGGGAATGGGGGACATTATTGTGATATATTATTGTTTATGTGGGTGCATTCTGAAGAAGAATATGTATGTTTACTCTAACTGATTTGTTTTACTGATACATTAAAAAAATTCTAAAAACCATTGAAAATATATATACATCTCTTTACCATTAATAAAATTATTTTGTATAAAGCATTTTTGATATTTTTTCTACTTCAATTTTCTGTTGGTTCTGCCACATATCTTTTTGTTCCACGCTTGAGATATTTGCGTGTTATCCATTTATTCAGAGACGCCTTGCGCTTATTCTATACCGTAGGCAGGTGACATCCTTTCCCTTCTTGTGTAGGATTCTGATATATGGGTAGAGGCAGTAGCAGCTCTTTTCTCTAGCACTGCCCCTTTGGATCTTGCCAAATTTGGAAAATGTATGCTGGAGGCAAGAACCCTGCTGAGTGAAGCCAAGTGACTAGGCGACAACAAAGATAAAAGGGACATACCTGCCCTAGTCATTTGGAAGACTACGACGACCATAATTTGATGTTTCAGACAGACTTTGCACCTTGTACTATTAACGGTCTAAACGCCCCAAAGCGGAAACGAATTAATAAAGACAAAATCCAAACTCTTGGAAGACCCAGCCGTGCAAATTGGTCTGCCGGACGCTGACTTTGCATTTATAATGTATATCCCTACATTACTTCAGTCTCCCTTTATGCCCTTGGCCCCAGTCACCCTTATGGTTTAGATTTAGGACCCTGCACCCTATTTTGCTAATTTGCACTCTTCTCTTAGGAACGCTAGCTTTTAACAAATAACTCATCAAGGGGTCTATGTAAACATTGTAATATTGTACGAGGGACATCCCGCCCCTTACTGTGCTAATTTGCACATTGCCCCAGAGAAGGCAGCTGATCCCAGGTTCTTTTTAAAGAGTTACTCATTGTATTGAGTAAACTTTCATGCACATAGACCTAGCACTTTAAAATCCACCGGTTTGTACACCTGTATCCAGTCGTGGCCCATGCAGGTAAGAGCGGTGGGGCTGGCTGGGGGAGATTTCGACGGACGATGACGAAGGAAATTAATTATTTATTTAATTTTCCCTAGTCATCGTCTGTCGAGCCTCATCGCTCTTACCTGCACGGGCCGCGGCTGCCTGGATCGTTCATGGATACAACTTATTTTTGGGTCAATCGCACGAGGGAGCCCCCTGCACCTTATCCTGCTAATTTGCACACTGTATGTAGCTGACCATTGCCTTTTAAAAACCGTTCCTCTAGCTTTCTTAAAACTGCTAGCTCAGGCACTTTTATAACGTTCACTTTGTTGTGTCCCGCTGAACACGTTCTAGTGTCTCAGCAGACACTGAGTTTGTTAACCACTCCCTTGGGGGAGTGGACACACATGCACCCCACACCCATCCATCACAGGCATCACGAGTGACGTGAGCCTGTTAATAAAAGTGCCCGGGTGCACGTGCTCGTGGCCAGTTACCAGTGATCATGATGCTGTGTCTGCGTCCTTTATTTCCAAGTATGTGGGCCTAGAGCCCACGACATAACATTGGCGACGAGCGGGCCCTGACCCCGCGAGTCTTGCTGGCAACTACTCTGCTCATGCGAGGGAGAGCGCAGCCTCAGTCTATGGCACCCTCGCAGCTAACACCAGTGCAGGTCGATATTAAAGCCCCCGAAGAGGAAGCATGCCAGCACCCACTTGTAATGCCCTGCAGCGCCCGCCTGCATGTCCTACAGCCCCAGCCATGGTGATCGACCCAAGGTACAGAAACCTAGTGAAGAAGGTCGCCACCAGTACCGGGCGTGAGACACCCGCACCTCCAGAGCCTGCGTGGGCAACGACTACGCATACCAGTGCAGCTGTCGGTGAAACCCCAAGGATAGCCTCTACCGACAATACTGGCTCAAGAACAGCGAACGCCGTGCTGGCCGCCTGCAGATAAGTACGGCGCCCCACCCGCAAGTGAGACAAGCCGGGCCCACGGCTACACTCCCAGTTAGCACCAGCACGATATAACGTCTATGTGGCGGCCCCGCCCGGGTTCATGTGGGGGAGGAAAGCATCGGTGCGACGCCGTAAGTGCCTACACCCAGCCTGCAGCTGCTAACAGGGCTGCCCTGGGTCACAGAAAGCCCAAAATGCCCCCACGACCCTGCCTGCAGCAGTATGTGGCATGAAGACTGCAGAGAGGCCTGCAGCCCGATCATAGCCCGTGGAGTGAAAGCAAAGCTGCAGCGTCGCAGCAGGACAACCCCCGCCAAGCCTGCAAGCAAGCTGCTCGGCCGCACCAGCGCGGCATCGAGAGCCCCACACCGGCATCTACAGGACAGCATAGCCCATAAGCTGCCTGCATCAGCGTGACAGGAAGAGAAACGCCGTCCCGACGTGGTGCCCGCATTGGCAGTAAAAGAATCCCCGCACTGGCGGTGACGACCTGGTGCCACCCACATTGCCCCCAGAGCAGTAACAAAAGATAGCACTTAAGAGTTGCGGTGCCCTTCGGTTCTTTGCTGCACCGCTTGGCCGTACCTGCATATGCGGCCTTCCTCCGTTCCTGCTGCCAGTTTCTGAGGGCGGGGACTGCAGCGCCACCTAGCTGCTGATCTGCCGCACCGGCCAATTCCAGCAACACAGGACAGAGAAAAATATATAGACAAAATATAAGTGCTCAGGGCACTTGAAACCCTACCGCACATTGTCTCCCTGGCCCTCCAGCACCGTCCTGTACCGCATGCGTGCCTGAGCCACAAGGCCCTACAGCATGAAGGAAAGCTGTTGTGGCCCGAGAGAACCGAGCAGGCCCACAGCACGAGGAACGCTGCCGGGCCTCCTGGAAACTGCCTGCAGCGGCATCTAGTGGCAGCTCGTGACACTGCATCCACCAAAGACCTCATAGTGGAAACAGCCCTGACAAGGACACAGGCTCTGCAAGCAACATACCTTCCATAGGAGGGAGACCCAGCAGAGCCCCTCTCTCTTTGCTTTCGTATCCCTGGGTACAGTGGGTAGCACTTCCACCCAGTAAGTGGAAGTTGCACAACAGAGAAACTGTTAAAAGTCTAAGGAGCAAAAGCAGCACTGCCAGCTGCACACTGACCTGCCGGAGAAACATGTCAGCGACATGAGCCCCGCAGCTACACTGGTTCTGAGGAAGACAAAAAGGGAGCAACCTGAGCAAGCCACACACACAACGTGCCACCCTGGCGGTCCCTGAGCATCTGAGGGCCGCGCCTTCACCCGATGCAGCAAGTGCAGACTTGAGGAAAAGCCCTGCGCCACTGAGTGACTGTTTGTAGATCCAGGAGAGGTCCCTGGCTCACGCCTCTGCCTAGAACAGCTGGCAACCTGAGGGTCCCATGCCAAGTACCGAACTTGAATTGGAAGCCAAGGACGAAGCATCAAGAAGCCAGGCTGACAAGCAGAACGTTCCGCAACGGGCATGAGAAGGTGCACTGCACGGCGCCCCCCAGTGGATGTCTGACGACACCGCAAGTCAGGAAGAAGAGCAAGCGCACCAGAAGAGGGCGCCCAAGAAGAGGACAGAGCTCACCAAGCCAGAGGTGCGCAGAAGGCTGCCCCGTGAACCTGACAGCACGGACAGGCGCCAAGGAGAGCGAGACCTCTCCACAGAAAAGAATCAATGCTGGAGGCAGCAGGGAGATCCTCTACATCTCCACGGCAGCAGCGAAGCCCCGAGGGGGCCAAACACAGCACAGTGTCCTCCCTCACACTGCCTCAAGATGGAGTCGCCAGTGACCCGAAACAGGCAAGAGGAGAGTCGCACACTCCACGTGGCAAGCTGCCACCACACCACATTGCTCCAAGGACACGCAACACATGGCCGGACGCCACCTGCGTACTGCGAGCATGGAGCGCGTCACTCGAAGTGACCAACCCTGCTAAGTATGCCTGAACGGAAGCAGAGGCAGAGGCCACGACTTGAAGAAGAACTGCAGATGTCAAGTGGCTGTACGCCACCCAGCACCCAGGAAGAAGAGGAAAAAGAGCAACTGGAGGTCTCGCCCGCATGGCCCAGAGACCATTAAAGTTGATAGGCCCCGTTGGCCTGATTGGAAGAAGGTGTATGCGACTGCACCCGGAAGAAGAATCGAAAAGAAGAGTGACAATCCTGTCACCAGGAAGAACCGGACAAACACAGGTGCGCTAGGGAGAACAAGAGGAGAAGCACGAGGACTCGTAGCACCACAAGCCAAGGGCACACCCAGAGACACCAGACAGCCACCAAGGCTTACCGACGTCCTGGAGACAGCCCCATGGGAGAACCAAACATAAGCCGCAGCAAGCGCGAACCGCGTCTCTCCCCATCGTTTCCTAGTGCGACCGTCCATCCCAGAGTGTCGGCAGTCTAAGTCGGACGGCATCCCTGCTCCTGACCGCAGATGCTAGAGGTGAAAGAACAGCCTCAGCAAGGCCGAGACATGTAGCTGCGAAGTCTCTCCAGAAACCTCCTCTCCTCGAAGATCACCACCACCTGTCGTCCCGGTCCAATGGCAACCACATCATCATTGCCATGTGCCTGACATCGCACCCAGCAGGAAGTGTGGAAGTGTGATCGGAGGGTCCACACTAAGAATCTGACAACCGACCAAGTTCAGGAGGGGAAGTCGTGAGAGGCCGGGCTGGCCGTTGAAGAGAACTTGAGCTGCTAAAGGAGCGCATCCCGGCACACCAACAGCAAGCGAAGTGGGTGATAACCAGAGAATGAACTGGCGACCGCACAGCTGGAGACCGAGAGTAAGCCGCAAGCCTGCGCGAACAGCGTCTCATGCCTCACGTCTCCTCAGCGTATCCATCACGCTACTGTCACCGACGTCCTCCTAGCTCAAGAAGTCCAAGTGCAAGGATGCAGATGTCTACCCAAAGGAAATAGAAGCACCTGGCCTCCCCACTCTCGGTGATCGACTCAAGAACGAAGGCCTGCACCCATCATGGCAAGTCATCACCAATTGTTGTCCAGATTCACCACAAGGCTGGCAATGCCATCACGCCAGTCCTCGTCAAATGCGTCAAACGATACCATCTCAAGAGTACCAATGGACTGGAATCCTACACCGTTGTTAAACCAGCCGACAAGAAGATCCAGAGGCTACCTGCTAACCTGGCTTACACCTGAACTGCGGCAGCGAGAGCATGTCTTGACCAAGACTCATCCATCCCTGAGGTTTGTGCGAGCGACTAGGTACTGGCTCCTCGGTGGTCTTGCAGCTGCCCCCAGTCGGCACACACGCAGCCCCAGCGCAGCCCACACGCAGTCCCGTGGCAACCCCGACCAAGGGCCCCCCCAGGCAGGAGAGTTGGACTTGATATTTCCCCATCGACGGGTTACCGGATACAGCAAAGTAGTCTAACAGAGACTTCAGTCGATCCAGCAACACCTTTGTGAACTTTCACCATGGACTCCAACCATGCTCTTGATGCACCCTGTTTGAATGAACTGTTAGACCCCCACCACAGACCCTCCTCAACGTCAGCAGAGTAGATCAACGTCGGACCTAAAGACATGTTTTCACCGGTATACTGCTGGGATGAAGCTGAGACTCCAAGCCAGCAGTCGTGTCCTGAACCACTCAGGTTAAATTATGAGTGCCAGAGAGTGTGTCCGGCTGCAGTCAGTCTCCAGCCCCATGTCTACGGTCTTCCCGCTGCCCGACTCGTGAGGCTTATGGATCCTGTGGTGTTTAGTTGAATGTTATTTACCGCTACAGGTTGGACTAGTGATTGTTTGTTTTTCTTAAAATTTGGGAGGAATGTTGTGTCCTGCTTGACACGTTCTAGTGTCTCAGCAGACACTGAGTTTCTTAACCACTCCCTTGGTGGAGTGGACATGCATGCACCCCACACCCATCCATCACAGGCGTCACGAGTGACGTGAGCCTGTTAATAAAAGGGCCCGGGTGTACGTGCTCGTGGCCAGTTACCAGTGATCATGATGCTGTGTCTGCGTCCTTTATTTCCAAGTATGTGGGCCTAGAGCCCACGACATAACACACTTGACATAAATGATTTTAAGATGGTCCCTGGGACACAAGTTTTAACAGCATTATGCAAAATTTTGCACCGCCCCATGACGATGCCATGGTACTATCGTAAACAACTGCACATAACGAATGAACAAACAACACGAAAGCGCCCTATTATGCTTTCTCTTCCACTTTTTATTTTTAACATTGTGGCTGTATTAATTGGAAAAAATGTATGAAACCGCTGTAATATGTTGTATTTTACTTTTTTTTCCTTTTATCATAGTGATTGTACTAATTGGTAAAACTGTAATGATTTTAAGTATTCACGCAATACATCTTTAATTCATTTACTCATTCTAAACCGTTCGTGATAAAATCGAGAGAAAGTGTTCGACATTTAGTGTTTGAATTGTATAATGTGGTATCCGACAACCTGAGACCAGTCCTGACTTCCGCGCTTTACCAAATTGTGTGATCCTAGGCAAATATTTAGTTTTATAAAGCCTTCCTTTTTCTTCGTTATCACGTGTCTGAAGCAATAGGTGAGTTCAGGGTTTGCGGTATACAAAAATTGTTGAATGTATTAACCTGAAACGCTTTTGCATGTTAAAGGACTATATATATATATTTTAAATAAAGAGACTATGATATTTCCACGCTATAATTTTTGTATGATTTTTAGTTGACCACTATTTTCATGACTCGGAGACCCCAGCTAGACCCTGTGGCTGGGCTCTCCCTGTTCATTTGTTAGCTCACCCACTCTGTTCCTTGGTGCTACATGATCCTAAGGGATCATCTTACACGTACGCGCCGCCCGCGCGCCCTTACACGCGCCCACGGCTCCTCCTGTGAAGCGGAAGGCGCCGTTCTAACCCCTCGAGCAGTTGCCGGGGCTTCGAGCAGCCTCTGCCCCGCGCTGTGATGCGACAGCTGAAATTAAAAACAAGAATGACGACCTTTGCGTTTTTATAACAACAAATCCGAGCAGCGCGTACTCCCGCCCCCGCCGCTGCTCCCCGAGTGACGGCAGCACGGCATCAATATTGCACGGCACTTTGTTGTTTTTACATGATTTCTCCGCTCTGAGAGCTGAGCAGGGCGATAATTCTGCTGCTCAACAATTCAGCCCTTGCCGGGAGAGGTCATCCTTTCCCCGAGAGGCTGCGGGTGAGGTGCGGCGGTGCTGTTGGGCATCTGGGGGCTTCGCTGTCCATGTCAGGTGAGCCCCACGGGGGTTTCCGGTTGTGATTCCGAGTAGAAGCCAAGTAGTAGTAGCTGCCATTGACCCTAATGCAAGCAAGGAAAATGGCCTCTTAGGTAGTCCATCACAGCCATAAACGGGATGCAAAGAGCCTTCCATATCTGGGCCGCGGTGCCGCTGCACCTGCTGAATTAATGATGCTTAAGAATTTGATTCCCAGGCAGGCCCGCCTTTCTCTGATGGTGTGGTGTTGGGAGTCCTGGGTGTAAGGCGCGCATTCGGGCGGTGCAGCGGTTAGAGCCGTCAGGTGTGTCCAACGGATGTCTCAATGACGCCCCAGGCCATGGTTACTGTATTCGTGCAGGGTCTGGTACAGAGAGCCCCCAGGGAGGAGGGGGGGTGCAGGGGTACCTATGCACTTCCCATGCTGTTGTCCGCAGAGGTGCATGCGTCCCAGGGGTCTCTCACTGTCGACACACTAGGCCCTGTTTTCTAAGTATCTTGGCAAGGATGCCATGGGCCCTGGTGCATGCAAGGAAAATGGCGCCTTTGACTGTTGTTTGGGTATTAAAATACTGCAATTGTCATGGGTAAATGGGCCCCTCAGGGCGCTGAGCCCCAGTGCCCTGCACCAACAGTAGCAACGCCCCTGGAATGGTGCCGCAGGGGCTGGTGCGCCGAGCCCCGGGGGTGTCTCCCTAGATACAACCCAGGCTTCGTTACCGGTGGTGGTTGGGGGGGATGGCGCAGTGAGACCCGGGATCAGTAACAGCTTTTAACATTTTGAACAGCTGCAGCACTATGGCCAGAGTCATGTAATGCACACCCAAAATCTACAAAGCAACCATTAACCAGCACAAAGAAATTAAAAAAACAAGCCCAAAAGAACACAACTGTTTACAAGACAATAGCACTCCACAACATAAAACAAAACACAAGACTTCCATAAAGCCCACACAGTTGCACTGTCGTGTTGGTGTGCTTTACTTTGATGAGGCGACTTGAATTCATTGAAACATTGTTGTCACAGACTTTGTTTCTACACCTCCTGCTAGGGTGAGACTTCGTCCCCCAGTGATCATCAGTGTTTGAGAAAGCGGAGAGAGTCCGGTGAACGCGCTAAAATCGCTCAGCTGACCCCGGTGGGACGCTCCTTGAATTCATTGAAACATTGTTGCCACAGACTTTGTTTCTACACCTCCTGCTAGGGTGGGACTTTGGCCCCCAGTGTTCATCGGTGCTTGCGGAGGCGGAGAGAGCCCGGCGAACGCGCTAAAAGTGCTCAGCTGACCCCGCGGTGTGGGAAGCGCCCAAGTCATGTGCGCGGGCGAAGAGCGGGCCCGTCTGCACCCGCCTGGGCGAGGCTGGGCTGGGTCTCCTTTCTTGGCTCCATCATTCCGAAACCCCAGTGACGGTACTGTATATTTTGGAGGTGGATTAGAGATGAAGTAATTAATCAACATAAATTATTATCGTCCATCGTGGGTTTCGTTTCCACTGTTATCACCTTTACTCCAGGGGCCGGTCGTGTCTTGACTTGTTTGCCCTGTCTAATTACAGAATTATGGGGAAGCGGAAAACCCCCCCTGCTTTGGCCGCCCCTAGTATGACTCATGGGAGCTATTAGCAAAGAAATTGAATCGGCAGAAAGGAGATTATCCCTGTCTTCGTCTTCCCCTCCTCACATGGTATTAACAAAGGACTCGGTGACCAGTGATGTAGGGGGCTAACAGGAGCCCGCATTAACATTCCCGCTGTCACCAAGGGTAGTTTGTAATTAATAACTCTATAAATAACCCGGCCATTTCTCTTCTATCCAGAACCTAAGCGAAGGAGCAATATTAAATCCAAAGGGAGGGAAACGGAAGCGAACGGAGGTCGGGTCCAAGTCAAAGAAACAGCTTTTAGCCCCGAAAAAAGTCCAGCAAGGTCCTGATCAGGTGGAGAGGAAGGGGCCATATATGTTCCTGAGGAGCATTAACCTCGTATTGTACACTTTTTGACAGATGCACTTAAACCTAATATTATTCGTTTGGGGAAGATTGAAGAGCAGATATTAACCCTAGGGGATGCCATTAGAGATGGGTGTAGCCTACCTTCGCTTAGGGAGGTTTCAGTACTGCAGGCAGTCTATAAATGTCAAGGTGAAAACCCCCGCTTATCACCCCATATAATCAAAGACTCTGGGCAAGTCGATACCCAACGAGTTAGCGCTGGCTTAGCCATGATTCCTGTTAATCGAAGTGCACGTGATGGGGTAGTTCTAGACTCTTCAATATCATCTCGAGCTCTATCCCAAACCCCTCAGTATGATATTAATCTACCAGGACCTAGGAAATCCCTCATTCGTTCACAGGCCACCCCTGTTATTCCATATGGTAAAGGTCCCTTTGACCATTTACACTTGCCACCAGACAGTACTTCACATACTCTGATCCTTATGGGTGTTCCACCGTTGCCTGATGGTATAAACGAGGACTGTCAAAGTCTTATAAATAAATCAGCACACTGGTGTATGAGAAATGCAAACCCCCCCCTCTATCTGTCCTTGATGAAATAGTTACGGCACGTAGAGTCCAGTGGGTGGGGCCTACTCCGAAAACAGTGGAGGGAGATTGTGTAGTTCTAAAGTTTAGAGACCCTGAGTGTGTTAGGTTTTTGCTGACAAGCTTGAGTAACGTGAGGCTAAATTTAGGGAACACAAAGGTGCGCCCATTAGGTTATTTTTATCCACCCCCATCTGGTGTTACTTTGGGATATTGTTTTCTTGGGTTGAGGTTTTGTTGTATTCTGTTTGTATGTTGTGTCAATGTCTTGTGTTTTGTTGTGCTTGTGTGTTGTGTTACTTTGCTTTGTTGTTGGTGCTGTGTTGTAATGTAGTATTGTATTGTTGATGTGTTGTCAGTTAACTGACAGTCCATCAGCTTAAATGCACAAACACTCCTCTCTCATCATACTGCTGCCTTAAACTTTCTTTCATTATATGCTGGTGAATGATGTTTGCACCAAATCCTACACTATATCACACCAACGACATTTAGGGTCCATTAGACGTCGGCCGGAAAATAGTGTGACTAGTTTTAAGTTTAAGTTTAAAGTTTTATTGATGTTCAATTAATTAAAATCGTTAGATCTTGCACAAAGCACAGGATAGGAAATACAAACAAGGTAAAAACTGTGCAAGCGAGGTAAAAACATGCAATTATACAATAGACAGAGGGCTGCCCTACAAGCTAAAACTCACAGTAGTGTGGCCCTGTGCGTGTATAGTCTATGACTCCGAAAAGTGATTCGTGCTTTCACTGATGAAATGTAATACTATAATTCCTCTTTCTTTATAATGCATGTTCTCTCTGTTTTAAAAAAAAAATTAAAAGTCCACCTCAGTGACAGTCAATCTTATATGGTGATTCTTGCTGCATATACTTTTTCTTCGTGCATATATTATCAACAGTATGTTCATGGGTGTCAGTGCTCATCATGGGTCTTTGACTTTCCTGTTACTAATTTCATGAATTTTATAAAGCGCCCAGATAACTGGCACGATTCTCCTTGTAGGCAAGTGAATACAGCAGCCTCACATGATCTCATGTTTAAAATTCGAAATATTGGTCATAGCCAGTAGCACCTTTGGGATTTCAGGATTTCACATATGCAGATTACATGCGCTAGGGTTTCTTCTGTTTTAACGCACCATCTGCATTGTGTGTCAGCTACCCCCTCACTTTGCCTTACCAGTAACCTCTTAGGGGGATCAGCCCGAAACGCATTGTCATTAGAGCATACTTAGTGTGATAGGGAAGCAACGATCATAGATAGTCAGGAAGGATGCCAGGATGATACAATTTTGCAGCCCAACTACCATGGTGTTTAGTTTTTAAATCCATTAAGTCCCATTCCCCTGAGATTATCTTGGCTTGTTTTGATATCAGTTTTGCAATCATTCTCGGTGGAAGCCTGCTTTTTAGTAGGTCTCCTGCGCTTAAGGCATTGATTGAGGTTTCTAGAAGCTGGCCTCGTGTGGAGCCGGTTAACTGGAGGTTCTCCTAAAGCAGATGTTTCATTGTGCCCATCGGGGCCATTTGTAGTGTTCTGCAGTAGTTGGCAAATGTTGCCCTTAGGGCTAAGTCCTGCTTTGTCAGTTTTAATTCTAGTCTTATTTGTGACTGGCTAGTGCAATCTGGGAGAGAAAAGATGCCATGGTAGCAGATACATTGCTGTTTATCTAGCCATTCATGGAGATTACCTTTGAACATCATTGCAGCGTATATCGGGGCCAGCATCACCTTGGCAGCCATCACCGTTAGGACGGCCTCTGTATTTTGGCTTGTCACACTTCTTTTAAGATGTCCCATCTTACAGGTCAGATGTTTTGCAGTTGTTCTCAAGGCACCCAGCTGGGCGTTCTTGCCCCTCTTTCATCCAATGTAACCCCGAGGTATTTAAAGCTTGCTCTTCTTTCCAATCTTTTGCCTCCATTTGACCAGACACCCGTTTTTATTAGGCATCTGCCAAAGATCATTGTTTTTGTTTTGTTCAGTCTGATGGTAATTTCAATTGCTCTGCTTTATTCTTCCAATGCTTCCAGTAATCTTTGCAGGCCAATTTGGGTGTTGTCGAGGATTACCATGTCGTCTGCATATTGCAGAATTTGTTTTTTCCGCTTCATCAGTCGGGGGGGCGTCAAATCCTGGGGACTGTCAAGTGTTCTTCCATGTCTGCCGTGTAAACTTGAAAAGAAACGGGGCAATAATGCAGCCCTGTTTCAGCCCTTTATTCGTTGAGATTGTTTGTGATGTCGCCCAGTTTGCTGTTAATTTGACTCTGATCCATGTTTTGCTGTATATTGATATGATTGCATTTTGTAGGTTCGGTGGTATCTGCCACTTCTTTAACTTTTTCCATAATCTGCCTCTGGGGATATTGTCGAAGGCATTGGTAAAATCAACGCCTTTGTTTTGGTAATTCTAGAGAGGGGAGTAATTACACCTTATTACAAGTGGTACCCAGTGAAGCCCCTAATAAATGTGGAAATACAGGGGGATCAGGAATACAGATCCCCAGGGTAATTTCCATTTTCACCAGAGTTTTACTCAGATATTTCAGCTGCTTTCACACAAATTATTAAATATGTTACTTAATTAACAAATGGAAAAAATACACAAACTTCAAAATATAAATTTTAATGGGGAAAGTTAGAGCATTCCAAAATGTGTTTTTATTTCTAAAAGTTGAACAATATACAAAATTCTAGCATGTCACTTTGTCTCTTTTGCTCCTAATGCATGCTCTCTTTTTGTCGGTGCACACTAGTGTGTCAACTGAGGCCACCATTCTTCCATACGAGATTGTATTTGCTGTACTTGTTCCATACTAGATTGTATTTGCTGTACTTGCGCTACACCTATAAATCAAGCTAAAGATACTGACTGAGGGGAAATTTGCTAACACTATGCGCCAGATTTAACCCATAGCAAAGTGTTGTCTTGGGATTTACTTTCCAGTGCTAGCCTGATTTGCATTGGAAAGTTGCCTAAAGTAACACAAGGTAGAGCTACTTTGTATCAAGAGGGCATTCCATTGATGTACATGGTCACTGAACCTGTAGTGCGTTGGAAAAAAGCAAGAAGAACAAAGAGCATGGTTAAATACCTGTTATGCCTTTCTTTCAAATTTGTACGTAGTTTCTAGTCTCTAAGAAAACCCAATTTAATTTTGCATAAGATCATTATCTCGGATTTAATTTGTTGCCGGGTTCTTTCTTATGAGTGGGGCCATGCATTGTTGGCCGTCTTATGTTTTTCGAGGTACTTGCAAGTAACTGTATAAAAAGGAGTGGAAATGAATTCCATTTGTGATATGACACCTTCTAATAAGATAGAAGTAAGGAAAGGAGGCCACTGAGTTCCTTATCTACTCGTCAAGCTTCTGACAAATTAGTATCTACAGTGGGAGGGGGGAGAAATCATATACATTATCCAGAAAAAGGTCTTGTGTCGTAGCCATACAATGGGGGTGTTTTTTGTTGTTGTTTTTTTTACCTTATCGCGATTCTCTAATCACCTCATATGTCATGGATGAGGCGAGGGTGTTATGACTATCTGAAAAAAAGAGAGATAAAACCACAGATGCTCTGTTTTGCATAGTGTCTCACAACCTCAGTAATCATGTTATCACCGTTGGAGCATTGTAAAAAATGTGTTTTCTCTGTTTGTCTATGAACAATAGGGTGAATTGCTGGAGGGTGTTTTGGTTTGATCGGTACTTATGGGTGTGTTCTGGTAATGTAGTTTTATGTGGGTGTGTGGTACATTGTGATTAGTGAAAATGTATCTCTTTTCGAGAGCCTCATGGTGGTTATGATGTCCCTATGTATGATTTAAATGGAGTTTTTGATAACATCAAGATTTTCCTTTTAAATACAAAAATGGAAACCCAAGGATGATGCTACCCGATACTACATCATAGTGGTGATCACTTAACACCACCGGTGGCAAATATTGGTTGAGGGTTTCAAGTAGATAACTGATACTTGATGACATGGTACAACTGTAAGATCACTCTTTTTTGATTTAGATATGTTACACTAGTGGGCACCGAGTGACCATTACACACGCTTCTACCCCCCCCCCCCATATTGTTTTTTTGCATGTTGCAGTCCTACAGGGCTGTAGGGGGTGCCCAGTGGAGCAAACAATAGCACAAAGGAAGAACAGTGGTGGTCCCCACAGGGTCAGTGTGTAGCGCTGGAGTCCTCCGTTACTAATAGCATTGTACAAAGTGGCAACAACAACATGGCTATGGGTGGGATTGTTCATCCTTCAGAGGTAGTGCATTGTGGTGGAGTGCTAAATGTAGCACCCCCCCTCCCCCCCACTGCACCTAAACCTACATTAATAGCCAGCTTGTCTAGTGTTGCGCCATGGCTGTACAAGGTGGAGGGGTTGTCAATGGTCCTCACAGGTGGTATGTCTTTGGGATTTCTGAGGAGGAAAGCTAAGCAAAGACTAGGAAGATTGGTGACTTTTTGGGGAGAGAACAGGGACAATGGCCCAACCAGTTCCCCAGCTTGGCTCCACACCGGGGATTGGATCTACACCCATGCCAGTGCCCAATATAATCCTTATGTGATTGTGAGAGGCATCAGGCCGGCTCCTAGCGGAAAAACTGTGATGGGGTAAGCTGCAATTCAAAAGACTGCAGCCAAGGAGGTGAGTTTAAAAGGTACTGAAACTCCCTTGCCGAGGATGGGCCTTGGTTCCATGCAGTCCAAGCATGATCAGTTAGATGTGCATTTGTGGACAAAAATGAATGAAAAGATCATCACATGTTTCTTTGTTGAAATTCTTGATTTGTTTGTGGAAACCCTGACTCAGGATGAGGCTAAATATTGTGAAGAGTGCCTGTATTCTAAAGAATATTCACACCGGCAGCTCAAACCTAAGTTAGACAAAGCCTTGGCGTATTAGATGAGAGGTTTCATGATTTTGCAGGCAATACTAGTTGAAAGGTAACCAGACGTCAGTCAGACCACAACTATCTTATTGTTAAATCACTCAATCGGTAGATTTGTAGAGTGCTACTTGCCACCTGTGAGGGCATCCAGGCCAGTTGATTAGCCGAATAGTCAGGTCTTCAGGGACTTTTGGAGATGGGGAGGTCCGTAGATGAAAGGGTAGCTCATTCTATGTCTTCGCTGCTAGGTAGGAAGAGGAGTGACCTCCACATCTGCTATGTCGGATGCGGGGGGTGAGGGTTATAGAAAGGAACACAGAGCAGAGGTGTGAGGTGGGCTGATGGAAGTTCAGGTGGTGGTTTAAGTAGGCTGGTCTGCAGTTGTGTAGGGCCTTGTATGCATGGGTCAGGACCTTGAAATGTCATCTTTTCTGTACAGAGAGCCAGTGGAGTTCCCTGAGGAAGGGTGTGATATGGGTTAGTCTAGGGAGTTCTAGGGCAAGTCTGGCGGCGGCATGTTGTATGAGCATTAGTCGTCGAGTAGGTAAGCTGCGATCCTGGCATAGAGAGCATTGCCAGTCGACTGGAGATGAGGGCCTGGGTGATGGTGTGTCTTGAACTTTGGATTAGCCATTTGAATATCTTACAAAGCATACAGAGGATAAAGAAGCAAGAAGAGGAGACTGAGTGGACCTGAGTTATCATGGTTAGCTTGTTGTCCAGAATGACTCCTAGGTTCCTAGCGTGATCAGTGGGGGTAGGAGTTAGTCCGAATTCCGAGGACCACCAGGATGCGTCCCATGGGGAGCTTTTGTTTCCAAAAATCATTACCTCTGTCTTGTCCGTGTTGAGCTTCAGGCAGTTCAACTTCATCCAGTTGGCAATGTCTGTCATGCAATTGTGGAAGTTGATCTTGGTGGTGTCTTTGGAGTTGGAAAGGATGAGTTTTGTGTCATGGGCGTAGGATATGACATTGAGTCCATGGGTTTTGGCGATGCTAGCCAGAGTGGTCCTATAAGTGTTGAAGAGGGTTGGGCTGAGCGAGGATCTTTGGGGTATTCCACAGATTATTTCCTTTAGTTCGGAGTTGAAGGGGGAAGGCAAACGTTTTGCGTTCTTCCGGTGAGGAAAGAGGCAATTCATCTGAGAGCTGCTCTTTGGATGCCTATTTTGTGTAGCCTTGTGATGAGTGTGTGGAAAGAGACTGTATCGAAGGCTGCCGAGATTCTAGGAGGATCAGAGCTGCTGTCTATTATTGGTCCAGTATGGCTCGGATGTCATCGGTAGCCATGATGAGGGCTGTTTCGGTGCTGTGGTTGCTGCGGAATCTAGATTGGGAGGAGTCGAGTAGTAGTTTCCATTCCAGATGTGAGGAGAGTTGTTGGTTGATGGCTTTTTCTAATACTTTGGCCGGGAACACGGGCAGTGAGATTGAATGGTAGTTGAGTTCGCTGGGGTCTACCGATGGTTTCTTTAGTAGGGTATTGACTTACATGCTGCCAGTCCTCGGGGAAGGTGGCCATGGCAATTGAGGTGATAAACAAGGTGGTGAGTATGTGGCTGATTCTGGCTTTGCCTAGGTTGAAGATGTTGGGATGGAAGAGTCCCTTGCATGGTGACAGACATGCACCCCGGCCCTGACTGCCCCAGTTGCAATGGTATCTGGATACCTGGTGCTGAGTTTTGTTTTCATGGGCAAAGATGGAACATGAGTGTGCGCTATGACATAGGCCTGTCTTGCGAATTGCGGTCGTGCTGGACTAGGAGGGGCACCTAAACCCTTACCCTCATGATGTTGAAAGGCTAGTGCCTTTACTAGGAGCTAAGTAGCACAAGTGTGGTGGTGGCAGCTTACTGTGTAGTGATCAGCAGAAGTGAACAGGCCTTTTTTATCTGTGCCACTGGAGTGAGGCCTACAGGCTCACTCATGTAAAGTTCTGCAGATGAGTACCTAACTCACTCTTAGTCTACATCGCAGCACGCATGTGGTTGCATGGATGTGCTAGTTGTATGTGTGCCTGTGAAAGGTGAATTTGTAACTGTGAATCGTGCAATACATAGAACACTCTGGGTTCTATTTTGAGACACATAGGGCTGACTGGAGGAGCATGTGGAGGCAGAGCAATCCCCAAGACAGAAACGTGGAAGCTGCATTCCTGTGAGCTGTGTGGGGCTCACGCACTAGTGGAAGAATAGCCAGGCTGTTCTGTACACTTCAAAGACTGCTCTTTATTTCAGGGAGAGGCCACTGGAAGGGGCCTGGCCACATCTCATGAAGGAGATTGAGCTTCTAAGAAAACCATAGAGAGAAGGGCTGGGGTGATGAGGTAACCTTTTGTAACCTTTTGATATCACTGTGGCTGACATCCAGATGGGAACTTCCATAGCCTGAATTGTGGGGCTATCAGATTTGGAGTCGCTCCTGCTGTGACAGACTGTTTTCTGGAGAAAGGGCAGGGCAGAGAAGAGGACACTTCAAAAGGAACCGGACCCCAACACAAACTTCAAAGACTCATACTGTAAATCACATTTGGTGTTTGAAAATGGACTATAAGAAGGGGAACTCGAGGACTTCAAAATTATCAACTGCCAAGCAGCCAGTCGGGGTGTGCAAGGAGAAGCTCTTCAAGACTTCTGCCTATGACCAGTGCTGCAGTCTCCAAGCTGAGTCAGGGGACATCACCCAGGGAAATCCAAGGCCACCTTTCCCTGGAGCAGCAGTGCCTGTCTGCTTACCAAGGCCAGCGTGCCCCGTGAATGCTAGGAGAGCGCTGGAGGGAGCGAGGTCCAGTGGGGGATCCTGGCGAGTGAATCCCTGTAGTGAGGTGCCAATTGTGCCGTAGCCCATACACGAAGTGAAGTTGGCAACCCCGTATGCCAGAGGGGGCAACCAAGAAGATTACTACAGTGCCAATCGGGCCATAACCCATTTGCAGAGTGAGGTTGGTGACCCTGTATGCCAGTGGAGACTACCATGAAGATTACTGCAGTGCCGATCAGGCTGCAGCCCAAGGGCCTTAGGGGACCACTGTGAAGAGGAAGTTGCTGTTGTGCCGATAGGGCCATCACCTGTGTACGGAGCAAGGTCAGTGACCCCGTAGGCCTGACTGGGCCACCAGAAAGGACAAGTACTGCTGCCTGGTTCAAGCTGTTGTCCAGAGGAGAGGCCACCGTGGTGACCTGTGTGGGCCCAAGCATCCGATTGAGGATCGAACTACAGCAGATGACCCCCTACATGTGGCAAAGATCAGCAGTGCGTACTGTCTCGCTGGAGAAGCGGTGTGGATGCCCAGCCGCTGCCCCTGCGTAGGGGCAACTGCTATTCACCAATGGCAGCAGATGCAGCTCTCCACGCTGCCTGCGAGTGAAGCACTCCCGGAGACTCCAGTTGCACAATCTATGCAGGGTCAGGTAAGACTGATTATAGGGCCGGAAGACCTCAACTCCCACGGTTTGGCCCAGTAGCTCCAACTTGCTTTGTAGTCCTCTGGAAGGAGTTCTGACACTGTTATCAAAACAAGATTGTGTGGGGAAATGAAGAATTTGGGGGCAATTGTTGAAATGAGTGCGAAGCAGCCATAGCAGGGAAAAAAGGGCTTATGTCATAATATATTTTGGGATCCGATCGATGTGAGTGCATAGTTGCAGCACATAATGCTGAAGAGGCCAGAGGGCTCTCCCGACCAGCCCTTTCAACCTTCACGGAGGGAGAGAGAAGAGGGGGCCATGTTGGACATACAACAAAAGATGTGCAACAGAATACATGCAAGTTTAAGCATAACTGTTCTTTTATGGTATGCCCTTCCACCCTGAATTTAAATGTTTCAAGAAAGTAAGGGATTAAGGTCCACTAAAGCAGTGAGGAACAACATCTCTTCAAGAAGGCTCCTTCCCTCGTTGGTTTGCACGTCTTGAACGCTTGGCTAAGTAGATATGGCAATGTCCAGTCAACATTATTGCTATATTATTGTTTCAGATTTGCCTTCAGAATTCCAGCACAGGGCACTGTCGGGGGACCAATGTGCAAGAACCAGCAGTCCATGTGTCATATCATGGATGTCTCCAGGTGAAAGATTGAGAAGAAAAATAGCTTGGGGCGGATAGCTATTCTCTCTGGTGCAATTCCACTGGAAAACGTTGTGTGGTCCGCTCTGGGCCTTGTACTGAAGAAGGAGCGTGGTAAGTTTCGCTTCATCCATAGCTTTTCTGCCCCACAGAGGAATTCTGTGAACAAGGCCATTGATCAGGTCCTCTGCTTGGTGAAGTCTGCTTCTCTTGACCTGCTTATCACCATGCTGCAGCCATTGGGCCCGGAGGCACAGTTGGCTAAGGCTGTTATATAGTCTGCTTTCAGGTTATTGCCAGTCTACCCAGACGATTTCCACTTGTTGTGTTTTCAGTTTGAAGGATTGTATTACTTTGACAAGTGCATGCCGATTGGCTGTTCAATATCATGTTCTTACTCTGAGTAGATCACTTCCTTTTTTGGAGTGGGTGTTTAAGAAAGGAACATGTGAAGAATGGGTCCTGAACACCTTATGATTTCCTATATCTGGGACACCCTGCTTGAGGTCATTGTTGGGAGTTGGCTGCAGTATTTAAGCTACTTGGCCAGGTCGAAGTTTCACTAGCACAAGAAAAGACATGTGGGCCTGTCACCACACTGGTCTTTTTAGGGATTGAGTTTGACACTGTTGCAGGATGATACGGGCATCCCCATAAGATAGTGGTTGCCTTCAAGAAATCCATAAGTGCTTGTTTGGAAGCAAGGAAGGTAACACTTCATCATCTGCAGGTGTTAGTGCGTCAGTTGAATTTTGCATTACACATTATACCAATGGGCTGCCCATTTTCCAGATCTGTTGTGGTGGCAATGTCAAAGATGAGGCTTAAACATCACTGAACAGGGTTGTCAGTGGAGGTAAAGCAGGATTTGCAAATCTAGGCGGCCTTTTTAGAAGAATTTAATGGAGCAGTAGTCTGACCCACTCTACCTGAATCCAGTTGTGAGTTGGGCTTACTCACTGATGCTGCTGGAAGTATGGGTTTTGGAGCGATTCTGGGCTAGGAGTAGTGCACAGAGGTGGCCTGCTGGCTGGTTTGAGTCCGGTTTGGTTAAGAATGTGGCTTTTTTTTGCAAATGTTACCTATTTTGGAGGCCCTGATTGTATGGCCGCTCATTTTATGTTAGTTGAGTAATCATTTGATCAGACAACATGATAGTGGTGCAGTCCATAAACCAGCAGTGTGCAAGTTGCAGGATAATGCTCAGAATGCTGAAAGAGATAATTCTGCTTTGCTTAAAGAATAATGTCACATTTAAGTCTAAGCATGTACCGGGGGTGTTGAGTAATACTGTTGATGCTCTGTCTCACTTTAAGTGACGGGGTTTAAGGCATTTCCAACCAGAGACTGCAAAAGTACCTGCACCATTCCCTGACCAACTATGGAGGCTTGGAGCCCTATCCTACCAGACTCTGTGGCAGTCAGCTTAACATCCAAGTCCAAAAAAGCCTTTGAGAGGATGTTCCTGTATTATCTGTTTTTATGGGATGGACGGGAGAGGGGGAGCTGTTTCCTGAGGCTTCCTGGGTGGCTCCCCTCATGTTGCTGAAACATGAGTGCAGATCAGCAGTGTATGCTATGCTGTCCGCAATATCTTGCTTTGCGGAACTGACTGGGAATAGGGATTTGGCTAACTCCTTTATCGGAATGGCAAAGGATTGAAGGCATAAAGTCATATAATAGCCAACCCCTTGATATTGGCAAGCTTGACATGGTCATAGTTGGCACCTGCATGTCTGCTATTGGGAACTTGAAGTCATTCTTTTCAAGGCCGCCTTCTGACTGGCTTTTTATGGGGCATTCAGAGTGGAGATAGCTAGTGGATAGCTCAAAAGCTGATATGTTATACTATGCTATGCTGTGCTATGCTCTGCTCTTATGTTATGCTATGCTATGTCAATAAAATTTATAGAGCGCATGGCTACCCCAACAACAGGGCTTCCCAGCGCTTCCCACAGAAGATGAGTATCATACACCAAAGAGAACAAGAAAAGGGGTACACCAAAATCTTAAGAGATGAAGAGCCAAGTTTTAAGTTTTTCCTGAAGCAGAGATGGCTCTTTGTGTTCCTTAGTTCAAGGGGCAATCTGTTCCAAAGGGGGTGGAAGGAGCAGTCTCCGGCTCTTTTCCTTTGGAACCGAGGAATCACCGCCAGGTTTAACTCGGCTGAATGACGCGCTCTGTTAGGAAGATAGGGGTGCATGAGATCGAAAAAGATAAGAGCACTCAAAGCATTCAGAATCTTATGTACAGTACTAAGGACTTTAAATTGAATGCACATCTCACTAGGCAACTAGTGGAGCTTCTGAAGGGGCTCAGAGGCGCAACAGAACTTGGGGAGGGAGAACAGTAATCTGACCACCGTGTATTGGACCTTCTGCAGCCTCCTTAAGATCAATTTCTTACCACCTAGATACAGGATGTTGCAGTAAATCCAGGTAAGACAGGATAAGTGATTGGATGATCAACTGTCGAATGTGAGGTTGAAAGAAGCCGATAATGGGATTAAGTCCTCTCAGAAGGCCAAAGCAAGTGCCGACAAGGGTGGTCACTTGGGTCTCAAAACTGAGGGAGTTGTCCAACCAGATGCCCAAGTTTTTTATAGATGGTTTAGGTGAGGGAGGAGGCCCCATTGATCTCCCCAGGATTGAGTGTGCTTTCCGAACAGCAGGATCTCAGTCTTACTGGAGTTTAGTTTCAGACAATTGTTTTCCATCCAGCTAGCCACTGACGGCATACAGATCTGAAAGTTAAGGATGTCTTTTGAAGCATCAGCAGAGAAAGAGATGATAAGTTGGGTATTGTCTGCATATGAGACAACGGAGACCTCAAAGGGCTTCACAATCTCAGCCAGAGGTCTAAAGTATGTGTTGAAAAGAGTGGGACTCAACGGGGAGTCCTGAGGGGCCCAGTGCTCCAAGGGGCATGGGAGGATGAGAAAGAAGGAGAAATAACCTGGAATGAACTGTGGCTAAGGAAAGAGGCAAACCAATACAGAGCCTTATTGCGTATGCCAATATCACAAATGCGCTGTAAGAGCACCTTATGCAAGACCGTATCAAAGGCGGCACTCAAGTCCAAAAGAATAAGGGTCGAGAAGCCGCCATCATCTACCACTCTTCGAAGCATGTCTGTCACCGCCAAGAAAGCTGATTTCAAGCTATGGTGGGACCTGAAACCATTTTGGGAATTGTCCAAGATGTGCTAGGCTTCTAGAAACTCCACTAGGAGCTTGTTAACATGCTTTTCCACCACTTTAGCTGGGAAATGGGCAATAGTTATCAGGTCTGGTTGGATCAAAAGACATTTTTCAGGAGGGGAATCACTTTTGCCTGCTTTCAGGCCCGGGGAACAATGGCTGAAGACAGAGAGAGATTGACAACCTCTAAAATGGGGGAAGGACAGCCTCATGAAGTTTTAAAACCATATCCGGTTTAAGGGGATCATCAGGAGAGCCAGATTTTACTGAGGTGCACTGGGTTGATATAGAGGGCAAGTCAAGGAGAGTCAATTCATTGAGTACTGGCATCGGTAGAGATTCCTCTGACCGTTCAGGACAGACCTCCGCATCGGCTATGACCTTGGGCTGAAATTGGGCAGAGATGACATTAATCTTTTCAACAAAAAAGTCTGCAATTTTGTTGCAGTGATCATTGGACACCTCCACAAGCTTAGTGGTTGCGGATTTAGTCGAACTGTTGACGATGGAAAAAATTCTTCGGCAGGGTTCTTACTATTTAAGATTTTGTTAGAAAAGAACTCTGCTCTGGTTTTCCCAATCAATTTATGTATGCTTTAACTGTGTTCATATAGTGTGCCTTTGTCCCAGTGTCATAGGACTTTCTCCATGTACGTTGAAGCACCTTGCATCACTTTTTTTGTTGCATCCAGCATCTCACTGAACCAGGGAGCAGAGGGCCTACTCCTGGCCTGAAGCTGGTGAAAACGTATAACGTTGTCAAGAGCTGAGGTAACCCAAGCCTTTGTTTTGGATTCGGCACAGTCCACATTGGGATGTAACTAGGGAGAGTTGGCAGAGAAATAGCTGCCGAATTCCATCAGATTCAGTTTGTGCCAAGGCTTTTTAGCGGTAGAAATACTAGTGGTCATGGGTCTATGACTATTCACTCGGAGAGACATAGAAATCAGATCTGTGCAGGACATAGGTTTGGGAGGAGCCACCTGTACTTTTTGAATATTCGAGAAAACCGGATCTAAAAGATGGCCCACCAAGTGTGTAGGGCCTCCCACTAACTACCCCATCTGCAGTGATGCCAGATCAACAGCAGTTCATGAGCTACGGTATCATTAGGTTGTTCAAAGTGAAGCTTTAGGTCTCCTATGAAACTAAAATTAGATGAATTAAGGGCTAAAGATACCACCTAATGAACCAAAGTGTCAGGTCTGTTAGATTCTTACCAGTTCTTATTCATAGGAGTGAAATGGTTACACCTAAAATTCCCAACTTCCCTATAGGCCAAGGGGTCGTTTGTACAAACCCTACTTGACCCAAGGGGATGAAGGGGCGCAGTCCGGTTGAATCTTCAACGTTTCACTTGAAGGCTTCTATTGGTCTTGGCCTTTTTTTTCATATCCCTTCCTTTTGCTAGGTATACCGATGTCTTCAAGTTCTTGCTATTCTCAAATAACTTCTTGCTTTCAATGTTTCTTTTCCAAGATGCTCATTTCTCTTACGAGGTTCCTCCTTTTATGAATATAAACTTCCCCAAAAAATAGAGGATTACCAATAGTAAATTAATTACTTCATATACAACAGTCTTTTGCTTAAGAATTGAAACTTTTTTTTAAGTGCTTAACATAACTGAAGGCAAATATTCATGTAGACAATAATGTTCATACATGTCTCATAATTATACCATCCAGTGATACTGTTCATGTATTAATCACCTTTTATAACAATAGTATATATATTCCCAATGTTTGTTTTCCTTTTTAGGTATTTTTTTCCAATTGGTTACCCAGTCACCAGTATGTCACAGATTTCAAATAAGTATTTTAAAAAGTATTTCAAAATGTTTTAAAGTTAAGCGCCAGCAGCGCGTTACCCAAAAGAAGAGTTTCCCTCAGCAGGTTTATGGCGAACGACAAAAACGAAGACAGAAAGCCAGACGCGTTTAGGCGCACCTGACACTGCTATGGTCAGATCCTGAGACGCAAAGCCAGATGCGTTTGGGCGCACCGGACACTGCTACGGCCAGATCCTGAGACGCAGAACACTGAAGAACAGGATGTTGCAGACAGCGGACACCGAAGAGCAAGATGCTGGAACACCGAAGAACAGGACACAGCAGGCAATGGACGCCGAAGAGCAGGACATCACACAGATAGGTGGGCAGGAACACAGAGCGACGAGCAGTCAATTGTGGTGCAGTGCACATTCTCAGAGGGCTACGCGCTCCACCTATTAAAGGGGCCGATCTGCCAGGACACCACGATCGGAGCGCGCCCAACAGTACACCCCCCTGTGGTTCTCCCTCCTGGTTTAGATTTATCAGGATAATGACGATGAAAAAGACGTATAAGACAGGGAGCATGCACATGACATGCAGGTTCCCAAGTACGATCCTCAGGACCGTATCCTTTCTAATGAATCAAATAATATAGCCAATGGTAAATTCGTTTAGAGTCCAGGATAGCTTCCACTTCAAATTCAGGTTCATCCGTGACATCTATGGCTGGCGGTTTAGGGGGAAACACAGTTCCAGGAGCAACAGGTTTTAGTAATGACATGTGAAATACAGCGTGTACTCGAATTTGTGAAGGCAAGTTTAACTTCATGGCAACGTCAATCACCTTTTACCGATTGAGTAAGGGCCTATGAAATGTGGTTGGAATTTCCGAGGCCCTTTCAATTTAATATGCTGTGTGGATAGCCAAACCTGGTCACCAACCTGATATTCGGGACTGGGTCTGCGATATTTATCCGCGTATCTTTTATATACAAATTTAGCTTGATCCAGATTACTTTGCGCTTGTAATTGACACTCCTTGATCTGGTCTAAATAATTCTGAACTGCTGGAATTTCAGTAATTGATGTTGGTGGTGATAGTAAAAAATGGGGGTGATAACCATAATTATATTGAAAAGGAGTGATTTTGGTTGATCTATGTTGTACATTGTAGTATGTGAATTCTGCTGCCCAATCTGCAATAGTGTGCAAGACTTGACATCTTATATATTGTTCTAAACATTGATTCACTCTCTCTGTCTGACTGTCAGTTTGAGGATGATAGCCAGTAGATAAATGAATCTCTATTTGTAATATTCCATACAATGCCTTCCAAAACCTCGAGACAAATTGAGGATCGCGGTCGGATACAAACACTGAAGGTAAACCATGTAAACGTGCAATAGATTGTATAAAATTATCTGCAAGTTCTCTAGAGTTGTGGAAAACATATCTACAGTAACCATGATTGCTGTATGACCCTGTTCTGTCTTCTATGTAACTCTGTTATGAAGTCCATAGAAACTGTATGCCATGAACAGGGAGGAGTAGGTAATGGGTGGAATAAGCCTGCGGGTGCTTGGTGAATATCTTTACTTTGTCATACACTGTACATCTTTGCACAAATAATTTAGTTTTGGATACTAATGTGGGCCACCAAAAGTGTCTCCTTACCAATTCTAAAGTGTTTTTTTCCCTGGTTGACCAGATAATATGAGTATGGCACCACTGTAATACCTGTTGCTGTAGAGCAGCTGTAGGGACAAATATCCCCTCTTATATGTAATATAGGTCATTATTTTGTTGACTATTGTGACTTTGTATCACCTTTTCGGCTTCTTAAATTTTCTGTGCTGTAGCTATCTCCTTTAAGAAGGTGTCCTCCGAAATCACTGCTCCTATAATATGTTATGGGGTTTTATTGAGGGATATTCAGTTTCACATTCACTACTCTCCTGTCCAAGGCATGACAATGTGTCTGCCTTTCCATGTTGTTTGCCTGCTTGAAATTGGACTACAAAATCTTAGTCATTAATGAATTGGGTCCACCTTAATTGTTTCATGGATAAGGCTTTAGCCAATTAAAAAAAAAAATAAGTTTCTGTGGTCTATAATCACTGTAACAGTATGTAAAGCTCCCATCAAATGTCTCCATTCTTTGAATGCCTTCAAAATGGTTAACAATTCTTTATCTCCTATTGAATAGTTCTCTTCAGCTAGAGTAAATCTTTGTGAGAAATAAGCTATAGGGTGAAGTAGGCCTGTTTCCTTGCTTCTATGCGACATAATCCCACCTACTGCTACTTGAGACACATCGGCCTCCACTATAAATGGTTGAGAGGTATCAGAATGTCGCAAAATTTGGGCTCTATTAAAGGCCTTTTTAGTTGCTGAAAAGACTGTTAAGCTGCCGGGGACCAATGAAATACCACTCCTTTCTTCAATAATCAAGTTATTGGGGCTACCACAGTGGAAAAGTGATCCATAAATCGCCAATAAAAATCTGCGAATCCCAGGAAGCTCTGGATTTCTTTTACAGATTTTGGGAACTTCCACTGTAGAACAGCTGTAACTTTCTGGGGGTTCATACTAACACCCTGTGGTGATAATATATAGCCCAGGAAGCAGACTCTGGAAACATGGAATTCACATTTCTCCAGTTTTACATACAACTGATTATCTCTTAATCATTGTAACACAGCTCTTACATATTTTTCATGTTCTCTCATCGAGGGAGAGTAAATCAGAATGTCATCAAGATATACAATCGCACATATGTCCAAAATCTCTCTCAGAACCTCATTAATAAAATATTGGAATGCCGCAGGTGCATTACACAGACCAATAGGCATCACAAAATATTCATATAACCCAAATTTAGTCAGAAAAGCTGTCTTCCACTCATCTCCTTCTCTCACCTGTACCAGATGGTAAGTGGCTACCAAATCCAGCTTTGTAAATACTTGAGAATTTCTTACTTGATCTAATAGACTGGAATCAAGAGGTGAAGGATATCGATTTTGTATGGTGACATCATTAAGGGCTCTATAATCTATACATGGGCACAACTCGCCCCACTTTTTTGCACCAAAGAAAAGTGGGGATGAGGCGGGTGAGCTCGATGGTCTGATGAATCCTATGTGAAGCATTTCATCAAGGTATTCCCTCAAATGAGTATTTTCTTTCTCAGTTAAAGCGTGGATCCTACTACAAGGGATGCGAGCCCCAGGGATTATATCAATCTGACAGTCAGAGGGCCTATGTGGTGGAAGAACAGATGCCTTCTGTTTATCAAAGACTTCTGCCAAGTCTAGATAACAAGGGGGAATAGTTGGATTGTTTTCATCCTTCACCATTGCTACAGTCCTCTCATGGCCTAATTTGGGAGGCACATATAGACAATAATCCTTGCAAAATATAGAACAAAATGACAAGGTACGATCCTTCCAATTTATGTTGGGATTATGAGTTTCTAATAACCCTGGGCGAAGTACTACGCTACGCTTGCGTAGTTTGCGAAGTTTGCGCTACTTTGCACTACGCGAATTGAACGTAGCACAGTGCAAACACACGTAGCGGTCATTTTTTGCTTGCTCGCGGTCCTCAACGTCAAGTTGGCGACCGCGAGCAAGCAAAATGACATCCCGGCGAGACTTTTTCCTCGTTCGCGATCAGCAACATCAAGTTGCCGATCGCGAGCGTGGAAAATAAACCTCCCAGCGAGATTCTCAATGCGGGGAGGTCAGGGTTTCTCATTGCGAGTGGTCGCGTATGCTCACGACCGCTCGCGATGAGAAACTACCACTCCGCGTTGAAAGCTGCCGCTCGAGTAGAAATCTACTCGAGCGGCAGCGACTGACCGCTTGCACTGTGCAAGATGCGGTTTGCACTGATTGCACAGTGCGGACAAGCATCCGGCACTGTGCAATCAGTGCGAACAGCATTTTGCACAGTGCACTACGCAGTTTGCGTAGCTACGATTAGCTCGCGTAGTGCGAAGTGCACTTCGCGTAGCTACGTGTAGCGCTACTACGCGAACTACGCCCAGGGTTAGTTTCTAACCATGATATACTCAGAATGGCCTGAAACTGCATAGTTTGTATCAGATCAGAATTTGTTTTTTTCCTATGTTTTTCTGGAACATCTAACCACAAGTAAGTAGTAGAATTGGTGATTGGGCCTGATATCAAAGTACTACCATCAATTGTTTTAACCTCATCTATCAGATCTTTACACTCAAAAGGAATCCTAAATGATGATGCCAAAGATTTATCCATAAAATTTCAAGTAGCTCCTCAGTCTATTAACAATTGAAAGCAGGTCGAAGCCCCATCCCATGACTCTTGGGTTGTTATAAGAAAGTGTTGATATTGCCGTATACAGGATGTCTGAGCCAGATTATTTTTAGGCTATTTCATATTGTAGACCCGAAACACTTGCCTCTCTATGTCTCAGGAACTCTAGTTTCCCAATTCTCCTTTCTTCTTAGGTTTCACTGGGCAGTCTCGTAGAAAATGCCCGTTGTTACCGCAGTACAAACAAAGCTTTGATACTCTGCGTCGTTGTCGTTCTTCTTCAGTCAATGGGCCCCTGAGACTCCCTATTTGCATAGGCTCAGGTTCTTTAGTTTTTTTCAAGGTCAGGTTTCTTTTCCTTATATACTTATACCTTGGCATCTGACCGTCCTTTATGTCTATGACACTCTACTAAATGATGATCAAGTTTTACCACCAGATCTATCAGATCACTACAATTCTCTTGTGGGTCCACAACTTGTGCCAACAGATCTTTTAATTCATCACAAAGGGCCACATGCATCAAACTTTGTAATTGCGATTCCTAAAATGCGATTTTTAAGAAATCGCAATTTAGGAATCGCAATTGCTTATGCATGTAAGAATCGCAAAAAAATAGCGATTCCTACACATTCCTTAATTGCGACTCGCAAATTGCGAATCGCAATTAAGGAATACTTCCCATTCATTCCTGTGGGCCTAGAGGCCCATAGGAATGAATGGAATTGCATCGCAATTTGCGAGTACCAAATAGGTACTCGCAAATTGCATGTCTGTCAAGGGTGCCAAAAGGACACCGTGATGCACCCCTGAAATTGCCATGCTACCACATGTTGCACACACACATGCCCCAAGGGCATGTATGTGTGCAACATGGAACTTTGAAAACGCACTTTTGTGCATTTTTCAAAGTTCTCGCAAATTACCATCAACTTTGAATTGATGGTATTTTGCGTTTCTTAATTGCAAAATCGCAAAATGTTTGGGGTTAATGCATTGCATTTAGGGAATCGCAATTTAAGTAATCGCAAATTTAGCGATTACTTAAATTGCGATTTTTGCATTTGGGATGATGCATCCCAACTGCAAAATTACCGGTCGCAAAAGGGCAGATTCGCAGAATCTGCCCCTTTGTGACCGGTATTTTGAATGATGCATGTGGCCCAAAGTCCCTTACAGAATAAGAAACTCCTTTTAGCTTTAGGCCAACCCAATTCAGCCACTAGTTTATTAAAGTAGTAATATATGTCAATAAATCTTTACTCCCTTGTCGTAAATTGAGTGACTACGTATCTGCTGATTGAATAAAGGAATGTCAGTCAAACAATTTCTTTAATTCTGCTTTAAAAACTGAATAATTATACAACAACAGATCATCCCTTTCAACCAAAGGTATTGACCAGGTTGCAGCTATGCCTCCCAAGTACGACAAAATATAGACAACTTTGGATTGCTCAGTAGGGAAGCACACAGGTTTACACATAAAGTGTGACTGATATTGATTTATAAATGTTGCAAATTTAGTAGGATCTCTAAGAAAGCGCTCAGGAGGTGCTAACGGAATGGTATGTGGAGTGGTAACTTGGATTATAGGCGTTCCGGTACTCTGACTAGTTCCTGCAGAAGCAAACTGGGCAAAAACGTCACCTGAAGATTTCGTACCCTGGCCTAAACTTGATACATTGGGACTTGTGCTAGTTAGGCTCTGCAAGGCATCTACTCTTTGTGCTAAAGCCTGAGTTTCTTTTGTAAATTGCCAATCATTTGAGCCAGATCAGCCAAGGTCATATTGCGTGTCTCCATTTCACTCAGACGAATAGTCAACGTGAAATGGTTAGTTCCCTATAGGCCAAGGGGCCGATTATACAAACCATACCTGACCCAAGGGAACAAAGAAACGAAGGCCGGTTGAATCTTCAGCGTGCCACTTAAAGGCCCCTATTGGTCTCGGCCTTGTTTCTTTCTCATATCCCTTCCTTTTGCCAGGTATACTGATGTCTTCAAGTGTATTCCTGAATCAATATTTCTATTCTCAAATAACTTCTTGCTTTCAGTGTTTCTTTTCCCAGATGCTCATTTCTCTTATGAGGTTCCTCCTTTTAAGAATACAAGCTTCCAAAAAAAAAAAAATAGAGGATTATCAATAGTAAATGAATTACTTCATATAGGACAGTCTTTTGCTTAAGAATTCAAAACTCTTTTTTTTTAAAGTGCTAAACATAGCTTAAGGCAAATGTTCATGTCGACAATAATGTTCATACATGTCTCATAATTATACCATCCAATGATACTGTTCATGTATTAATCGCCTTTTATAACAATAGTATTTATATTTCCAATGTTTGGTTTCCTTTTTAGGTATTTTTTGTCCAATTGGTTACCCAGTCACCAGTATGTCACAGATTTCAGATAAGTATTTAAAAAAGTATTTAAAAATGTTTGAAAAGTTAAGCGCCAGCAGCACGCTACCCAAAAGAAGAGTTTACCGCTTTAATATCTCCCTTCGTTTTCTTTGGATGCCTCAGCAGGTTTCTGGCGAACGAGCAGCGAAGACAGAAGCCCGGCACGTTTTGGCGCACCCAACACATGCTACGGCCAGATCCTGAGATGCAGAACAGGACGTTGCAGACAACGGACCCCGAAGAGCGAGATGCATGGACACCGAAGAACAGGACGCTGCAGGCAATGGGCACTGAAGAGCAGGACATCACACAGGTAGGTGGGCAGGAACTCGGAACGACACACAGTTGTTAATGGTGCAGCGCGCAGTCTTAAAGGGCTGTGCGCTTCAGCTATTAAAGGGGCCACTCTGCCGGGACTACACAAAGCGGTTCTAAAGGCTTTGGAAGGGCCAGGGGGTCTGTAGATTAAAAGATCCTAGAGGGTGACATTTTTACTCACAGTTATCTGGAATAAGGCATTTTCGCAGCCTTGAATAGAGCCCAGAACCAGGCTACAGCTTACAGTGGAATTATGAATAATAGCTATACCACCCCCTCTGCCCACGGGTCTATCACATCTGACGATGCTATAGTTTGAAGGCAGTGCCAGAAGGGCTTCAGCAGAGACATCAGGACAGAGCCAAGTTTCAGTAAGGAATACTACGTCAGGTAAGCAGTATTGAATAAGATCATATAACTCAGCATGGTGACAAACCAGAGAGCGGCAGTTAATGGCACACAGTTTGAGCAATTCTTGTCCTGAACAGGGGACGCAAGCGCAGAAGGAAAGTCAGTAGCAAATGTAAAGCAACACTGTCTGTACTTTAACGCTCTCTTCCCGGGGACCAAGCATGCGGAACAGTCAGTGTGTATGACTTGCCTCATCATGCGTAATGCGGATGAAGAGTAAGTCATCCAGATTGCTCAACGGAGGGGCAGCATTCCTGGCCCCTGGCACCGTCTGGGCCAGCAGCATTTCCACGCATCCGACTTCCTTAAATTCAGGTGCTGAGGGGAAGAAGGCAGCATAACAGAATAACTAGAGCGCTGCCTTCTCTGACCAGCAGCCTGGAAAAATGGCCAACAGGAAGTGAAGATGCAGCCTCTAGGAAAAGTGAACACAATACACTCAAGAAGTGCACCCGCCCTAAAAGCGCCCCCTCCCAAACATGCTGGTACAAGAAGGCAGCTCCCAATCCTCTGCCAGTTAAATAGTGCGAGTTAGGTAGTGCAAGTGGCAAGAATGAGGCTGCCCGCGGCCCACGCAAGGGGCCCCTCTAGAGGGCGGCCACCTTAGTGCCACATTTGGCACAGCCAAGCCTGTCTAGTTGACAGACCTCTGGGGCACAAGGTCCGGCGCGTTGCTCGCATCACTTCCGGCGCACCGAGTGGGCGGGGGGCAAGGTATTGCACTACTTCCCTCGCCCATCCGGCGTTCCGTTCGCGCCGGTTCCACACGCCCTCAGGTCGTGCCGTTGGTCGTGACCGGGAGCTTCTTTGTTTGTGGTGAGTCCTTACCAAGCCCTCACCCTCCCTCCTTCTTCTCTCGAGTGCAGCCACCACCCGGCCATTGCCTGGCTTGGGGGCTTGCATGGAGGGGGGGCAACGCTCCCGTTGTTTGGATTCCCACCGCGGGGGCATGTATCTCTGTCGGGGGGGCGTTAAAGGCATAGTTGGGCTCAGAATACTGGCCCACCCGCCCGGAGGCCACGCGGCTTGGGGTGACCTGTGAGCCTGCCGTCGAGGCCAGGCGGGCTCTGCAGCATGAGTTGGCGGCTTCGTTCATGCTAGCGGCTAGCCGAGGTGTGGGTGGCCGCGGTCACACACGACCGGCACTTAATTTGCCATTGTCGCCCCCAGCCAGCAGGGCCGGCTGGGGAGGCACGTCATGGTTGGGGGGGGGGGTCGCAAGAGCGGCCCCCTCCCGCACGGGTGTGGCGGGGCGCGAAGGCCCCTGGGGATTACGCGATCGAAGGTGCAGCTTTGGAAGGCCTGTAATGTGATGTGGGCAGCTGCGGCCAGGGAGCCGCCGAGAGCGCGGGTCCCCAATCGCCCGGCGATACGGTCTAGGCCGCCTCCGTGCCCAGCCATCAGGGATGTGGGGGCGGCCTAGGGAGAATTTGGATCTGCTGTGGTTGGGGGGGTCGCAGGGGTGCAGGCCCCCTCCCGATCGGCAGACCGGGGCCGCCCCACCCCCAGTCTGGAGTCTCCAGGCGTACCGTGGTGCTGTCGCACCAGCAGGCGTGGCCGGCAGCTTCCCGGGCATGAGTCTCTGCGACCGGGGTTCACGTGTAGTGCGCGCAGGCGGGGGTCGCAGGAGCGCGGGCCCCCGCTCGCCTGATAACTATCGGCAGGGCAGCTTAGGGAGTCACCGCTGCCTTGAGTGTCCCGTAGAGTTGCAAGCTGCCCCGGGTTGGTCAAGCTGGGGAGGCGGCCGTGGGGGTTACAATCGAGAAGGTGACTCACCTGCTAATGACTACTGACGCTTTTCATTGCCTGCACTGTATGATCTCATCTCCTATAAGTATAACATGTACTGATGCAATTACATAACTGCCTGCTCTGTGGCATCCTCCTTGTTGGGGGCGCCTCTCACTAAGCTGGGGGGGTCTTGACTGAGGTGGTTCTTTGGGAATGTGTTTTGTGGGCACAGAGGGGGGACTTTTAGTGCTCGGATCCTCCTGCTCGGTTGCGGGCGGGGCCGCGAATATCTCCGCCCTGGCAGGGTGGGCATCGTAGGGGTGCCCTACTCGCCGGGGCAGCATGCTTGGGGTGTACATCCTGGGGGTGCCAGACTGGGAGCCAGCAGCTGGCCACCCCAGCAAACACAACCTGAGCAATAACACCAGATCTGGGAGGCACAACGGCATTCAGGAGGGAGATGGGCATTAATGATTGTCTTTGTGTCCGCAGCTGAACCGCGACGTATACAGGACGTGATCGCGACCGCGGCAAGGCGGCGCGTTCACGGTCAGGACCGGGTTGCCCAAGCAGGTACTGGGTGATGCAAATCACCGGCCACCCGGTGGTGCTAGCGTCAGCTTAAAATGGGGCACCGCAGGCTTTTCGAGGAGGTTGGAGGGGCATGTAAATAACGGGTTTTATCTATTCCAGGCACAGATGCAAGCAGAGCAAACTCCTTGGACTAAGCCATGAACGCGACAGGAGAGAGGTATCACAGGAACGTCTCCCAGGTACGCGATACGCGTGGCTCGCGAGGTTACAGGGTTGATCGAGGGAACGTTCTACTTCCTGAACTTCCTTCGGGGGGGAAGAGGGCACGGCGGGTCAGGCTGGCGGGGAGGTGGCCAACCCTCCGGGGTCAGCTCGGCGTGCCTGCAGGGCACAGCTCGGGCCCCTGTTGTTAACTTTGTCGTTTTTTCACCCACCCTTCAACCCCCTCCTCCCACCTTTCAGAGTACGCTTGCCGGAGTAGCCATCAATCTTTCATTAGGGTGAACGCCAGCACGCAGGTTCGCAGCAAGGTCGCTCACATCGAATAAGTAAGTACAGGGTAGGCGGGCCTCGTGAGAGGAAGAGGTGGAGACATTAGTCACGCCAGGGACCAGTCCTGTGCAACGGTCGGTCAGGTGTGGGGGCTTTTCTCTCACACACCTTTCTCTCCCTGCAGGTTCAGTCGCTCGTTGGCTGACGTTTTGAAGGTTGAGGCATGGATAGCCAGGGCTCCCCCGTTCTCCCAGATGACAGCCGTGTAGGATTCGCTGCCGGGCACATCGTAAGATGCGCAATGGGCGGCATTCATGCAGATGGCCAAGGCTAGAGGCTTGGCGTGGAATCATGAACTACCCTGAGCCGGAGGACTCTGGGGTCGATGTCGACAGAACCGTACCGGAGCAGTTGGCGAATGTGGACGCAGGGCCTTTGAGGCCGAAGAGGGCCCGCAGGCCGACTAACAAAGATTTCCCCGCCGATCCCCCGGCACCTAGGGCTAGAACGCCGGCGACCCTTCGAGAAGCGAGTACCCGTGACGTCACCCCCTTTTGTCCAGTGGCAGGGACAGTGGCCTTGTCAGACAGTAGCACAACCACGGCAAATTCCGATTCTATGAACAAGATGGGTAAGCTCATGGACACTATAATGAGTTTTACGGCTGAATTTTGAACCGGTCTCGCCAGACAAGGTCCCCTGCCCTCTCACAGTGGCCTAAGCAGTTGCGGGATGGGGTGCAAGCAATTACGAAAGTGTGGGGGACTCAGCCAAGCGAAATTCAGACCCCGGGCATTGCCCCCCCTACAGTTGCGGGAGCAGTTCCTACAAAAGCGGTGGGACAAACTGAACCAGTGTCGGCCGCAGGTTCAATAGCAGCACACAGTAGCACGCCAGCCCTTACCAGCACTACACTCAACCTGCTGCCACACCTCTGCCTGGCCAGCGGCCAGTGTGGGTACTTTAGCTCGTTCCCAGGAGGAAGGCCACGCGATACTCACCCAAGGCTCCGCCCCGTCTGCCACTAGTATTGAAACCCAGAAGGTAACGCCAATAGCAGCTGCCAGCCCGCCACCTATTTCAGTGGCTCCCTTGTTGTCGGGCAGCTGCTCCCCTAGCGTGGCAGGTCCCTATGGCAGCCAAAGAGGGGATCTGGCGACGGGATTTCATTGATATTTTCACACTCCTAATGCATGGCTTGGATGGGTTAGACATGAGAAAGATGGGCGGGAAAGAGGATGAGAAGAAGGTGAAGTATCAAGCCTGGCCGGGAAAAAACAATAGAAAATTGGTTAGAAGCCTTCTCCATACTGTCGGCCGTAGTAATGGAAAAACACCTGCATCTGGGCCCAGGTTTATTCCAATATTCCCGGACCATTCACAACGAGGCCTTGAAGTGGGGAGGCATGGGATGGTACAACTACGATAGAGAGTTTAGGAAAAAGATGGCCATGTGCCCCGAGATGGGTTGGGACCAAAGGGAGGTTCAGCTCTGGATGGAGCATATGGGTAAATACACCCCGCAGAACAAGGAATACCAGACCAAAAACCAGGGTGGGCATCCAGCAGGAGAGGGTCCGTTCCAATTTGGGAGACGCAATTACAAACAGCCCTTTCGAAGCACGCAGGGGGGATGGAGCCAGAGGGGTTTTCAAGTGCCCCCACAGGAACTTGTAGGCTTTTCAATGCTGGGTCTTGCTCCTGGGGCAAAGCATGTAAATTCGCACACACTTGCAACAAATGCGGAGCTCCTCACCCAGCAGCGGCCTGTTACAGCAAACACGAGCCACAGGCGCCTGGCCAGAACAAGCAGGACAGTTGAGTGGGGACAGGCTCTTCCAGACCCCCCCCCCTCTCCACTGTGTCACCGCACAGCACACCTTGTGACCCAGCTGCCTCCTGTTCACATGATGGCCCCCTACAAAACATTGTCAGCGCTCTAGCCCCCGCCTGCGCAGCCAAAGACCCGTCACTGCTACTCCTGGACTACCTCCTCCCATTACTCAGCCAGAATCCCAATGCACAGGATGGCCGGCTGCTGTCGGTGGGCTTTCTCAAAGGCTTTAGGATTCCTTATGTGGGCACTCTGGTAGGCTGAGATGCAGACAATCTCAGGTCAGCGAAGGAGCTTCCAGCAGTGGTGCGGGCCAAGGTAGAGAAAGAACGGGCATTAGGTAGAGTGGCTGGACCTTTCCCCCATCCTCCACTTGATAACTTTGTTGTTTCCCCCTGGGTATGGTCCCTGAGAAGGAGCCGGGACTTTTAGGCTCATACACCATCTGTCATACCCTCAAGGGAACTCAGTGAATCATGGTCTGGAAGAGGGAACATGTTCTGTGTCATATTGCACTTTTGATGTAGCAGTGGACTTGGTCAGGAGGGAGGGTATGAGGGCCTGGTTAGCTAAAGCAGATATTGAATCGGCATTCCGTTTGCTGCCAGTCCACCTGGACAGCCAACACTTACTGGGTTTTAAGCTAGATGGCAAGCTTTTCTATGACAGATGCATGCCCATGGGTTGCGCAGTCTCTTGTGCGTAGTTTGAGGCGTTCAGCTGTTTTTTGCAATGGGCATTACAGGGACGCATGGTGTAAAGGGGTGACTCACTACCTCGATGATTTCCTTTTCATTGGGGAGGAGGGAACGCCAGGATTGCGGGGAGGCACTCCGGGATTTTGAAAGGCTAGCCAATCATCTAGGGGTCCCACTGGCACCAAGCAAAACGGAGGGCCCAGCGCAGGTCCTGTTTTTTACTGGGTATTGAGCTAGACACGGTTGGTGTGAGTGTCCAGACTCCCGGCGTGCAAGGTGCAGGCCTTGGTTCAGGACATCCAGGCTTCTTTGGCAAAGAATGAGGCAACCCTAGGGTCAATTCAGAGCCTCCTGGAAAATTGAACTTTGCGGCGGGTGATCCCAGCTGGGAGGGTTTTGCTAGAAGGTTGGCTAGAGCCACAGCCAAGGTCAGGAAGAAACTCCACCTGGTCAGGTTGAGCAAGGGAATGAAGAAGGACCTCAGCATGTGGGCCGAGTTCTTGGCCAGCTTCAATGGCTCTGTTATCTGGAGAGCTCCTTGGGCTGGCAGCCCGAGCTGTGCCTGTTCACGGATGCATCGGGCAGGGAGGGCTTCGGAGCAATCATGGGGAGTGAGTGGTGTGCGGAAAAATGACTGAATGCCTAGCATAAGAGGAACATCACGTCCAATGTAACAGTTATGGAGCTATTCCCAATAGTTGTCGCCCTCCATCTCTGGCCAGAAGCTCTGGCAGCTAGAGAGTGCTGTTCTGGTCTGACAATATGGCAGTGGTTCAGGCCATAAATGCGCAAACAGCTAATTGTCCATTGGTACTCTGCTTGCTGAGGAGTTGGTGCGGGCTTGTTTGTACAACAATGTGGAGTGTAGGGCTAGACACACATCCAAGGGGCAAAGAACGTTGCAGCCCCAGCGCTCTCTCTCATTTTCAGTGGCTTCGCTTCCGGAAGGCATGGCCACGAGAGCTGAGACCTGACCCCTTTCCGCGCCGCACCTCTGGCTCCTTCTTCAGTGAAACAGCGATTAAGGGAGCTAGGCGAGCTTGCCCTAGCACCAGGGACCAGGAAGCGTTACAAGGCCTGTGTGGCTATTTCCTGCACAAGGCGGTGAGGGGCCTGGGGGAAGGTGCAGCAACTTTGGAACACAAGGTCAAAACCTTTGTGCGCGTGTGGGACAAGGTCCAGGGCAGGAAGTCTTTCCTGGGTCTCAGGCCACTTGGCTGCAGTGAGCCATTACGCCAAGCTTATGGGCCAACAAGGATCCTACCAGGTCGATTCCCCATCAGGGCAGCACTAAAGGGATGGGCAAGAGGGGAAGCTCACGGAACCCCAGACTCCAGGTCTGCCTCACCGAATTCAGAAACATTACAGGACATGATCGATGTAGTACCACAGTGCCACCCTTTCACCTTTACGAAGCCACTCCTCTCTCGGCGGCTTTCAGCTTGGCATTCTTTGGGGCTTTGAGAATAAGTGAATTAGTGGCTAGGTCTAAGAAGGGATGTTTCTGGGAATGCCATAGGGAGACAGGATACCCTGGTCACAGGAGAATCCCTGAGGAATTCAAGTGAAGAGATCCCAAAACGGACCAGGTTGGGCTGGGGAAGGTGATCTGGCTACATCCACTTGGGGATAAAAAGGTACTGCCCTGTTGGCTTGGATCTCTGATTGCTTAGTCCTTCTTCCGCCACTGGGGGCTGCACTTGTTTACACATGCTGACTGCACGCCCCTTACCAAGTTTCAGGTGGAGCAAGTCATGAAATCATGCTTTGTATTGTCAGGCAATGCTGGGCCTGGTAAGCATTTTTGCAGACATTCCTTGTAAGAATAGAGTGCCTACCTCCGCATTCAAGAGCTGGCCTGTCGCCAGACCGCATCAAGCGGGTGGGGTGGTGGGAGTCGCAGTGTTGCGCAAACGCCCCATCCACCCCTAAAGGCAGAAAGGGGCAGGATGCGCACTAGAGCACCAGGGCCGCTGGCAGTTGTGTTCTGTGTGTTTGCAGTGTGGTTTTTAGATCATATTGTCTCTCAGTAATTGTTTGGCAACTAGTGTGTTGTGTTTTTCAATAAGAAAGGTGTTTGCAACTCTGCATTTGCTTTATTTTGCCAGGATCAAAGAGTGTGGGTGATCGGCCATTCAGGCATTGCTAGGGTGATGGCGCAATGGGCGGAAAGCTTAGAGGAGTTGGGAAGCCATGGGTTTCCTCACTGAAATAGTCTGGTTGGGGTTCCCAGGCATGCGAAGGCACAGTTTGCTGAAGAAGCTGCGGCACAGACTGGCAGGAGGTGGACCCCCTCCCAACATTTGGTCATCCACCTGGGGAGGCAATGATCTGACTTTGCGTGGGCAGAAGTGCTCTGCTACAGGCTATGAAAGCCACAGTGAGTGAGATAAGTAAGCAGATGGGCCCATATGAGTTATGGTGGTCCGAGACCACTCCACGAATGGTCTGGCACGGGGCCAGGTCAAGAGGCCGTTGAAATTTCATGCAGTAGAGTAAGCCGCGCCATGCGCAAATTCACGGATCAGAGTGGTTTTGGCTTTATCAGACATGGACTCTTACGTGCCAAGGCCCACGGGAGTACTTCGATGAGGATGGGGTCCACCTGTCTAAAGGGGTGCATGGACCTATTCCTGTTGGACCTGGGCGTCGCCCTAGAGAGTCAGCAGGGGTGTAAGCAAGAAAGATGCCTGCCTTTCTGGGTGGGGGCCCTGGAGTGTGGCCGGGTGCCGCAGCATCCAGGAGGCTATGGCGGAGTTACAGGAGTGATCCAGAGGCTGAATGGTACATAGGGGGTGCCCTCTTCCAGGAGCCCAAGAGAGGGTGCAAATGCCAATCAACCCCCAGGAGCCCTTACTGGCATGACTCTGGAGGAGCAGCCGGCGCCCCGCTAGATCGCTCCGGGCGGTTGTAAACCTGGGCAACAACAGGAGCTTTCCAGGACAAGCTCCCAGCCCCCAAGAGGGCATGAGTAAAAGGGTGAGGCTGGTGGTCCACTGTATGCAAGGGGGAGATTCCCAAAATGGCCTGCTAGCCAGCACCGATTGGTTTGGCCACAGTGCAGTTGGCTCATCAGGGTGGGATGGGCAGCTTAGGGGAGTCACCGCTGCCTGCCCTGGATCGCCCCGCGAGTTGACTCCACCATGTTGGCATGTTTCTGTATGTAAATAAACCTGCAGCAATATTTTTCTCCAACAATTACGTGTATTGTGTGTTTCTTTATTATGAGATTGCTATGTTTTGCGGGTTGGGTGAGTTGCCGATATTGGCACTATTCAAATTCCAGTACAGTACAACCTGAAATCAAATAAATTGTACAAAGTAAAAACACATAAAAACAAATAGCAGCTAGGTCATAAAAAGGTGGCCTCGTAAAACCCTCTCCTCATTGGGAAAATACTGAGGTCTCAATGAGTCTGCAATTGGAAGGGGTGACTTGGCCAACGGGATCCTTGGCTGTCCCCTTGCCGCTTTCTAAGACAGATCATGGATGGGCAGGGGCTCAGTGGGCCCTGGGTCCAATTTTTGCCCGGTCCAGGTAGTGAGGGATTATGCGGCAGTTTGGCTACTCAGGGATCAGTAGCTACTGCGCTATTCCCCCATGCTGACGGCATTCCCTTCTTTCTAGATTTGAGTTTACAAAGGTACTGAAGTATTATTGCAGCCACATCGGCGTCTGGTGATGATGATGATCAGGCAGTGCAAGAAAATTGACAGGTGGAAGTAGGTTTGTTTCAAGTGGTACATTCACCTTAAGACGATCTAAATCCTTAGCCCTGGAGTAATTTTGTGTTTTTTCTCCCATACCTACATATTGTCTGTGCATCTAGGTGCTATGTCTCCACAGGAGGTGTTTGCTGTTGGGCTACTGTTTCGCCTGGAGCACCTGGAGATTTATTGAACTGCCGACTTCGATTATATGTGCTGGTGGTGGTATGGCCAAGGAGATTTGCGCATCAGGAACGTTGAGGTCAGTTATCAATATGAAGGTACCAAGGGGTCTTCTGCACTACAGGTTGCTGGTTGTGCACTTCATTTGAGTGGAAATGATCTGGTAGAAAATGGTCGCACAGTCCAGTTGGAGTTGTTTATCACTGAATTTGTTTTGTTTAAGCGTTTTCCCTGAGGCAGTGGTGGCTTCACACGCAGTGCAAAAGCTGCAGAGGTGTCTCTGTTAGGGACCTCAACGAATCAGTGAAGGGCACTGAACAGAAGCACTGAGGCTTCTGAAGTTTACTAGACTCCAGTGCATCTTACTTGCTTTACATCAGGGAAGCAAAGGCTCTTCCCCTGATGGGGTTCACCTCTCCCGTGTGGGTAATGTTATGTTTGTGAATACATTATTTGCATTTAGCTAGTAGGTTTATCTTACAGCTTGGGGAGAGGCCAGATGGTAGGTGAAACATGCTGTCCTGTGGCGTGGTGAATTCATGGTTGGCTGGGACACTTGTAGTCACTGTGGCGACTCACAGGGAATAGGGCTTAGAGAATACCAGTTTCCACATGGACCTCAAAGGGCGCAGGCAGCATTTGTTGAAAAATCTGTCCTTTTGATGGGAGTTGAGTCAGTTGCTTATGTGTCCCACAGCTTTCCATACATGCTCCTAGTGGTCAGTGGCCCCTTGGGTGTGTAGAAAGAGTAGAGACTGAACCCGAGGGTCCTCCAAGTCGCGGCACGGTTGACCAGAAGAGCTCTCTGGTGTGTGCTGGGGACTCACCAGAGATTGCTGTCGGTTGAGGGGCTTCTAGCATTAGTGGATAGGGTCTGGGTTTGCATGACAACTAACTTCTTTGACTGAGATGTGGTCCGTTGTGGACCCGAGAATGTCGGAGGTTGCCAGGGGACCAGGTGGAAGGTCAGTGGCCATGACTTCACAAAAATGACTGATGCACAGGGAGAGGATTGGCTTTAGGTAGGCCTGGGCGGTGAACTTCGCTCCGCCAGGTAGGCTATGCGGGGTTGCTCTGCACTCC